>CM053585.1:525014445-525063143 GCA_028646515.1 Pseudochirops corinnae
CACAAAGAGAGCTGCAATAAATATTTTTGTACATATGGGTCTTCCTCCCACTTCTATGATCTCTTTGGGATACAACCTTAGAAGTGGCATTACTGTAGCAAAGGGTATATACCCTTTGGTATTTATTATTTATTTGTTATTTGTTATTTATAGCCTTTTGAGCATAGTTCCAGATTGCTCTCCAGAATGGTTGTATGAGTTCACAGCTCCACCAACAATGCATTAGTGTTCCAATTTTTCCACATCCTCTCCAGCATTTGTCATTTTCCTGTTTTGTCATCTTAGCCAATCTAACTGGTGAGATGTGGTACCTCGAGTTGTTTTGATTTGCATTTTTCTATTCAATAGTGATTTGGAGCATTTTTTTCATATGGTTATAGATATCTTTAATTTCTACCTCTGAAAATTGACTGTTCATATCCTTTGACCATTTGTCAATTGGGGAATGACTTGTATTCTTACAGATTTGACTCAATTTCCTGTATATTTTAGAAATGAGGCCTTTATCCTAGATACTGGTTGTAAAAATTCTTCCCCGATTTCCCACTTCCCTCTTAATCTTGGTTACATTGGCTTTGTTTGTACAAAAACTTTTCAATTTAATGTAATCAAGATTACCCATTTTGCATTTAGTAATGCTCTCTAACTCTTGTTTACTCAAAAAGTCTTCCCTTCTCCATAAATCTGACATGTAAATTATTCCTTGCTCTCCCAGATTGCTTACAGAAAATATTTTTTAAAAATAATGTGTGAGAAGAGGGATTTACTGGGAGAAAGGGAAATAAAGAGGTAAAATGGAATAAATTATCTCACATAAGAGGGCCATGAAAGAGTTTTTACTGTGGAGGGGAAGAAGGAGAGGTGGTGGGCAAATCCTCATCAGACCTGGCTCAAAGAGAAAATAACAGACACACTCAGTTTGGTAAAGAAATGAGGGTAAGAGAATGGGGTGGGACTGACAGAAGAGAGGGTAGAATGGGGGAGGCAATGATCAGAACCAAAACAACTTTGAGGAGAGGCAAGAAAAGGAAAGGAGAGAGAGAAAAAGAGAGAGGGGGGGAGAGGAAAGAGAGAGAGACAGAGAGACAGAGAGAGAGAAGCAGGAAGGAGAGAAATAAACAGGAATCATAACTAGGAATGTAAATGGGATGAACTCACCCATAAAACAGCAGCGGATAGGAGAGTGGATTAAAAATAAGGATCCTACGCTATTTTTCTTTATGAGAAACATACTTGAAGCAGAGGAATACACTGAGTAAATGTAAAGGACTGGAACAGAACCTATTATACTTCAGCTGATGTAAAAAACAAGTAGAGCAGAGATAGCAATCATGATCTCAGAGCAAAGGCAAAATTGGATTTAAACAGAAAAGAATATACCTTTTTTTTTCTCATGGTACATGCCACCTACACAAAAATTGACCATGTGTTAGGCAATAAAACCTTCACAATCAAATGAAAATATTAAATTCATCCTTTTCAGATCATGATGCAATAAAATTTACACTTCATAGAGTCATGGAAACGTAGATTAAAAATTAGTTGGTAATTAAATAATCTAATCCTAAATAACAAGTGAGTCAAAGAACATATCACAGAAACAATCAATAATTGCGTTAAAGAGAGTGAAAAGACAACATACCAAAATTTGAGAATTGTTGCCAAAGCAATACTTAGGGGAAAATTTATATTTCTAAATTATTACATCAATCTATTAGAGCAATGAATTAGGAATTCAGGAAAAAACAAACTAGAAAAAGAACAAATTAAAAATCCCTAGTTAAATACATCATGAGAAATCCTGAAAATGAAAGGAGAGATCAATACAATTTAAAGTAAGATAATCATTGAACTAACAAATAAAACTAGGATCTGGTTTTATGGGGAAAAACAATAAAATAGACAAAGCATTGGCTAATTTGATTAAAAATTTGAAAGAAAAAAACCAAATAATATTATCAAAAATGAGAAGGGTAAATTCACCACCAATGAAGAGGAAATTAAAACAATTATTAGGAGCTATTTTGCCCAATTATATGTCAATAAATCTAGCAAGCTAGGTGAAATGGATAAATATTTACAAAAATGTGAATTGCTCAGATTAATAGAAAAGGAAATAGAATATTTAAATAATCCAATCTCAGAAAAATAAATTAAATAAGCCATCAATGAGCTCCCTAAAAAAAAAAGTCCCTATGACCAGATGGATTCACAAATGAATTCTCCCAAACATTTAAATAACAATCTAATTCCAATACTAAATAAACTATTTGCAAAAACAGGTAAAGAAGAAATCTTTCCAAATACCTTTTACAATACAAATATGGTGCTGATACCTAAAGCAGGAAGAGCAAAAGCAGAGAAAGAAAACTATAGAGAAATTTCACTAATAAATATTGAAGCAAAATTTAAAAATAAAATACTATCAAGGAGATTAAAGTGATTTATCACAAAATCATCAACTATGACCAGGTGGAATTTATACCAGGAATGCAGAGTTGGTTCAGTATTTTTAGAACTATCACCATAATGACCATATCAATAACAAGACCAAAAAAAATCACATGACTATCTCAATAGATACATAAAAAAGATTTTGACAGCATACAGCACACATTCCTATTAAAACACTAGAAAGCATATGAATAAATAGAGTTTTCCTTAAAATTATAAGTACTATCTAGTTAAAACCATCAGTAGGCATTTTCTATAATGGGGATAAGCAAAAAGCCTTCCCGCTAAAATGAGGGGTGAAACAAGGATGTCCACCATTACCACTATTATTCAGTATTGTACTAGAAATGCTAATTATAGTGATAAGAGAAGAAAAAAATAAGTTGAAGGAATTAAAATAGGCAATAAAAAGCAAAAATATAATTCTTTGAAAGTAAAATAATTGTATGCTTATCGAATACTAGAGAATTAACTAAAAAACTAGTAGAAATAATGAAGAACTTTAACAAAGTTTCAGGATATAAAATAAACCCATATAAATCATCTGCATTTGTATACATTAACAAAGTCCAGCATCAAGAGATAGAAAGAAAAAATTTGTTTAAAATAGCTATCGACAATATAAAATACTTTGGAATCTTGTCATTTTTGTTGGTTGTCATTCATTTTTGAAGAGGACCAAAGACTTCATGGTAGATGTCTTGACTTGTGTGTTAATTGAATTTAAGGGAGGTAGAGTTGGACAAAGACATTAGCCTCACTCTCTCTTCCTGAGTCATTGAGGTCTAATCATAGGAAGACAAATTCAGGTACAATAGAACAAAATTACAAAACACCTTTCACACAAATAAATTCAGATCTGAACAATTGGAAAAATATTAATTGCTGACAGGTAGGCTGAGTCAACATAATAAAAATGACAACTCTACTTCAGTTCCATACCAATCAAACTACCAAAAAATATTTTATAGAGCAAGGAAAATGACAAAAATCATCTGGAAAAACTGAAAGTCAAAGAAATTAATGAGAAACAAATTGTGAAGGAAGGTGTTCTAGCCATACCAGATCTCAGACTGTGTTATAAAGTTGTAATTATCAAAACAATCTGGTACTGGCTAAGAAATAGAGTGGTGGATCATTGGAAAAGATTAGGTAGTAATAGTAGGTAGTAAATGACCATCATAATCTACTAATTGAAAAACCCAAAGATCCACATTTTTGGGACAAGAACTCACTATTTAACAAAACCTGCTTAGAAAACTGGAAAACAGTTTGGCAGAAACTAGGTAAAGACCAACATCTCACACCATATACAAAGATAAGGTCAAAATGGGTACATGATTTATATACAAAGGGAGATATTATAAACCAAACGAGGAGAACAGGGATGTCAAATCTATGGATGAAGGAAGAATTTACAGTAAAACAAGAGATAGCGAGCATTATGAGATATAAAATAAATTATTTTGATTTTACAAAATTAAAAAGGTCTTGCACCAAAAAAATTAGTGCAACCAAGATTAGAAGTAAAGTAGAAAAATGGGGGAGGGGATTACACTGGCTCTGATAAAGGTCTTATTTTTCATATATAGAGAGAACTGAGGCAAATTTATAAGAGTACAAGCCATTTCCAAATGATAAATGGTCAAAGGTTATGAACAAGCAGTTTTCAGACAAAGAAATAAGAGCCAGCTATAGGCATATGGGATAAATGCTCAAATCACTTAGATTAGAACTATTAATTAAACTAATTCTGAGGTATCACTTTGCCCCTACCATATTGGCTAATATGACAGAAAAAAAACGTATTTTAAAGGGAATGTGGGGAAATTGGGACACTAATGCATTGTTGGTGGAATTGTGAACTGATCCAACCATTCTGTAATTTGGAACTATGCCCAAAGGTTATAGAACCATGCATCCAGCAATACCTTTACTAATTCTATATCCCAAAGAGATTTTTAAAAAAGAATGGAAAGGGACCTATTTGCACAAAAATGTTTGTAGCAGCTCTTTTTGTGGTGGCAAAGAATTGGAAATTGAGAGGATGCCAAAATGTTGGGGAATGGCTGAATAAGTTGTGGTATATGATTGTGATGGGATACCATTGTGCTATAAGAAATGATGAACAGGATGTTTTCAGAAATACCTGGAAAGACCTATATGAACTGATGCAGAGTGAAGTGAGTAGAATCAGGAAAACATTATACACAATAAAAGCAATATTGTATGATGATCAACGGTGAATGATATAACTATTCTCAGCAATACAATTATCTAAGACAATTCTGAAAGACTCATGATCAAAAAAATATTATCCACCACCAAAGAGAGAACTGATAGAATCAAGGATAGATAGAATTTGAACCCAAAATTTGAAATATATATATATATATATATATGTTAAAATATGTTTTTACATGTAATTAGAAAATAAAATATTAAAAAAATAATAGTAGCTGGTATGTTGTAATAATATACAAACTCCTTCTGTAATCCAATCCAAATTCAATCTAACAAAATTTCATAGGATTGTAGATTGAAAAGCCATTGAACCTACCTCCCCCTCCCCCCCTCACTTTATAGATAAGGAAACTAAGGCTGGGAGAGGTTAAATGACTTACCAGAGTTTCAACAAATAGTAAGTATCTGATTCAGGATTTCACTTACCGTTTTCTTCTCTCCAAGGTCAATGATTTCTACCCACTATACCTCCCAGCTACCTATTACAGTCAGTGTCTGAGCTAGGCAGAGACAAAACCAAAATAATTCCTGAACTTAAGGAACTGATATCCAACATAATATCATTAATATAACACAACATACATAACATACATAACATCATATGTTATGATATGAAAATGTACCTCACAACAACCTTAGGAGGCATATGCTCTTAGCCTCATTTTATGGAGGAGAAAACTGAAGCAAATAGAATTTAAGCGCTGAGTCCAGGGTTACATTACTAGTAAGTGTCTGAGACTGGTTTGAAATCAGGTCCTCCTGACTGCTGTCCTGGAACTCTGGGTCACCTGGGTCACCAGAAACTCAAAATTCTTGATTAACTCAGACTGAGTTCAGTCTTTTGGCTGATTGTTTTGGCTAGTTTTGTCCCTACCCAGAGCTTCTGATTTAACCATAGTGTTGGAATCCTAATAAAGATTTCCTTATGGAAAGAAAAGAGCTAAAGAGCTAAAGAGCAGGCATGTCCTTATTTAACCACAAAATCTGGTTTTCACCACACCACAGGCCCCCAGACTCAATACAGGCCATTGCCCCTAGCTAGCCACTGCCTTGAGATCCAATTCACATATTTGAACAGGTGTGTTCTTGTACTCGACTAAAATCACATTATGCATTTAACCCAAGACAGGACCACAATACCTCCCTATCCATCTTGACCAGACAGGACCAAAATAGTTAGCCAATTGGAGGGCAGCACAACCAGAATGTTTGACTATTGAACCATAGGAGGGACCCCTCCCCATTACCTAATCCCTTAACAAATCCCTCCTGCCTTTTTAATATTCATAATTTCTTCTGTGTGATCAGCATCATTATACTATAAATTTGCCTGTATTGCCTTACTAAGTTGCTGGTTCCTCTTAGAACCTAGCCCACTTCTGAGGGGTGTCAATGTTCAATAAATCACTATACTCAGATAAAAAGGTTGTCTGACTCTGTTTTTGAAACAATGCCCCCATACCACAAAACCACAAGAGACTTTTGCTACTCACCCCTCTTTGGGGAAGAAGCACAGTCAACTAATTTGATTTCTCTCTCTTTCTTTCTGCCAGTGATCTTTTCACTACTATGTTTAGTGGATAAGAAAATGGTAGAACTTGGTACCCTGAAATGTTAAAACTTTAAATTATAATGAAGCATTTTTCAAAGAATTTATATAAAGAATAGTTATAGAATCTACTCTGATTGGACTACATCTGAAATACATCATCTGAAAAACCTGGGAGGTTTCATATGCTAGCTTTCCATAAGGAAATTTTTTATTTTATAACAATAGGAACTGTTGGAAGAGAAAATAGGCCAATTCAGGAGGCAGTTTCTTATCACAGGAGATCATCACAGGTTGTATGACCACTGACAGTCCATGCTGAGGGGCCTCCTGATACAGGAACATGTTGACCTAGGTGTCTCCAGAGAAACCTTCCAATTGTGAGGCAACAGTTTAAGTCTTTGGTTTGGATTAATTTATCACTCCCACCCTCACCAGCCCATACACACCCACTGCTATTTTTAAGGACTTCTACAATATATTATGAAAGCAAGATATCTCTGTCTTTCCCAACTTCCCATGTTCAATATATTGATTTATTTTCAACTTGATATACCTTTCTTTGCAAGTGAACAGGGGATTGGGACTGGACCTGTGATGTCATTCAAATAAAGAACTCCCCAACAAAAGTTTGAGTTGTTCACCTGCCCCACCTATCTAAATTGTAAAAACTAAAGGGAAAGGAAGCAATAGAAAATGGGCATAAGGCTCCTACCACAAGGGGCAAGGGACAAAATTCTGCCTGTCACTTACAAACCTTGTGACTGTTTACTAGTCACTTAAACTCTCTGACTTTCAGTTCCCACAACTGTAAAATGAAGAAGTTGGGCTGACTTGGGTATTCCCTTACAATTCTGGCCCTAGGTTATTTCTAACATAAAACCTGGATGGATAGTTTTAAAATAAAAACATTCAGTACCACAGTACTAGAAAATTAGCTAGCTAATTGGATGGATGGATGGATGGATGGATGGACATGTATGTCAATTGCTATTTTAAACGTATCTATTTCAAGGTCTGTTCTCTGCCACAAATGTGGCAGCAGCTTTCGTGGAATGCACTGGCTAAGATCCCAAGGGTTGCAATGACCCAGGTGGGTTAACTCCAAGAAAAGATGCTTTTAGCCTGGAGGGAATTACCGTCAGGTATCAAACTGCAAGTAACCTAAAAGTGAGCCCTACTGGCGTGTCTGACCATACCTCCGTTTGTAGCTAAGGCTTCTGCAATTTGGGGATAGGAGGAGGGAAGGGACGAGAGATGAGATTTTCTAGAGACAGACCTAGGAAGGAGCTCGGCATTCTTTTCTGGGCACAGCCCAGGCAGGGCAACCCACAGAAAGCAAGCGGTCGTTTGAGCTCTGGATTCAGCATCCATAAAAGCACGCTCCAAGTGGACCATTAGGCGGATTAATCTGGTTTTCTTCAAAATGAGGCTCCATCTGGACAGCAGTAGAGGGCTTGCCTAGCGTCTGCTGCTCGCTGAGCGAGCTCTTCCAGTGCACTGCGGCTGACCCTGGCAGTCAATGCTGCTGCTGCTGCTGCTGCAGCTGCCGCACTTGCTACGTGGCTCGGAATCCCCTGCTCCCCCGGCCCCGCCCCTTGCTGCCTCGGTCTCCCTCCCTTCTTCCTCCCACCAACCGAGGGGAGCCAGAAGCTCGGGGGCCGGATCTTCTAGAATTTCAACACAAAGGGAATCCTCGGCCACAGGAAATGCATCATTGGGAGGGAAAGTGCAGAGAGCTCAGAGCAGCTAGCTTCTCTGGAGAGGCGGGGAGGAAGCAGCCTTGCCTCCGCCTCCCCCCCCATCCCCCCGGGACCGCTCCGAGCAGCTGGAGCTCTCCCTGCGCGCTCCTCCCCTAGGGACAAAGCCCTAAGCCTTGGGGTGGAGTGCAGTAAAGCATCAGGTCAACCGAAGCATCATAGCGCGCCCGGGCCCGCCAGAGGGAGGAGAGAAGGCAGGGGCCCCTCCTTCTCCCTAGGTCCTCGCCACCTGCCCTCTCCCCCTTCCTGGTTGCACCTGCAACTTTGCTTTCGTTTCTCTGACTCTAAGGTCTCCAACTCTTATATCACGGTTGTGTGTGTGTGTGTGTGTGTGTGTGTGTGTGTGTGTCTTTCTTCCCTTCCACATTCCAAATATGCCCTCGCCTCCCTCTCTTCTTGGATTTTATTGCTAAATCCAAGCACTCGGCATGGTCCGCTCTCGCTGCACACACCGGAGACCTGGAAGCCTCCCCTTTCTTCTTGCCTACGGGCTTGGCTGGGTCTCTCGGGGGTTCCCTACGAAAAGACGAAAAGGAGGAAGTCCCCAGCGGGGAGGGGGCATCTAGTTCTCTCAGAAGTTGGGCTTCTCTTTGTTAAAGACCAACCCCTTCCGTCACCTGGAGCTTGTCACTTCTGGGCTTAGGAGCCCTGGGCAAAAGGAAGTCTCCACCTATACCGGCCCCCGCCCCCCACAGGACTTGGATCCCTGGAGGTCTCCTCCAACTCCAGCTGGCCTGATGGCAGGCACGAAAGAACCCTGGCACTTAACCAAACAAAAGCCCCGCCATAATTGTTGTGATTACTGTGGATACTCCTAAACTCTCTTCCAGCTCAGGTGTTCAAGGGAGTGGGATCCTCACGGCAAAGTCTGTCAAAGCTCCTCTTTGGGACCATGAGTGTCTCCAAAGACAGGTTATTGGCAGGGGGAGAGAGGGTTAAGTCCACTAGGAATCCCACTGCCTCGCCTCCCTCTCCCCCCCTCCCCCCGCCTACCCGCCCACACTCAAGTAGTGAGTGCCCAGCGGAGGCTGGGGTACCTGAGCCAACCTGTCTCCTCCCCTTTCAGAACACCACACCCACGGGCCTCGAGGCTCCCGGGGAGAGGGACTGAGCAGAAACAAAGGGGTCTTTGTTCATTGGCTCCTGGGGGCGGGGGGGGGGGGGGCCGCTCTCGCATTTCCATCCAGGAGCTCTTTGCCCAGCTGCCAGGGCCGCCAGCCTAGGTTGTCTGTTGCCCAACTCCAACCTCTTAGGGGAGGCAGGACGTGGCGCCTCTGGCCCCACTCTGCCAGTCCTGGGTGGGCGGGGGGCTGGCTGTGCGGCGGCGCCTAGCTGGCACAGCTGCAGCGGGAGGGAAGGTGGAGAACTCTGGCAGCTGGCATAGGAGGAGAAGGAGGAGGGAGTCTGCGCGGGTTTGAGCCTGGATGTGCGGGGCGGGCGTGGAGAGCGCTCCCAGGGCTGGGTCAACTGAGAGCACCGCACCCGCAGCTAAGAAGAACTCCCTTGCCCGGTCCTCACTCAGCCTTCCCTTCCTCTCTCCTTTTCATTTCCCACTTTAACCTCCTTCCCTCAGCAACCCTCCAGTCATTACTTCTCCCTCCTCCCTTCTTTTCACTTTCTTTCCTAACCACCCTTCCAGACAAACTTTGATGGAGAATTTCACACCACGCTGGAAAAATGCCTGTTATGAAGGGATTATTGGCACCTCAGAACACCTTCCTTGATACCATAGCTACTCGGTTTGACGGAACACGTAAGTCTTGGGGTCGGACACATTGGGTTATAAATTCTTTTTAAAAGACTACAACACCATCGCTTGGGTTACTTTACCTTCCCTGGTTTGCCTTGACCTGTGCGGTTTTCATTCCTTTCTGGGATAGGCTTCCTTTGCACTGAGCTTTGACTGTTATAACTGCATGATGTGGTGTTTGCACTTTCGAGTGGTTTTATTTTTTGACCATTCTCTGCACTTTTTGCGTTTGAAAACAACCCCCAGGGAATGCTCGCCTCCCACGAGATTGATTGAGGAAGCTGTTTTGGTATTGGATTGGACTTTTCCCTTGCAGGTTTGTGGAATGAAGAAGCAAGGGTAAATCATCGTCAACCATCTCCCAACAGTATTAGGGTAACACTGCTTATAGTTGTTTCTCCCCCTCCTCAGCCCATCCCCCCTCACACCCTGGGGATCTTTATACATAGCCCTTTCCACTCTCTCAATAGTGTAATAAAATGAGCTATTTGCTGTACTGTAAAACTACGAGTCTGTGCTTACAGGAAAGACCGAATCCTATTTTCCAAGTGTATTTGAATACTGGAAGGGGCTTTGTATTGTTTGTGAGAATCTCAATACCAGTCCTTTCATTGCAGGCTAAGACTGAAATTTGTCTTGCCCTTCAAGGACAGCCTTTGAGGGGAGATGGATGTGGACAATTAATTGTGGTTTTAGGAAATTTTGAAGATAGGAAATACCTTTAAGACATTTAAGGAAATAAGGATAGCTGAAGTTTCACTTCAAATGACAGCGTTGTTTTTTTCTTCTTCACAATGAAAAGTAGGTGTATTTCTCCAATACTTGTTGACTAAGGTTTTCGACTGTGAGATCTTGTTCAGTACCATGGCCAGATCCTAGTTCTTCTTCACTCCTAATTTTCAAGGCTATCCGAGGAGCTTTCTTCGCGTCCCTCTAGCATATTCATCCCCGAACACAGTTCACTTACACTCCTGTGCCTCTTCCCCTCCCCCTTCCACCCCGATTTCCTCCATTTATATTAATATCATGTTCTGCTTGTCTCCTCTCTCCCCGCTCTGCGATGATCCGAGAATTATTTATCAGTAGCTTTCTCAGTGGTTGAGTATTATTGCCCTTTAGTTTGGACTTCATGTTCCTTGGAGCAGGTTTATAAAGAAGGTCAATTATGTACTGTATCTGCTGCTGAAGTCTAGATTCATACCACTATAAAAGGGATAAACTCTTGGACTGTACTGTATAAAAAAGTGGGTGCAAAAGTTCAGATAAAAGGGAGGATGTAGTGTTCACTTTGATTTTTAAAAAATCTTTTTTTTATGTCAATTGATGTTAACTTGTGATTACTTTCTTTTTCGTGTTTTTTTTTATTATGTTACCTTTAGCATTTTACTGATCTTCATATGTTCTAGAAACGTCTGACTGATAACAGTAAAATTCAATTTCATCATGAGTCTATCATGTGAGTGTGTGTGTGTGTTTTTACCAGATCTATGATTTCATTAGCCTTAAGGAGCTCCCAATGAAGAACTTCCTCTATTAATACAGTTCAGCACCTTCTCTACAATATCTTTAAAACCTGCCTGGAGCATGGGGAAGTATAGGGACTTATCCATTGTCACATAACCAGAATGTTTCTTCCTGAATCTAAGGCTAACTCTCTCTATCCACTATGTTATATTACTTGTTTAGGTAATAAACTGAGAGCTGCAAGGGAACTTAGCAGCCTTTCAGTGCTGCCTCTTCATTATACATATGAGGAAATTCAAGCTCAGAAGACATTAATTGTCATGCTAAGATCACACAGGTAGTAAGCAATAGAGTTGAATCCATGACCTCTCAGTCCTAATTGAGCCCTCTTATCCACTACCACACTGCTCCTTTTTTCTTTTGCTTTTTTTTTTGGAGGGGGAAAAAGGCAATTGGGGTTAAGTGACTTGCCCAAGGTAACATGATTAGTAACTGTTAAGTGTCTGAGGCTGGAATTGAACTCGGGTCCTCCTGATTCCAGGGCCAGTGCCCTATTCACTTAGACACCTAGCTGTCCCTATACTGATTCTTAATAAGGCTTAAGTGTAAGGATGTCCCAGATATTGTGTGTTTGTATGTGTGTGTGTGTGTGTGTGTGTGTGTGTGTGTATCCTTAATCATTCACAATATCATTTAATTATAATACTTACTATCTTTTATCAAAATTTCACAAAATATTTCCTTTTGACAATGCATATAAATTTAAAATTTTGAAGTTATAAAAAATTTGACCAAGGGAGTTATTATTGATAAAGATATACTTGGAAAATAATGGGCGCTTATAATTTCTTTGCCTGCAGCTTAAAGTTGAAAGGAGTACACCATGTGATGAATCCTCTGAAGAACACCCCAGAGATCTACCTATTTCAGGGTATAAATTTGGAGTGCTTTAATGCTAATGATAGGGTTTGTAATCATTTAATCCTTATTGTAAGAATACATTTTCCTATAGCTGGATCTCATAAGAATAACATCATAATCAGAGAGATACATTGTTAAGATTGTTGAGGCAAGAAGGTTTTCTCTTATGAGAAGGAGATGGCAATTCTCATTATTCTTCCTCACCTACCACTATACCCGTCCCCAGTGTTAAGATCATGAATAACTTTCAGTCAATTTCTTCACTGAAAAGTGTCTCAGAACACACAAATATTAACAAGAATACAAAAACACTCAAATAGTTTTCAAACATTTGTGAGGCCTGTACTCTATGGGCTTTGGAAAAACTTAGAAAAACTTTCGGTGTTATTTGACAATAAATAACACAAATTTAAAAAAAAAAAAGAATGAATACTCTAGAAGGCCTACCTTAACAATGACTTATTTTCTCAATATTTACAATTGAAAAAAAGTCTCTCAGTAAGTCTTGTTTTCTTAAGAGCTGTGTTTGAATCACTAGCCGTAATGCTCTAAATAAGATGAGAATTAGGAAACATCACCACAAGCAGAGACTCAGTCATAAACACTGCTGCAATCAGGACCACAGATATAGTAGCATTCTCTGATGAATGTTGTATTCGCTAGAGTTGATAACACATTTGCAGTGTTGAAATGATTTAGTTGCTAAGTATAACTACAGCACCTGAAAATCGTTCCCAGTCCTTGCCTTTCTTACTCTAACACTTATGTTCATTTTTTTCTTTTGGTTGGAATTGGCATGGAAAAAATCTTTGAGTTTTTCTATTCATTTGTAATTATTGTAGGCATAACTTCTCTATGTTCTCTCCCATTCCCATTCGGTAGAAAAAAAGCATGTAATAAAACAAATGACATCATTATGCCATAGCATATATTAGCATATTTTCTAATTTAGTATAAGGGACACTATCATTATTTGTCTTTTTTTTTTTTTTGCAGTCATCAGTAATTCTAAAGAAAAACAGAACTTAGAAAGCTATGATTATTTAAGAAAACAGTCACCTAATCAAACCATACTACCAACCTTAACAAACACTGAATCTGTACAGTTATTTCCTGATATAGTAGGAAACTTGAAAAATTGCCTGAATTTTAAAATACATACTCATTATGCAATAAGAATGAAAGATAGCTTTTTATTTTTTAAATTATAAATTTAAATTTTAAAAATTTTTAAATTTTATTTCCTTTAAAAAGGAAAACATTTTATAAAAATCTGACAATATAAAATTTATGTCAGATAGGTGGAGCAGTGGATAGAGCACTGGGCTTTGAATCAAGAAGATGTATCCTCATGAGTTCAAATCCAGCCTCAGATACTTACTATCTGTGTGACCCTCAGCAAATGACTTAACTCTGTTTGCCTCAGTTTCTTCCTCTGTAAAATGAACTGGAAAAGGAAATGGCAAGTTCTCTGGTATCTTCACCAAGAAAACTCTAAAAGGGATCTCAGAGTCAGACACAACTGAAATGACTCAACAACAAAATAATGTGTACCATGTATTAGGATATTTACTACAGAATAAAATAGATGGAAAATATAAACCCTCATAACTTGATAGTATCTAGTTGATTGCTTGGTAATGGGATATTTTAATTTTCTATATCTTTTAAGACTTCAAAAGTATGTCCTTTGTTGTTAGAGTTGATTAACTAATCTACTAGTTTATCTTTAGTGGAAAGGAAAATCAGCTCTAAGAAGTGAAAGTGATTCAGAGGAGGTCACATACAATTGGAAAATCCACTTCTCTTGGTAGAAACTAAAGCTAACTCAACTCATATCTAGGGGTAACTAGGTGGCATAATAGACAGGGCTCTAGGTCTGGAGTCAGGAAGATTCATCTTCTTGGCTTCAGACACTTAGTAGCTGTGTGACCCTGGGCAAGTCACTTGACCCTGTTTACTTCAATTCCTCATTTGTAAAATGGCAAACCACTCCAGTACCTTTGCCAAGAAAGCCCCAAATGGGGTCATGAAAAGTTGGACAGAACTGAAAATGACCGAACAGCAACAATTCATACCTAACTTTTTTTTGATTACGTGTTCCTTTGGCTGATGTTTAATGATAATGTTATGGAAATTAGGACTAATTATCTTGCCTTTATATAATGCTTATGAGCCACGAAGGGAAAAATGTGTCAACAACTAACTTCTTTAGAATATATAATTTGCAGTCACATTTTGCCTTATATTTTGTGCCTGTGGTCTCTTTGATGCCGTGAACTCCTGGTAAAGACAGCTATCTACCAAAGCAAACTGGTAACTGTTCTTCAACTCACAGTTTTAGAGAGTCGCTCAAGGTTTTCAGAGGTTAAGGGATTTGCCCAGAGTGATATTCTGGATATGTGTCAAAAGAGGGACTTGAACCATGTCTTCTTGATTTCTTCAGGTCCATCTCTCTCTCCAATATGCCATGTTGTCTCTCATGTGTTTGTATGAAGGTATATGTATTTGCATATATGTACAAATAATAATTGCTGCCCCATAAATTTCTAGATTTATTATAATTTAGTCAGATGTTTTCTTTCCAAAGAAGTGAATGATAAGAACATCCTTTAAAAGAAGATTATAGCCTAGTCATTATCACCAGGAGAAGATCACATCTGGGTGTATGTACTTCCATATTTAGGAAGATTATACATATTTTTATATAATTTGCATATGGTCTTTATGCATACATAGATGTTAAAGAGTATGCCCAGGTTTCCATTTTTTCTTGCTTCTCTTAGGGTGGTCATGGTTTATTTTTTCTTTCTTTTTTATATTTTCACTCTCACTGATGTTTATGTCTTACAGCTCAGAGCTAGGAGGACTTAGCATAGGACATGGCATATAGTAAGGGTGATATAAATGTTAACTCCTATCATTATCAGTAGGAGGAACAGTGAAGAAGATCGAGGACCAAAAGGAATTTGTTCTGGCTCATAGTTTCAAGAGTATTATTAAAAAAAAAACAAACCACGGGGCAGCTAGGTGGCACAGTGAATAGAGCACTGGCCCTGGAGTCAAGAGGACCTAAGTTCAAATCCGGCCTCAGACACTAGCCGTGTGACCTGGGGCAAGTCACATAACCCAATTGCTCTGCCTTACCCCCTCCAAAGAGAAAACACACACACACACACACACACACACACACACACACACATGCACACACACACACACACACACACACACACCCTTGGTTAATACTCATGAATGAGCACCAAGGAGTTTCTTTCAGTGTGTGCCTTGAACTTAGGACCATCTATCCCTTTTTCCATATATGACATGTATTAATAAAATAGAACAAAGCAAATCTTTGGCATAATCCAAGTGATCTGTTTTCTTTCTCTCTAAGCTTTGATGTCTTTCCACCAAAACAGGAAAACAGGGTAGAGTGACTTTTGGAATTGGAGTCAGAAATAATAAGTTTTACTCCTTAGATCTGTGACCTGGCGCAAACCATTTCAAGTCTTGATTGCATGTGTAAAATGAAGGGAAATGTTGAACTAGACAATCTCTGATGTTCCTTCTATTATTCTTATAATTTTAGTCTAGTATCCTTTCAAGTGAGGTGATAGGATAAATGGACAGTACATATATATATATATATATATATATATATATATATATATATATATGCGTGTGTGTATATATACATACACACACATATATTTCATCTGAACAACCTGGCTAGATCAGAGGGGCTCAACTTGCATAGAGCTGCAGGCTAGTGCTAACTTTTTTCAGCTGTAACAACTCATGAATATAATTTCCTAAGGACATTTTATCTGTCTTAGTGGAGGGGAATACCCAAAGCATTGCTGAGCATCCAGAGGGGTGATGAAAAGTTCACAGATTTTGACCTGGAGAGGGGCTTAGAACAATCTACTGATCAGAGTTTCTTAACTGAACTATGACTTTTTAAAAATTAAATTAATATAACTGATTTCCTATATAATTATCTGCATTATTTTATGCATTTGAATGTCTTTCTGAAAAGGGATTCATTGGTTTCATCAGCCTATTGAAGGGTCTGTGACATACAAAAATGTTAAGAACTGTCAAACAATTCTAATCCCTTCATTTTACAAATAAGGAAACTAGAGCAAAGAGAAAGAGAGTGACTTTTCCAAGGTCAGTGAGGTCATGGGTGACAAGGATGGGCATTCAAACTCAACCATTCTGATGCCAATCAAGGATTCTTTCCATTGCAGTGTCCTACTACATAATCAAAATGATAGTGTATGGGGTCATGCCATACAATGGTTTTGAGCCAAGTGGCACGTTTTCTGTATTTCTGAAGGGGGGAAGGCAAGGCAATTGGGGTTAAGTGACTTGCCCAAAGTCACACAGCTAGTCAGTGTGTCAAGTGTCTGAGACCTGATTTGAACTCAGGTCCTCCTGACTCCAGGGTCAGTGGAGTCTATTTGCTGTGCCACCTAGCTGGTGGCACATTTTGTAGAGAACTGGACCCAGAATCAGGAAGAACTGAATTTAAATCCTGTCTCAGACATTTACTAGCTGTCTGACACTAAAGAAATCACTTAACATCTGTTTGCCTCAGTTTTTCCAACTGTAAAATGGGGATTTTAACAGCACTTTTCTTGCAGGGTTGCTGTGAAAATCAAAGAGATAACATTTGTAAAGTGCTTAGAACAGTGCCTGCCCCATAGTAGGCATTCTATATATGTTTATTCCCTTCTTCCCTTTCCCCCTACTTGACGAAATAAGATTGATTGGCCTAGAGAAGTGAAGAAGTGGGTGGAAGTTAATGTAGATAACTGTTTGAAAGTATTTGAAATACTAGTCAGAGAAATTAGACATACTCTGCCTTTCTCTACAAGGAAGAACTAGGAAGCTTATACTAGAGTCTACTGCTTTGATGATGATGATGGTGGTGGTGGTAGAGGTGATGATGATGATGATGGTGATGGTGATGATTGTGGTAATAGTGATGGTGGTGGTGGTGGTGATTATCACTATTTTGGATTTTTGCCCAAAAGAGGTTTCAACTTCAAGTGTTTTTTCTTCTTCTTGTGGGGAGATGTTGAAAGGAATGCCATGAACAGTAGCAGGAAAAGCTTTGGGGCCCTCTTGTAGTCTTGTGTGCCCAGAAGTGGAGGTCGTAAGATTAGTTCTAGGAGGGCATATGCTATGCAGAATCAAATACTCAAGTAGGTAGAGTGCACTGCTTAAACAAATATAACAGAATTGGGGGATAATTGTTTTTCAATGGAGCCTTGGCCCTTTAGAGCTCAGTGATAATGAAGGAAATCCTTTTATAATGGAGTCCACACCTAGACACACAAACCTTCCATTAGAGATAATATAAAACACACACACACACACACACACACACACACACAATGTCACCCAACACAAACATTCCTTAGGCAATAAACACAAAAACATGAAGGTGAGCTGTGAGCAAACCAGTTCCTGGAGGGCTCATGAAAGATATACCCAAATTATAAAAATGAGTTTCTATGCCCTATGAAGAAGTCACCAGGTGTAGTTTTAAGAGCACTACATTTGAGGTCAGAAGAACACCAATACCACTTCTTTGATTACCTGTGTGACTTGTATAGGCAAGCAACAATTCTGTGCCTCAGTTTCCTCATCTGTAAATGGACATGGTTGGATTATATATAACCTCTAATCTCCTTTCCATCTCCAGATCATAATTATACTATCCTATATATTACAGTGAGGAAGATTTATGCTGAATAGAAGGAAACAGTTTTTAACAATAAAAACAATGACAATAATAACAATTAGTATTTATATAGCACTTTGTGATGCCTGGAACGCTTGATAAATATGTCCTCACAGCAACCTGTGGGGTGGGGGTAGGTGCTATTTTTATCCCTATTTTACAGATGAGGAAACTGAGTCAGAGAGAGGTTAAGTGACTTGCCCAGGATCACACAGCTAGCAAATATCTGAGGATCAACCCTTAAGTAAAATGGATTATTTTTTAGAGGAAAAGGATTCCTCTTCACCTAAAATCAAGCAAAGCCTGACTGCCTACTTATTAGGTCTGATCTAGAGAGGATTTTTGTTCAAGTATGGGTTTGACTAAATGTCTTTTCTAATTCTGATATGACTTCATGGATCTTGAAAGGATGAGTTTCTTGGAACTAACTAATATTATATCCATTACTTAGAAATAGGAGCCCCCCCCCGCCCAAAACAAATCCAAACTTTCTGCTAGATTTATATATGAAACTGTTCATCACAGAATAACACCATCACTGGACTTTACTAGCCTTGTATATTTTCAATTACATTACAAGTATACCTTACTTTTAGCAAATTATTTAGCTGAATGATTTTATTAATGAAGAGGAAATTTTTCCCCTTGTGCTATACTTTATCATCAGAAAATGCATTGCTGGAGGGAGAAATAATTGAGAAGGGATAGGGATGAATAGGAAGATGTGGCTGTCTTCTGTGACATACTTAGCTGCTGTACTTTTTTTCATCTCCCATTCAAATAAGAAGGACTCTGGCTCTCTAGCCTCCACCATTTGCTTTTGAGGATGACTGCCTAGCTCAGATTTGTCCACCACCCACATTCATGTGATAATAGCTCTGGAAACAACTCTCTCCCAGTACCTAGAATACTGACTCTGAAGGCAGAGGCCCAGCTTATATTCTGTTTTAATGTATACAGCTTACATGATCTTGAACAAACTAATTTACCTCCCTGGTGCCCATCTTGCTCATCTGTCAAGGGAAGGAATTGGACTCAGTGGCTCTTGAAGTGCCTCCCAGCTCTGTCTATTATTCTATGATCTTATAAACCTGTATAATCCCCAAGAGTCCCTCCTCAACTGTAGTAAGATCCATCCAAGAGAAACCTATATTTGAGAGAATTTTAACGACAATTCCAGCAACCCAAAGATGAGAACACAAAAACTGCCTTGCTACCCACTAAATCTACAGCAATTTAGTTTAAAGGAGTTTTATTCTTGAAGAATTTGCTATATGAAACTTCACTGCATTAGGCAAAAATATTTTACCACTCAAAAGAGATTTCAAAAAGAAAGTTTAATTGCTTATTTTACAAAAGGATTTCCTACAATTTTCCTCATGCATCAAAAATATAATTTGCTTTTTCAAAATTTGATTTGCTTCTCAGGAACACATCTATTATTCTAAAATGAAATCAGCACTGGGAAGTTCTCATTATATATTCTTCATAAGATACAGCTTTCTGATCCCAATGTTAATTTTAGAGTGTGGTTAGATACATTGCTCTTTAGTGTATTATGCTACAAAGAGTGTACATGACTTTGATCAAAAACAATTAAATGACACAGGGTTAAGTACAGAGCCCTGGGGCACTCCACTGCAGACATCCTGCCAAGTCAACACTGAATCATTCTTCTCTAATTCTGGCCATTCAACCAATTTCAGATCCATCTAATTATATTATCTTCTAGGTTGCATCTTGCTATCATTTTAAAAAAATGGTATGAAAGATTTTATTTAATGCTTCACTAAAATCTGGGTAAATTATGTGTAACATTCTATGGAACTACTAGTTAGTAATCCTGTTGTAAAAAAAATATTATTCTCATTAGAGGCAGCTAAGGGGTACTGTGAATAGAGCACTGGGCCTGGAGGCAGGAACACCTGAGTGAAAATCACTCAGGTATTTACTAGCTGTATGAACCTGAATAGCTCACTTACTGTCTGTCTGCCTCAGTTCAGTTACTTCAATTGTAAAATGTAGACAATAACAGATCTGCCTTCTAGTGTTGATGTGAGCATCAAATGAAATATTTGTATAAGTACTTAACACATAGTTGGCACATAGACAATATTTAATAAGTTCTTCCTTCCTTCCTTCCTTCCTTCCTTCCTTCCTTCCTTCCTTCCTTTCTTTTCTTCCTTAAACAAGAGGTAATAAAACAATATGGTGGAAAAAATGTCTCTTGTCTTTAGAGATCAGCCAGGGTGACTCTGCTGCAATTAACCCATACATTCCATCAACAAACATGTATTAGATGCCTAGAGTATACAGAAAACTAAGGAAGATAAAAGTTTAGGTAAGATATCACTCTATTCCTTACAAGTAAGCATTGTTTCACCTTTCATATTTGGATCCTCAGATATACTGTGCCTGATATACAGTATGTGTTTAATGAATACTTTTCTGTTGATTCATAATACATGAAATCATTTAAGTGCATAAGAACATTATGAGACCAAGAGCTGTGTCAGGTACATCATGGGAAGAGAAAATCATTGTTGATGGTGGCTGAGGATCAGGGAAGGCTTTATTCAGAAGAAGACATTTGGGTCATATTGAAAAGATAGTTAGGAATTTAGTAGGCCAAGAGAAGGAGAGACAGTTTTGCAGATTCAGAACACTATTTGCATGAAGGTGTAGAAGTCAGAAGACACATAGTGTTTGAAGGGGGAGGGTAAAGGTAGTCCTATTTGGCTAGAATTTGGCATGTAAAAAGGAGGAATGTGAAATGATACTGAAAAGGTATAATTAATTTGTAATAAGCTTAAGTTTAGATATATCAAATTGGCAGGCAAAGTAAAGGTGTATCTGGATGGAAGGAGATACCTACATTCAGAGAAAGATCTAGAAAAAACAGAGTTTAAATGGAGACTGAAGCCACCTACATACTATCGCTCTTTTCCATGTTTGGTTTTGTTTCCTTTTTCCCATTGTTCACTTCATTGGTTACAACCCTTCTGAACAACCAGACTAATGTCCAACGTGAAAGCATTTGCAGATTCTGTACTTGACTGCATGCTGCCATGGGGGGCGGAGAGGGAGGGAAGAAAACTTGAAACGCAAAGGACTCTGGAACTGAATTTTGTAAACTAAAAGTAAATAAACAAATCAATTTAAAAAAAAAAAACAAAGTTAAGGTGTACAGTAGACAATGGGATCGTAGATCTGGGAGGCATTTGTCATGCCTTAAAGGGTAAAAGGAATTGTCCAGGCAGATTGAAAGGGTGTGCTTAGAGTAAGACCAGGGCAGTCAGACCAGACTTTAAGTTGCTTCAGACTTGAAGGTTTTCTTGAGCTGCACTTCCCCAAATTACCTAAACCTTTGGGTAACAAATCAGCCTTAGATGAGAGGAGTACTGAGGTGATGTTCAATGTGGCTCCACTTTGAATCTACTCCTGGTGTTCTTGAATTGTGTCCAAATCTTCATGATTTCATTCGGGGTTTTCTTGGCAAAGACACTGCAGTCATCTACCACTTCCTTCTCCAGCTCATTTTACAGTTGAAGAAATGAGGCAAATAAGGTTAAGTAACTTGCCCCAGGATCACATAACTAGTAAATATCTGAGGCCAGATTTGAACTTAGAAGAGTCTTTCTGACGCCAGTCCCATCACTCATCAACTCCAAGATGTCCCTCCCAGGATAAACTCCTCACTTCTAAACTAACCACCATGCTGCTAATTCAAGCCTTGATTGGTATCACCTGCCTTAGCCTCTTCTCCACTCTGATTGGAGGAATGGAGAGAAGAGTACCAAGCTCCTCCCAATGACTTCCTTTATAGGGGACAGAAACTGTATTCTCTGATCTCTCTACTTTGCTCTTCCTGGTTTCAACTGCACAGAATAAGATGCCCCTATCAGGCAACCCTGGTATGCCTTTCCTCTCTCTCCCTTCCCCACTTTCCTGCCTCCTTTTGTTTCTTGTCTTCCCCTTTAGACTGTAAACTCTTCAAAAGCTGGGACTATCTTTCTTTTATTAATTGTATCCCTAGAACTTAGAACAAGGCTTGACACATAATAGGCCCTACATAAATGTTCATTGGTCTGGATTAGATTGGATTGGATTGGGGACAGCTGCGTGACTCCTCAGGATTTCTTAGCAGTATTTCTGTGTTACGCAATCCATGAAGGAGAAGAACATTTAACCTTAAATGCTCAATTTGCTGTTCCCTTTACCATCTCTTCTAAAGATTACCTATCCATTAACTAGTATCTTGTTAAATGTAGAGATAGTAACACAAAGTCTTCATTTGGTTAGAAAATGGTCATTTTTCTTGAAGCTACTCAAATGCAACTGGTATGCTAATGTCCCTTCCTATAAATGCTATTCTCTTTTCTCACAGTTGGTCACTCCTGTCTTTATCATAAAATCAGCTCACTGATGCAGAATACGAGTTGGCATTGCTTCTAGACTTCAGTCTCAGTGCAGTCAACAAAAGTCAACTATTGGTTCAATCAATAACTGGTGGGAAGATCCAAGCAATGGACTTGCTTTTCCTTTTTTGTTGAAACCTGGTGATTTCATCAACATAGGGAACTCCTTGTGAGGAAACTCTCCTTCGCAGATACAGACAGGGAATTTTTATGGTTTTAGAGAGTTGTCTATTGCAGTATAAGATTAAATGATTTGTCTATGGTCACACAGATAGTCTGTATCAGAAGTGAGACTTGAACCAGAGGCCACCGGCACTTTAACCATTAAGCCACACTACCTCTCCTAGAAATTGATATTATTTTGTAAACATCTCATTGAACTTTTCAAAAACTAAAAGAACAAGACAGAGGCTAAGAAAATCAGGATAATAACTCCTGTTATTCCTCAGATCAAACTTTTCAAAAATCAGTGTTGTCTAAGTTTTTCTATTGTTGTGGTTTGGCGCATATATATATATACATACATACACATATACATAATGTTTTAAGTGGGAATATTTAAAGAGATGCTTTTAAAATAGACTTTAAAAACTGTCTTGAACCACTTAAAACATTTACTGTACCAATCAGTCTTGCATATCATGGCCATTCTTCAGGAGAAAAAAACAATACACATTTTCTTTGGACATGTTAGAATTTAGAATTTGCTGATTTAAGAACTTTCTCAACAAGTTTTTTTTGTTGTTATCACAATTATTGTCCTTGAAGAAAAGATTATAATTCCCAAAACAATTATTGTGGCACCATTTGGGAGAAGGGGAGAGCGCTCTGTATCATATAGAAGAAATATAAACACATGTTTTGTTTTAGAGAGAGGAACTCTCCCTCTCCCTCTTCTTTTCCCTTTCCCTCTCCCTCTCCCTTCTTCCCTCTACACACACACACACACACACACACACACACACACACACACACACACACACATTTATACATATGTACACTAATATGTTTAGCAAGCAAAACAGCCTCTATTTACCAAGAGATTACATTCTAATAAAACAAAATAAAGCAAAGCCTAAGTGGGAACTAGAAAGACTGGCGAGGGAGACAAAGCATAACCACAATCTTTTTAAAAATGACGGTCCTATGGAAGGAGTCACTGATGAGGAGAGTCACAGGGCAGAGATTTCCCAGGCAAGGAGAAGAAAGTGAGATACAGAGAGAGTGAAGAATAATGAAGTGAACAGAATAATATTAATGAGAGTTCATTCAATCAACAGAAGACTATCAATGAAAGCTCCTTAAAAATATCTTATGTTCACATATGTAAATCACTTGGACATAATGCTCTACCACATCATTTTTTCATAGTTGTGTTTATAGAGCAAATCCATATATAATCTACACTTAGAAACAAGTGGCTAAATAATTGAATCAGAAATCCCACATAATGGTATTTCATGGGCACACATTTAAAAGAATAAGTTTTATCATCATTGAAGGATTCTTATTGTTTGTTGGCTAATAAATTTCTTTTGTATTTATTTAATTTTTAAAGCACAAAGAATCCATAGTAATGATGAGTCCATTGCATCATGATTCTATGATATACAAATGTACCAGGTCTTTATTAATAGAAATAAAAGTGTTCATATTTGGGCCTTTCATAGCCATTAAAAGCATCAGCTTACCCCTTCTTCACAGGGATCTTACAAGACACGGGAATAACATCATTTCATTGACAATGAAACGTCATCATTTTGGATTTTTCTTCTTATTCAAGTCTTTCTGTCTTGTCACTCAAAATAAGTGTTCTAATTCTGGTCATCTGCACTAGAGGGAATTGAAAACAGGGTAAGATATCAGACTTTCTATGGTTTATTGGATTTTCCAAAGATAGAATCCTCCCCATAACAAGTTCAGATGTTATCTAAATGTCAAATATCCCAGCCAATAAGAGGTAGACTGGCCTTAATTATGTGCTTCCTTACTATCTGTTTCAGGGAAGGGCCCAAAGATAAAACCAGACAGTGTTTTTATCTTTAATGCTTGCTCGAGAACTGTTTTGATTCTGTTCCCTGAACAGTGGAACATTGTATATATAAGTATTTGTATAATATTTATGAAAGCTAAAAAGAGAGTCAGGAAAACCTAAGCTTAAATTCTGCCTCAAACTTATTAGCTGTGTGATCCTAGACAAGGCATTAAACCATTCTAAACCTCAGTATCTCATCCATAAAATGGAGATAATACAATAGTATGTACTTCACAGGGTTGTTGTGAGAATCAAATGAGATAATATGAGTAAAGTGCTTTGCAAACCTTAAGGTGCTTTATAAATGCTAGCTATTATTAGTATTATTGCAGTCACAGTCATGGTGATCATGATGATCATCGTCATCCTCACTACCACCACCAGTACCATCTAGACCGAGCAGCAGCAGCATCACTACCACCACCACTAGCATTTAGACCAGCGGTTCTCAACCTGTGGGTTATGTTCAATTTGTAAAAATGAAAATACATCCTGCACATCAGATAGATTTGTGACAGTAGCAAAATTACAGTTATGAAGTAGCAATGAAAGTAATTTTATGGTTGGGGGTCACCACAACATGAGGAACTGTATTAAAGGGTCTCAGGATTAGGAAGGTTGAGAACCACTGATTTAGACCAAGATTTAAAGAAATGCAAATACCTGGGCATATGATAAGTATTGTCTTGACTTAATGTTATTGGTCACAGAATAAGTTAGCTCTAACTTCCTATTCTGTTTGAAAAAGAGTCTTCTCTTATCTAGAGGGCTGCCCCAGACCTTGACCTACAGGCAGCTTTCTTCCTAGCAGGTGCCACTTGTTTGGGTACCCAAATTCCTTGCAGGCTTTCCTGGTTTCAGCTTTCATCTACTGACCAGCAAGGTGGACAATTAATTACCTACTAGTCCTCAAAAAACAGGCGATATCCATTCTTCTTAATGAAAAGTTTCTAGTCTTTGAACTTTCTCCTTTGTAGTGAAAGGAAAAAAAGCAAAATAAAAGGGAGATTGAGTTCATGGTCTATGAATTTAAAGGAAGTAAAGAAAGAAGACAATGAGCATGTATTAAATGCCTACCTTGCGCCAGGTTCTGTGTTAAAGGACTTAAAAATATCGTTTTATTTGATCTGCACCACAGCCTGGGGATGGAGGTATTATTACCCCCATTTTATAGTTGAGGAGGCAAATAGACATTTGCCTAGGGCCACACAGCTAGTAAGTGTCTGAGGTCAGATTTGAACTCAGCTCTCCTGACTCCCAGCCCAGCCTTCTGTTCACTGCTCTATCTACCTACCTAAAGCCCTGAAACCTGCTTTTTGTGTTTTTGTTTTTTTCCTGTTCCACAGACTTCTCTCCCACCTGATTACTTCTACTGCTCAGATTCAGAAACAGCATCTGCAGAGATTCACTTTCCATCTGAGCTCTGCAGGCTTCAGCATTTTATGATTTGGCTTCAGCCCCACAATTTAGATGCTTGCTGTGGCTTCTCTCTTTTCCTTTTGAGTTGTTTAAAAACATTTAAACAGAACAGCTCTTTCCCAGAAACCTACAAAGGTTTCCTCATAATTGACCCCAAGGATTCCTCAAAAGTTCCCTGGGAACATTACCTAGTTTGGACAGTTCTCTTGACAAGGTTGAACCATTCCAATATTCCTTTCTTGCTTGAAATTACTTAGCACCACCAAAAAGCAAATCGCTAGCCAAAGATTTTGTTCAAAGATCAATCCTCATTTAGACCCTGACATCAAGGCTCCTTTTCCACATTGGTTTTCTGTTGAACATTTCTAAAAGTGTGATTCTGGGATTCTAAAAACAAAGTAATTGTTTATAGTACATAAATAGTATAGTATAGTTTAAAGTATAACACACTTTTCAGATCATAGGATCATATAATTAGGACTGGAAGGGATCCCAGTATGACTTCCTAAACTACAGATGAAGAAACTGAGGGCCAAAAGAGTTAATTGACTTGCCCAGAGTCACCAAGCCATCCAGTGTCTGAGGCAGATTTAGAACCCAGATCTTCCTGATGCCAAGTTCAGTGCTCTTTCAACTATAGCATACTGACTCTTACAATACTTGGAAGACATAACCCCATGTCTCCAGGTGAATTGGTTCTTTCAGTTGAATCTTAGAATAAACATTTTCCCTTTTCATATGAAGTGGTTTTAAATTCCTATGAAATGCAGATTTTATGACTTCATTGGCCTATGAACAACCACTTCTAGCTGTTGGACGAGATTTTTTTTTTTTTGCTTTTTGAAGGGGGGAAGGCAGGGCAATTGGGGTTAAGTGATTTGCCCGAGGTGACATGGCTAGTAAATGTTAAGTGTCTGAGGCTAGATTTGTACTCAGTTCCTCCTGACTCCAGGGCCAGTGCCCAGGAACTTTTAAAATATTAATATTAGATATTTAATTTCATTTCTTGATTGCATGATGATGAAACTTTCAGTCACTAAAGTTTTAAGGACCATAAACCAAGTTGTAGGGGGACTGCTTTTTGCATCAGTGTAGGGATTTTCCACATTGATGAAATTATAGATTCTTGAAATATTGAAGTCTCATTTATTTGTGAGTTTGTGTGGTGGGCAGGGATGAAACACTGAAAAATGTACACTAGGGAATGTAGTAGTACAAGGCAACATGAGGCAGGGGAAATAGTATAGTATAGGAACTCATGGGATCTGGGCACAAGTCCCAAATATCACTCTCTGTGATCTTGGTCAAGAAACATAACTTCTCTGAGCCTCAGTTTCCTCATCTGCAAAGTGGGTATAATATTTTCCTACGTTTGTCATAGGATTTAATACTAAGGATTTTAGGATGTATTGCTGTAAAGGATCTTCACAGTTATCTCCACTCACTCCTTCATTTTATATATGAGGAAACTGACATGACAGAGCATTGTGACTTACTGAAGCTCAGAGAGCTAGTGAGTGGCAGAGCTGGGAAGGGGGCTTTTAAAACTTCAGCATACCTCCACACGTCTTTTCTCCTCATTGAGAGAATTACCATCCTCTAGAGAAGATAGCAACACATTCATGGCTCCTCATCCTGTGCAATTTTTCTTATCAGTTAACAAGCACTTATGGGCCAGGCACCATGTAGACACTGAGGGCTTAACTGTAGAGAATGAAACAATCCTTAGTCAGCTAATTTACACTATAAACTTCAATAAATCCTCCTTAAAGAGTCAATCCAATGGCATGGAGACCTTCTCTTAGGGGTATGAACATTTAAGGACTCCCAGTGAAGCCCTGGCACTCTCCATCTGTTCTTCCTCACTATCACAACACGTCTTACTCATTTAAACTTTTATATAAAAGTAGATTATACAGTAAACTCTACCTCCACTCAAATACAAAAGACACATGGACCTTTGCAACTATTTATCTGTAAGCACATACAATCCTCACAGAGTTCACATTGACATTCAGCAAGTAAGATAGTCATTTGTTACTGACTTCTCTGGTTGCTTTCTTTGATTTCACATCAGGAACTTCAATGTAATAGTTGACAAACACAGAACTATCATTTCTGAACTCTACATAGGAGAAAAGGCTATTACCATGGAGTTTGGAGTAAACTCCATTGAAAACCTAAAGGCTGGTTTCTGCATCCTTTCTGCCATACAAACTGCAACTTTTTTTCATAGCATCTAGAAAGTGATTCTCTTCCTTTTATTGACAGATGTGAAGGGGATGTCATTAATCATCTAATGCAACTATATTTAAATAATGAAGCATATCTGTGATAAAGATACTAGAATGGTTTGCCATTTCCTTCTTCAGTTCATTTAACAGATGAGGAAACTGAGGCAAACAGAGTTAAGGGATTTGCCCAGAGTTGTATAGCTAGTGAGTGTATGATGCCAAATTTGGCTCAGGTTCTCCCGACTCCAGCATTAGCACTCTATCCATGCCAAGATACACAATGTGTTTCCTTAAGTTGAACCAAAATGAATTTCTATGTAAGCTCCTAGTTCCACACACCCCCAGGGCTAAGATAAGCAGATCTTACTGTTTTTCCAAATGACATCATAGCCATTTCTACCCATGTGTTACTTAATCTTCTTGGACGTCATTTTACCCATCTGTAAAATCAGGGGCATTGGACTAGATGTCTTCTGGGGTCTTTTCTGGCTTTAGATCTATGAGCTTTTGGAATAGTAAAATCTATCATGTCATCCCGAGGTTTTTTTTAAATTCTCTAATACAAATATCCTCATATCCTTCAAGCTGTGTCTGGCACAGTTCTCTGTCTCCACATTGTCCTCATTGCTATCTTTGCAATCTGCAGTAGCTTGTCAAAAATATAACATCGAGACCAGATATAGCATGCTAGGTCTGTTCTGGTCATAGGAGAGGTTGGTGGGGCCATCCTTTCTTTCATTGTGGTTACTAGGCTGAGCCTGGATTGGTGTTTCCTTTTGTACAGGGAACTCCTGATCAGGAAACTCCCTCTCACCAATGTGGGCCAGTGACAGTATGCAACTTGAAGGGTTAGATTTTTATTCTGACTGCAAAGGGTCTCATATGGCTGGAGGCACCCATAAAAAGAATACATATTTAGGAATAAGGGCTAAGGGCAGCTAAGTGGTACAGTGGCTAGAGTGCTGGGCCTGGAGTCAGGAACACTTGAATTCAAATCTGGCCTCAGATACTTAATAGCTTTTTGACCCTAGGAATGTCACTGAACCCTGCTGGTCTTAGTTACTTTAGCTATAAAATGAGATGGAGAAGGAAATGGCAAACCACTCTAGTATTTTTACCAAGTAAAACTCAAATGGGCCACAAAGAGTTAGACACAACTAAACAAGAACAAGTAGGGGCATAGGAACGATGAGGTATAACTGGTTGATGACCTGTGTGATAAATTGGTGTCCATAGAAAGTAAAGTCATCTCAAGGAAGAACTTTAGAATGTTGCGTGGGGTCCTACTGTGCTGAATTTGCTGGAGAACAAGTAAAAGTTTCCTATGGGATGATCACTAGCTATATGGTATAGTGACCAAAGGCGGGGGCGGGAGGAGGGGGACGGGGACGGGAGCCAAGCCTTGGTTTCAGGCTGGGCTGGTTTTGGCTCCAGCTAGGTTGTGCAGTGAATAGAGCACTGGCCCTGGAGTCAGGAGGATCTGAGTTCAAATCCAGCCTCAGATACTTGACACACTTACCTACTAGCCGTGTGACTTTGGGCAAGTCACTTAACCTTAATTGCCCTCCGAAAAAAAAAAAAAGAAGCAAAAAAAAAAGTCTTCCCTCCCCACTGTCCTCTCTGTCTTCCTTATCTCCTTCCCTTTCACTCTCTTCCTTTACCTCATCTCTTCCACCTTTCTTTTTTTTCTACCCCTTCAATATTCTCTCTCCTCTTCCCTCCTTTTCTCTCTCCTTCTCTCCCTCTTTTTGTACAGTGAAGGTAAAGGTTAAGAAAGAGGTGATACTCTTCCTACCCTTCTTCCGGGAGATAACATGAATATATTTCCTGTAATTTTTATGTAAATATAATAATTTTCTGCAGATAGGAAGATTCTCTTTTAAAATGTATTAATATCTTTTCATTTATTTATTTATTTATTTTTAACAATAATCCAGTTTTATTAAAAGTCTCATCTTTTCTCAAACTTCTCTCCTTTTTTTACTGGACTTACAATTTCATCAATCCAGCTGGGAAACTCCCAGTGGGGATACTTCCTTCAGCCAGTACAGATTGGTACAAGCATTGTAAGTTCTAGTCTTTAGAGAGCTGTCTGAGAGCACATCGAGAATGTGACTGGCTCAGTCACTGTATGACAGACATGGGTCTTAAGTCATAGATTCTCTCACTAATGTCAGTTATGGTTTTTCTCCACTACGCTAGAGTGTTTCTCATTTCTTCATAGGTGATAAGGCAATACCTGGCATGGTGAAGAAATGGGTGTCAAATGGTTAACATTTAACAACTGACCCTCCAGGGGAAAAAAAAAAAATAACTTGCACTAGATCCATTTGAGTTTGATTGGCATTATTAAATTTTCTCCATTACTTTCATTAGCATAGACAATCAACACATCTATAAATCTAGGATGGATTTATTGTGCTTTGCAATTTCCAAGATATATATGTTCATACTGAAAATTTAACAATTGAATCTCACCAGCCTAAATGTGCTGGTTCTCACATATCTCTAGTTTCAATCAGTATTATGGTTAATACCTATTTACCATAGAGAAATGGTTATTTCTAAGAATGATAATATAAAGTGATATTACACTGCTGCAATTGCTTTAATTTTTCTTTGGTCATTCAAATGAAGTTTTACAAGTTTGCAGTTCCTCAGACTCATCATTATGTGCATGAGTTTTCAATGAACTTTAATGAGTGAAGAATAGCTGACATTTACACACATACACATATAGTATGTTATATATACACACACATGTATAGTTATTTCTCTAAAATTTGTGCTTTTCATACATTATCTCACAACCATAGTGTAAGGACATTATGTGTGATGTCTAAATATAAAGAAGTTCCATTGAAATGTGGCATAGATTGTTAACTTCTCTGATATTTGAACCACCATTCTCCAAGAGAAACTGCCTTTCTTTGAGATGTTGTCTTTATGGGGATCAGGGAGAGGGCTGTGACTGCGCCCTTATTCCATTGCTCGCTTATCTCCAGGAAGGGTATTGGCTAGAATAGTATCTGCCTACCACACCTCAAATACTGATAATCTAAGAATATAATAATTTTGGGGAGGGTATCTAAGATCAATATTATTTTCTCTGATTGCTCTAAAGGAGAGAATAATGGTTATCTTATACTCATCAGCTTACATACTTCCCACCAAATTGGACATGCATAAAAAAAACATTATGAATAGTTAATAAACTCATTTATCCTAGCTAAGAATAAACAGAAATTAGGTATGCTACACAGATTAGAACAGACCAATGACTACCTGAGAATAAATGGGCTCTTGGGCTGGGAGCAAGATGAAATCACAGCTCAAACCAGGAAAGAAGAATTTCACAGAGAGAGAGAGACTAAGGTTGTATGCACTAGAAGTCAAGGGACATGATGGATACCCAACTTACTCTACAAGCCTACCATTTGGAAGACTCCCCATCCATCTATCTACCTATATACCTATCTACCCATTTATCTATCTATCTATCTATCTATCTATCTATCTATCTATGTATCTATTCTATCATATATGTATCTATATTGTATATGTATCTATTTATATGTGTGTATGTCTGTGTGTGTGAAAGAGAGAGAGAGAGAATTGTAGCTCAGTGTTTTCTCAGCCAATCAATAGGTGTATTCACCTCTTCCCATATCACCACCCCCAAAGAGTATATAGTAGCCAGCCCCATAGAGTTATTCCTTAGTGGGGGAATGAGTAAAGTGGGAACACTTCAGGCAAGGTTATGTAGTCCAACTGATTTATTTTGCATATCAGGGAACCATATCCCATAGAAATAAAATAATTTGTTCAAGGTCATATGGATTATAAATGGTAGAAGTAACATTTGAACCCAAGTCCTCTGGTTTACAATTTAATGGGTTTTTTTTTTTCCCAATGTTCAAGATCTTCTCTCGGTCCTAAATTATCGCATGACAAAAACCTTGTGAGTTGGATATTATTGATGTTATCATTCTTACTTTACACAACAGGAAACAGGTTCTGAAAGTTCTGGTGACATCCTCCCGTAGTAGCAATTTCAACAAGTTTCTTTTCCTTATATTTTCCTCTGTTTTCAAGACTTCATCTTAGGGATTATGGATGTCTAGACTGGGATTGGAGTGAGGAGCAATTATGAAAGGAAATTTTGCTAAGATAATTTAAATAGCAAATAGCTGCAATGAAATTGAACATTTCTATTAAAAAATTGGCAGCACTAAAAGTTTTTCATATTCAAAGTGGAAAGGGAGGAGAGGGTGTTATTTACATAAAAAGAAGGATGACATTTTGCTTTATTAGTTTTTGCTGTAGATAAAGCTCTGAAACATGCCAGAGACCTGAATGGAGGAAGTTTCTAGGACTATCTCACTAGAATCTAAAATATTCAAGTTCCACTCATTCCCAAGAGATGGCCAAATGTTTGTGATTACACAAAACATTTGGGAGTTGAAACAGTTCTGGAAGATTATAAGCTCCATGAGGTCCCAAAGTGTTTTCCTTATCTATGTTTGTACCCCAAGGTCTAGCTCAATGCCTGGCATATAGTCCATTAATAAGTGTTTGAATCTAAAGGGAAAAATTAGAAAAGACATTGGAATGATCTTACTCTCTCAGTGTTCAGAAATCATCAATTTATTTTTTCTTAATAAAAGACTGGGAACTGCTGTCTGATCATCTTGAGAAAGATACAGAGAAAAGTACAGTTCATATAATGCAGTAGAAATTAGGTTTGCTTCTTATCCTGATATGGGATTGATGAGAGTAAGTGGGGGCTGAACGAAGAGACTTGGGGGAGAGAGGTGGTATTGAAAACACCAGCCAAAAGTGTGAGGAACTTGATTACTTGGTGAGTGTTTCTCTATTATCCTAAATCATACCAAATACTTCCAATGCAATTCTCAAGACATTTCAAAGTATAAAGCCAAAATTGTCTCAGAACTGATCTTCACTTTTGAAAAGCCCATGCCTTTGTTAAAATATAATGGAACAGACTCAACTTTAATCATTCACAAGGCTTCATTTTCAACCTCCTTGACACCTTTGAGAGTTTTAAATGAGTCGCCCAATCTGACTTACATTTCAAGTTGACTGATCTTAACAAATATGACTTAAAGACTTACTATGTGCTTGGCACTGAGGGAGTTCCAAAGACGAATAAAATCCAATGTCTGCTACTAAGGATACTATGGCCTCTCATCATTGGAGCTAAAGGTATTTTGGGAATGTATATTTGACAGTGTTAGCAGTACTGTACTTTTATCAGAGCCATTTTGAAAGGTGGCTATTTGAACTGCCAGGTTTTCATCACTGGATAAGCAGGAGGCTGTCAAAATGGCCAATTAGCTTTGTACTTTTGAATAACAGTGGTTGCCAATGCTCTTAAAAAAAAAATGATTACCCTTAAGTTTGCTGAACCTCGTTTGGGGATGTAGCTACGTGTACCTTCAGCCTGATTAGCAGACAAGCAATGTTGGCATTACAGCACTGGGATCTTATTTAGTGCAGAGCAAGCCAATGGTAATTCTCTTGTTCATTAAACACATACATATATACATACGTATGCATATGCATCTACATATGTATGATACATACATATGCATGTATGCATATGCATATACATATACATGTACATACTCACTTACACAGCCCCTATCCCCAACATACACAATCATATAAACAAACTCAAATACTTAGTCACTGAAATGGACCTGCAATCTCATCACTTTGGGTATTCTTCCCAGTTATACAGATTATAAGACTCTGAGGCATAGCAGTACAGAGCACTGGCTCCAAAGCTAGAGGACTTGGGTTTGAATCCTATCTCTAATACTGATTATCCATGTGACCTTAAGTAATTCACTCCAACTCCTTGAACCTTACTTTCCTCACCTGTTAAGATGAGATTGTTGGACTTGGTAGCCTCTGATAGTCTTTCTTGCTCTAGAAGTATGATATGTCCATGTCTACCTATCCTTTGCCCACTTTCTCTCATAAGATTGCCGCAAAAGATCCACCCATATGTGTTGGGGAAGGGGAGATTTTCACATTTTTTTCTGCCCATGGCAAGGATGAAATAGAGCACACCAGTTATTCATCACCTGAGAGACAGTGTGATGGAGTGGCTAGAGTGCCAGACTTAGAATCAGGAAGACGAGTTCAAATCCTGCCTGAAACAATCTGTGACCATGGTCAAGTCACTGCTCCTCTATGACTCAGTTTCCTCTTTTGTAAATGAAGGCTTTGGACTTGATGGCTTCTAGGGTCCTTTCCAGTTGCAACTGTCTTATTCTGACATCCATTTTTCTTGCCATGTGATCATCCCAATTTCTTTCTTGTTTAGACATTTCTTTGATAAGATCACATACACCACTTTTCCAAGATACTCTATTGGTGATGCATTGCAGCCTACACAGGCCTCTTAGTTGCCTCTCTGTTGTTTCTTGGATAATACTCAGATTCAGTTCCTCAGGCTATAGCGGTCCATGACTCAGTCAAATAAGAAGGCACATAATGTCATCCAATTATATATATATATATATATATATATATATATATATATATATGGTCAACCTTTCCAAACCAGAAGCCCAACATAAGAGCATCAGGATATGCCCCTGAGTAAAGAAAGAATTCTTTCTTAGCTCTTGTATCTGGTTTCCTTTGGGCCTGTCACAACATTTGCCTAAAGGGCATTAAAATCCTGGTGTAGTGATATAAGTACTCTGGGCCTGGAGTTCAGAAAGCCAGTGTTTTCTGAAACACTGGTAAATCTTAGCACTAACATTTGCAAGACATGTGACCAAAAGGGGGTTATTAAATTTTTTTATCTTCAATTTCCTTACCTATTATGTAGAGATACTCACTCTTGGACTACCTACAACACAGATTTTGGGTGGGAAGGTAGGTGGGCAATACTGTGTTAATTTTAAAGCCCTACACCAATGTTAATAGTATTATCATTATTGCTTCTATTCAACTGAAACTATATTCCTTATTTCACCGCAGATTAGGATCCTAAAATTAAGAAGAAATCTGTTTGTAGTCTGGAGTCTGGTTATTGACAAGCCTTCCCATTTTAATTTTAGAATGGTCTGAATCTTGCCTTATCAAAGATCTTGGAATCTGCATTCAGAATCTGAGCTAGAATTCTATTTCTGTTACTCACTACATGTATGACCTTGGGCAAGTCACTTAATTTGGGGCATCAATTTCCTCATCTGTAAAAGGTGGGGTTGGAAATAGACGATGTCTGAGAGGCCTTCTTGTTTTGTATCTAATACACTGTGACTAGGTGAATTTCAAATTATCTTCCAGCAATAATTGAAATTGTTAATGCTCATCCCTTATATATCAGTCTCAAAAATAGCTGGACTTTATTTGCAAAAGTCATCCTACAAGCAGCACTTCCCTTTTTTGTGATTGAAATCTTTTGCTGAGGTAGAAACAGTACCAAAGTTTAAGTCAATATTATGATCATTTTCATGTGGTTTCAGGAACTGAGACTTCTTTTGTCAGTAGAGCTTCAGGGAATAAGATGAAGTTTTCATTCATCCATTTTCCATTCATATGCAGGAAAATATAGCGTGGCAAAAATTTTATTTAAAGGTCAAAATAGCTGAGTGTTGGTTTGAGTTTTATTTTTCTGAAGTGGAGGGTAGCAAATAATTGATTTATTTTCTATATACCATTATAAAAGTATGTATATTACTTCTTTTTTTTGCTATTTTGGAGGGCAATTGGGGTTAAGTGACTTGCCCAAGGTCACATGGCTAGGTTTTGTGTTAAGTGTCTGAGGCCGGATTTGAACTCAGGTCCTCCTGACTCCAGGACCAGTGCTCTATTCACTGTGCCACCTAGCTGCCCATGTATATTACTACTGAGAAGTATCATTTCAAAAACTTACTTTGACATGTAAATATCAAGTAATAAATTGACTTTAAAATACCAGAACTTATCTGAATGACTTAGGAACTTTTCAAAGGAGTTGACCACTTTGAATGATATGAAAAGGGCAAAAGACAGCCCCTGCCCTCAAGGAGCTTACAATCTAATGGGAGCTTGCCACAGTGGGAATAGCACTGACTCTAGAGTCTCAGGACCTGTGTTCAAATTCCACCCCTCACATTTATAACCTGTGAGATCTTGAGCAAGTCACTGAATGTCCCTGGGCCTCAGTTTCCTCATCTGTGAAATGAAAGACTAAACCAGATGTCTTCTGAGGTCCCTCCCAGATCCTATAATTCTACTCCATTATGCTGCTCAATGCATTTTTCTTTGGGAACCACCTTCAGAGATCTGATTGAGTCACACCAGACAAATGGATTTCCTTAACAACTCTCTGTCACTTGTTACCTTACCTTGTTTGACTTTGTGCAAGTCTCTTAATTCTTTCTGGCCTCAGTTTACACATCTGTAAAGTGAGGGAGGTAGACTTGAAAATGTTTCAGGTCACTTCTACTTCTAAATCTGTCATGGTCTAATCCTATGTTAGTGAATAGTCAACCAGTTTACTATTAACCCCCAATGGTATCATGTAGTTTTCATCTCTCATCTAATTAATAAGTTGTTGTTGAGTTCTTTCAGTTGTTTCCAACTCTCCATGACCCCATTTGGGGTATTCTTGGTAAAGACTGGAGGGGTTTGCCATTTCCTTCTCCTGCTCATTTTACAGATGAGGAAACTGAGGTGAACAGGGTCATACTGCTAGTAAGGGTCTGAAGTCAGATTTGAACTCATGAAGATGAAGTCTTCCTAATTCCACGCCTGGTGCTCTATCCACTATGCTCCCTAGCTGCCCCTATTATTCTGAGCATCATTAACTGGCATATACTTTGGCCACTAAACTTTTCTGTCCTTATTTGCTTCATTTATAAAACTGAGATAATACTACTTTCATGTAATAATACTTCAGGGCACTGGTTATTCTGAAGTTCAAATGAGATAATATATGCACAGTGGTCTATAAATATTGATTGCTAATGACATCTCATCTTGCATACACAGAAGCTTCGTGCAGGAATAAAGAGAGTCTAACCCTATGGTACTCTATACTATCCAGACTATATTTGGAATATTATGTACATTCCTTGCTACCACATTTTAGGAAGTATATTGATCAACTAGGGAATGGAGGAGGATGACCAGGATGGGGAAGAGCCTTGAGTACCTGGTGTTAATTTGAAGGAACTATGGGTGCTCAATCCAGATAAAAGACTTGTCTTTAAGTATTTGGAGGACTGTCATGTGGCAGAAGATTGAGACTCACTCTGCTTGACCCTTTAGGGGCAAATGACTGTAAAACCAATGGATGGAAGCTGCAAAGTAGAAAATATAAGAAACAAGTCCCCAAATTTTAGAGCCACCTCAAAGTGGAATGGAATGTCTTGAGCAGTAATTGATGTAGCCTCATTGGAAGTCTTTTAGCAAAGATGGCATCATCATTTTAAAGGCATATTGTCAAAAGAAGGTCCCTTCCAACTCTGAAATTCTCTGATCTGGTTGAGGATTTTATAGATTTAAGTTGTTAGAGTTTTATTTTGTTTTCAGTCTAATCCCATGACTTTATTAATTTAGGGGGTTCCCAGGTCAGGAACCAAAGCAGATCTTCAACTGTTCTCCAACTCATAGTCTTACATAAGACAGGATGGTATACATCAGTGGTACCAACTCAGATAGAACTGTGGATGATTAAATTCTATGTAATGACCTTCATGGACCATATCTTGACTTATTTTTAAAATTTGATATCATCTATTTTATTTACTTTGTTAAATATCGTATTATACTTTATTTTATACTTTATATTATACTTTATTACTATATTTTACACTTTATACTATACTTCAATTTGACTGAGATCACACTTAGGAGTGTCCTGAGCCTATGTGGTCCACAGGTCACTTGTTAGATGCTATTGATTTAGTGGATCGAATACTGAACTTGTAGTCACAGAGGCTTGGTCTCCAATCCCATCTGAATCCTTAACTGGCTGTGACTCAGCTCTCTCATTCTGTTACTTCATCTGTTAAGTGATGATCTCCCCAGTCCTTTCTAGTTCTAAATTTACTATCCTCATTAAGACAATTTCCTGAGTCCATGAGTACTTAAGGAACTTATCCTTGGTCACACAACATGTGTCAGAGGCAGAATTCAATCCCAGGTCTTTTGGACTCCAAGGACAGCTCTCTGACATTCCACCAAGGCTGCATCTCTTCCCGCTATTACTGTTGTTGTCATTAACATATGCTTTTATCAGCTAGATTGGATCCTTCCTCCTCTCTCCATTAATGTCTTCATTTTAGGAGAATGTTTTTTTTTTTTAACTGACATTGTGTTCTCATCACTTTTTTGTAAAACAACATTTTTTCAAGCTATTATAGCTTCCTGCTAAACATCTTTGCATTTCTCCCAAACATTACAAAAGAGCCAACAGGGGTTGAACAATTACACAACAGAAGTTCCCTCTACATATGCTTGAGTTATTCTCATGACAGTGTATTTTTTAACAACATTATTTATGCAATTCTTTGCATATGCAGCATAAAAGATTTTTTTAGGTTGTCTAAAGAAAAATGATAACCCTGCACATGGAAAATTCCCTGCCAGTACTGAATGGACTCCTAGTTTTGAGCTGGCTTGGCATTGATAAGTCACCATATAATGGAGAATGATGTCCATGCAGTAGGTCTTCAAGCATATCTACAAATGAAGCTTTCTTTAAACAAGTTCACTCCATAAAGGATATGTATTTTCATTGATTTTCCTTCCCTGACCCAGATAGCAACCCCCTCCCCTATATTTTGGTGATTGTTCTTTAAGAATTGTTGTGACCAAAAGTGCATCACATGAAAAGTCTCTCTGGATTTAGTTTAATCACCAGACAAAATATTTCCAGCTTATTTCTGGGCCATTCAGAAAGCTTCTAGAACTTGGTAAAGCCTGCCAAAAAGAAGTAGGGTCCTTTAGTAGAACTTTCTGGACTCCATAGCCATCTTCATGATATGGTAAAATTTTAGAAGAGAACATTGGTAGAAATGTTACACAAGCCTTGGATATAAAAATCTTAGTTTAAAGAGCTTATCAGGTAGTCATTATTTTGCAAAATACTTCACCAAATAATCCCTTTAAATATTAATTATTAAGTACTTAATGGTAGGAGATGAAGTATAGTGAAAAAATACACGGTTGTACCTAGGTGTTTCTTCCATTCTTATATTTTAGAATATAACTTTTTACATTGTTTAATTATATGGTAATTTGTTACAGAAGTGCAGAATTAGAGAATCTATGTGTGTAGAAAAATTTCAGAGCCCATCTACTACAATCTATACCTGAGTAAGTTATATATAAGAAGCATCTATTAAGTACCTATTATATTCCAGGCACTGCGCTAGGCACCAATAAAACAAACAAAAAAAACTTTTCTATATAAGGGCCCCCCCAAAGTGATCATCCTGACTTTACTTGAAGACCTCGCATTAGAAAGAAACCACTGTGTCCTGTGCTAGCTATCTCATTCCACTTTTGGAAAGTTCCAATTTTAGGAAGAGTTTCTTACATTTTTAGCTAAAATTCTGCCTCTCTGTGACTTGCAGACATTGTTCCGAACTCTTTCCTCTTATGTTGAGCAGAAAAAAAATCTAATCCTTCTTCTATGTGAATATGCTTAGAGGGTATTATGTCATCCACTCTTCCCAGTCTTCTCATCTCTAAACTAAATATTCCTCAATTCTTTTGCTGTTCTTGATTTAGGTTTCTCTCTTTTCCAATCCATTCTACAAATAGAAAATAAAACAAAATAATCTTTCTAAGGTACAGGCCTGACCATGTCATTTTCCTGTTTAAGAATCCTCAGTGGTTCCCTATCACCTCTAGAGTAAAAAAGAATTTCTTCAAGCTAATGTTTAAGACCATCCTATCATCTGGTGCCAACCTACCTTTCAGTCTAATTTCACATTATATTTAATTATACATCTGAAAGTCAAAATGGCATCAGAACTCAGAAAATGGCTTTGGAACCAGGGAGAGCTGGATTAAAGTTCTGCCTCTGACACATAATATCTACAGGACCCAGGGCTTTACTTTAAATTTCCAAAACTGACCATCATACCCCCAATTACCTTAGCACCTGGAGTCTCCTCACACCTAGAACATCCATCAGTTCCCTTAACATTAGCTCCCTGGAACACCCTTCCACTTCATTCACTGAAGGGCTATGGTTGAAGCAGCTAAGGAATTTATATGTCACTTTAAGGTTTGCAAAGCACTTTACATACATATTTAAGTATTTCATTTGATTCTCAAAAGAATGGGGATCTCGTTCTCATAGTGACTGTATGAGATAGATGTTATCTTATCCACATTTTATGGGGATGAGGAAAACAAAGCTAACAGAAGTTAAGAGATTGCTCAACATTGTCTAACTAGTAAATAACTAGGCTACAAGATGAACTCATTTCCTTCTGATGTTCCAAGTCCAATGGTCTACCCATACAGGGTAGTAAGGCTTTGAATTCAGGGAAGGAGAATTTAGGCTAGGAGTTTGAATGGAGAAGGAGTGTTGTGGGACAAGGGAATATCCTTGAAGGGATTGTTCTCAGTTCTTTCTATCAGTTATCTCTTTTCAAAACTCTTGCTTGTGTATATAATGGGACCCTATGCCTTATGCTTTCATTTGGATGTCATTACTTTAGGTGTCTAAGAATGCAATGTTTTCATTAAGGAATAGATGCAGTAGGAATATTGTCCATTTAACATGGGGCAAACATAGGAAATATACTTAATGGGGAGTTCTATTTTTTAAAAATGTTTTCACAGATCTTTCAGGCTAGATCTGTTTGAGGGATATGCTTTGGATGTAGTTGATCCAATTCAGCAAGGCACTTATTATGGGCTAACTGGTCCATTCTGGGTGATGAGTATACAAAGACAAAAATGAGTAGTTCTTGCCTTATAGAAGTTTATATCCTGAATTCTCTCTGTCCTTAAGTTTCCACCTTCTAAATGTATAAAAGAATAGTTCAGGGGTGGGGAACCTGTGGCCTCAAGCAACAGGTTCCCCATCCCTGGAATAGTTTGTTGAGAAGAGGTAGTGTCCAAACCCCATTTCTCCAAGAAGCACAAAAAATTCCCATCGTATTTATTTTTGCTGTGTCTTGAACTACTTGAATGTATTTCTCATCTTGTTTTCAAATTGAAACATTGATGGATACGGATTTTCTGGAATTCGTAGTATTTTTATAGTATTTTATAGTATTAGATGTCTGTCTCCCTTAAGTAGGAGCTAGCCCAAGTGACATCCCAGTTCTGATTCTAGTAACACCTTTCAGAGGGTTTTCTCTGCAGAAACATAAAGATATTTTCATGTGAAAGCATCATTAAGGAGAAGAAGAACTTTAGTTGGAAGCCTGAGGTGGTCCCTGTCCAACATCTCTCCCTTATTACTTGACTGAAGACTTCATATTGGCATACTAATTCCCTCCCTCAAAGAATTATTTCTCTTGATGGATCAGTCAATGAATAAACTTTATTCAATGCTACCATGTGTATGTTATTGTATTATGCTATGGAAGGGATTTAGTGGAAGTAATGTAACAAAAGCACAAAAGATAATATCACAAGAATTTACAATTCGGTTCATGCAAAAAGCCTTTTATATGAGAAAAAAACTAAAGAATAATGCAAACTAAGAAATATGATAGAATTTGACAATAAATGTGATAAGAATTTAAAAAGAGGAAACCGTAAGCATGATAGTGAAATATTGGAAGAAGGTTTTTAATAATTGATTGGTTGGTTAATTGGTTGTTGTACTTCATTCTTGAAGAGGACCAAAATGACACCACTATGCTAAAGTCAAGTTTCAATGTGTCCAACTGTGGTTGATCAGAACAATATGAGCTCGGAATGCTCTACCACAGGTCAGGACAAATAGTCTATGTGAACATTTGGGGTGGATTCTCCAAATCTGTGCATCCTTTGTTTCCTTTGAGCCATTTCAATTCTGCTTTGCTAATAGAGCACAGCACCTTATCTGATGTGGGCATGCCATGCTGAGCAGTCCCGGGGGAAGTGGCAAGAGAGAAGCTTTGGATTCAAGAAGACAAGTCCCCAGTGGGTACAAGTCCCATCTTTGACATATACTTGTTACGCAATCAACTTTTCAGTGTTGTAGGCAACTTTCTAAGACTATAAGTTTCAGAGCAGATCCTGATTTGCCTTAGTAGAAAGAATTTCCACACCAGAAGTTCTTTATGCCCTCAGGGAACTCAAAGGATAATGCAGAAGACAACATGCAAACAACTATATACAGACAAGGTATTTACAGGAAAAATTGGAGATAATCTCAGAGTGAAGACTCTGAGGTTTGGAAAGGGGCGGGGTTAGGAGATATGCCCAGGATCGCATAACTAGTAAATGATTAAGGCAGAATTTAAAGGTGCCTTCAAGAATCCAAGTCTACCATCCTATTCTCTATGGGACATTTCCTCAAGGAGTTTTACTAAGGAGGGATAACTTGGCATGGATGTTAAAAGATGGAAAGATTTATTTAAGTAGGGAATGGTGAGAATGGCATTCACGTTGGAATAAAAGTATCATCAATGGTACCAAATTGGGGATGAACTTGACATTTATAAGATAATAAGAAAATAAGCCTATCTGGAAGAGAAATCTGTTTTAAAGAGTATTATCTGCTTCATATCCACCTACTGATTTCTCTGACTTCCTTTAAATCCCAACCAAAATCCCATTTTCTACAGAAAGCCTTATCCAACCCTTTTAATTCTAGTGTCTCCTGTCTGTTAATTATTTCCTATTTATCCTGTATATAACTTGTTTCTACATTGTATTTGCTATGTTCCCTTCCTCTATTGGATTGCAAGCTCCTTGAAGGCAAGAAATGTCTTATCTCTTTTTGCATTCCTAGCACTTAGCACTGTGGCTGGCCCATTGTAGGTGGTGAATCAATGTTTATTGACTGACTAATGAGAGATGTTGATTAGATTCCCACTAATAGCCCTATTTGTCCTCATACTATTTCACTAATCTCCTAAATTGCTACCCTGATTCCAGTCTCTCCTCTACTCCATTTCATCTACCATATTGCTCCCATATTAACTTTTTCAAAGCACTACTTTAATGTCGTCACTAACCTCAAAAGATATCAATGAATCCACATGCTGATCTTGACCAGGAGCTGTAGTCTGTTTTTGTGCTTCCATATAGTTTAACCACCTGATTCCTGATTGATTTCACTCCCTTTTAGGATACATATTTCTACCCCTAATTCACTGTGGTTCTAGCCTATGGGAGCCACTATATGCCTTTTCATTTGTAGCACTCCATATTCTATCCCCCCAAACTATATTTATGGAAGATTTATCTCCTACTTATCCCCTACATGGCCAAGCTACTATTCTCTATCTTCCAAACCTACTTCAAGCTTTCCTTTCTAATCCTTTTCTCAAGTGTATCAAATATCCCTCTTTCCATCTCTCCAAATTCTATACCTTCCTCAAGGCTTGGTTTAAATCTTACCTGTAATATAGGACATTTCCAGATCAGTCCAATCCCTAGGCAGCTGTCTTCCTCTGAACTCAGAACATTTAAATAACTATCACTCATCTTCCTGTTATTAGACTGCTGTGTTAGATTCATTGAATAGACATTTTAAGTACCTACTATGTGCCAGGCACTGTTCTAAAAGGTAGGGAATACAAAAAGAGGCAAAAGACTATCCATGCTCTCAAGGAGCTTACAGTTGAATGGGTGACAAAATGTGTAAACAAATATGTAGAAAGCAAGCTATATATGGGATAAATAGGAAACAAAAGAGAGAAAGCACTGGAATTAAGAGGAGTTGGGGCAGGATGGCACAGTAAAGGCAGGTACTTGTCTGAGCTCTCTCAAATTCCCCTCTGAACAACATTAAAATAATGCCTCAAAATGAATGAACAAAAGAGTGGAGTTAAATAATTTTCCAGCCTAAAAGAACTTAAAAATTTGGCAGGATTTCACTGGTGTGAGAGTAGAGTGTTATCCAGCACAGGAACGCCTAGAAAGCTAGCAGTAGACCTTGGTGGCATGTGCATCAGCAGCTGTAGCTTCTGGAGGTTTCAGCGCACAGATGATAAGGGGATCAGACAACTGGTCAGAAAAAAAAGATTACAGGGGACTCTTCACTGGCACTGGGAATAGGACTCTGTTGCATTGCCCATATGCAGATCTGGGCCAAGTTCTCAGGACAAGGAGGAGCACTAGCAGGAGCAGGGACCCTGGTCATAGTTCCAATGCAGGAAAGAATACTTGTGGTAACTCAAAGGCCAGAGCACAGGTCAGGAGAGCAGTGACCACCCCCTTTCCTTAGATCATACAATCCTGAAAAAACCAAAAACTTAAAGATGATCAGACTTAGCTCTGAAAACATTAGCACAAAAAACCTGAAGTTTGGGAAGGGGTCCTCCTCTTCTTAGGGGCAGAGCCCAACCTTAACATAAAGTTAAAAGCCAAGAAATAAACTGGACAATGAGTGGACAATAACAACAACAAAATAACCTGACCATAGAAAGTTACTGCAATGATAAGGAAGATCAAAACAAAAACTCAGAAGACAGCAGAGTCAAAACTGCTACATCCAAAGCCTCAAAGAAAATATGAATTGAACACAGGCCCAAAAAATAATTTTGGAAAAGCTTAAAAATATTTTTAAAAATAAGAGATATAAAGGAAAACTTGGGGGGAAAATGACAATGATGCAAGAAAATCATGAGAGAAAGAGTCAACAGCTTGGTAAAGGAGGCATAAAAATACTGACGAAATAACACCTTAAAAATAAAATAGGCCAACTAATAAAAAAGGCACAAAAATCCACTGGAGAGAATTACTTAAAAAAGTAGAATTAGTCAAATCAAAAAGGATATACATAAAATGACTGAAGAAAAGAACTTCTTAAAAAACCAAATTGGCCAAATTAAAAAGGATGTACAAAAGTTCACAAAAAAATAATTTCTCAAAAGTTAGAATTGGGCAACTATAGACTAATGACTACATGAGACATAACACAACACAATCAAAGGAATGAAAAAAAAATTGAAAAATCCTCATTGAAAAAATCAGCTGATCTGGAAAATAAAGTGAGGCGTGATAATTTAAAAATTATTGGACTACCTGAAAGCCACGATAAAAAAAAAATACAGAGTTTAGACATCATATCTCAAGGTTTTATCAAGGAAAACTTCTCTGTCATCCTAGAACCTGAGAGTAAAATAGAAATTGAAAGAACCCACCAGTTACTTCCTAAAAGATATCCCCAAATGAAAACCCCTAGTAATATTCTAATCAAATTCCAGAGCTCCTAGATCAAGGAGAAAATATTGCAAGCAACCAGAAAGAAACAATTTAAATATCATGGAGCTATAATCAGGATTAAACAGGATTACATTAAAGGATCAAAGGGCTTGGAATATGATATTCAGGAGGGCAAAGGAGCTAGGATTACAATCAAGACTCAACTACCCAGAAAAACAGTATAATCCTTTAGGGGGAAAATGGAATTTAATGAGATAGAGGACTTTCAAACATTCCTGATGAAAAGATCATAGCTGAATAGAAAATTTGACTACTGTTCAAAATCTGGTTTCAGCCTACCATTCCAGTGTTATTAAATATTAGTTTCCTTCACATGTTCTATAATCTACCAAATTGACCCTCTTGCTGTTTCTCACACATGTTACGCAATCTCTAATCTTTTTTTTCTCTTCATTTTGGCATTAGCATACAAGATATATTGGATAGTAAAGGGCCTTACATGAGGGGAGACAGTTCCGGGGTTTCAATATCTATGTATGAGGTAATAAGTTTATGAACTGGGAGAATATGAAGGGCAGTGATTTCATGAATCTGAAAGATTTTTGGAGGAATAATTAATAGAGCTTTGTAGCTCATGCTCAGGGAGCATCCCATTAAAATCAATGGTCCTGAAGTGCTAAAATACTAAGTCTTTGACAACTAGAAGAACCTTAGCATAATTAATAGACGCTGAAATATTCAATCCTGCTTCCGGTATTCACTTCATGACCAACAATACTGTGTGATCATGAGTGACTTCACATAGTTATCTCAACCAGGAACTCTACTATGGCTGCTCTGAATCCTTTTAGTTTCACCACATGATTCCTGAATAGTTTTATCCTCTACTAGGATACCTGTCTCAGCCAAATCACATAACCTCTTTGAACCTCAGTTTCCTCATCTGTAAAATAATTTGGATTAATTACAATTAATGAAATTGTAAAGTTGAAAGGTAACCTTAGAGACCATGTACTATCACTATAGAAATGCTGAAGGAATGAGACATAGAAGACATATGTTTTGCTAGGGGCTAAGGTGGAAGAGGGACAGCTAGGTGATGCAGTGCAGAGTGCCAGGCCTGGGTTTGGGAATACCTGAGTTCAAATCTGGCCTCAGACACATACTAGCTGTGTGACCCTGGGCAAGTCACTTAACTCTGTTTACCTCAGTTTCCCCATCTGTAAAATGATCTGGAGAAGGAAATGGCAAACCACTCCCGTATCTTGGCAAAGAAAATCCCGAATAGGGTCACAAAAAGTCAAACACCACTGAAACAACTGGACACAACAACAACAACAGCAACCCGTAAAAGGTGGAAAAGAGGACCAATATAGGATATAGAGCCAGCAGACAGCATTAGGACACTGGGAATCTGGGGACAGTTTGAAAGGAGGAGGAAAAGAATATTTCTTTCATTTTATTTTTAAAATTCAACCCAAATACTACATCCTACCTACTCAATTATGGTGCTAGAAACTTGGCCAATTTTAGTAGAGATACAGAATTTGAGTCAGTCTGTAGGCAAGGGTAAATCCAAGAAACTCCTTGGATTACAATAGATCCATCCCTAGATCTCTACTATATTCCTTTTTTGAGTCTAGTTGGAGACCATACTACAATTTAACATTACTTTTTATGCATCATGGAGATGTAATAAATATAAGATGTGAGAACAGTAATAGTTCACAGATTCTCAAACCATCAGGAATTATTCCAAAGTGTCATCTCAGGGGAAATCTGGAAAAGAATCTGTGGAATAGAGGAAAAAGAAAAGGGATTCTTTTATAGAGACTTCCATAAAACAGCTGTTTGTGAGAGTTCTCTGGATTTGGTATGAAATATAAATGCTTATAGTGCCACAATTAGCGTGGGATAAAGGGGGCTCTGGCCAGGAGGCTGATATGGGTCTATTCACAGAGACTGATTCTCCCTGTGGCTGGAACATTACACTTCTTTTCTTTAATGGCCACAGTCTTGCCTTTGTCTCATGGTCTTCTCTTGGTTGACACTGCTGCTTGGTTCAAATGTCATCCCCAGCCAATGCTCCTCTCCCAGACCCATCTTCCCCTTCAATTCCCATGGGGACAAAGGCAAGACTTGGTGCACACTTTCTGAGCATGAGTACCCCCCTAATGAGATAGACTGTCTTCTGTAATCTCCAGATTCAATTGTTTAAATCCCAAGGGAAAAAAAGTTATGGCTCTAAGTTCATCTCCTTAAAAGAAAAATACAAACAAATGCGTACCCACAAATTCTCAGTGTGACTTTAAAGGGATGAAACTGATGTCCGGAAGCCACAAAATAAAAAATTGTCATTGTTAACAGGCATACCACATCTATAAAATGTATGTTATATTATTTTGATTTAAATTATGCAAAGTATCAAAGAAGAACAGCATAACGGTATAAAAAAACATGATCCTAGTGAATGAATCACAAAGTAGCATGTGATCCAGGAGAAGTGAATGATGGTCCTAAGGGCAACACAGACTAACTGGGCACCCTGAGGAGAGGTTGCTTGGGGCTTCAGAGCACCAGGAGAACTAGGTCATTTGGAGAAAAAGAGTGTTGTGAAACCTCAGGGCTTGAGACTTTCTATTTGAAAACTGTCATTGATTAGGTAATCAACATTTAGTGGTGCACTCAATCCTAATTTCAAGTCATCTGAAGGTGTGATTCTGGCATGGGAAAAGAGCAGAACAACCACACAGGGTTTTTCTTCTTAATATTTTTTAAATAACTCAAAGCAAAGTTAAATTAACAATCTTAATAAATAGTACCTCAAATATACCCTGTGTATAAAAACGAGACAAGAATTCTTTTGGTGGCATTTCATTTACATTTGTTTTAAAATGCATTTTAATGGTGCAGTGAATGGAGTGCTGGTCCTGGAGTCGGGAAGACCTGAGTTCAAAGGTGGCCTCAGATAAGGTATTAACTGTGTGACTCTTAGCAAGTCACTTCACCCTTTTTGCCTCAGTTCTTCATGTATAAAATGAACTGGAAAAGGAAATGGCAAACCACTCTGGTATCTTTGCTAAAAAACTTCCAAATGGGGTCATGAAGAGTCAGACATTACTGAATAACAATAATAAATTCATTAATCACCAGTCAAGCATTTCTTTAAAAAATAACAATACATCCACGTTTCTTTGTGCATCCCAACATAAATGCAAGACAAATCAAAGGGATACAGACCCAAAGAAGAACAATGCTTTCCAGATTGCAATTCGAATGCTGCTCGCAGGTTGATAGATGAGGATAGTATAGGACATATATCATTTCTAGAAGAAAGCCATTATGCTCCCTGGACTTTTCTTTCAAATAAGTA
>CM053585.1:525063643-525107928 GCA_028646515.1 Pseudochirops corinnae
ATATATATTCTACATCTATATTCTATATTTAATTCTTATTATTTTAATTTAATTTATTCTTATAGTTTATTTCAAACTTTTCTTTATATCTCTTCCACACTCTATATATCTTAGCGTAAGCTTTGGCCAAGATTACAGGGTCTGAATGAAATTTTAGAGTTCACCTACATGTTATTGTTGTTCAGTTATTTTCAGTCATGTACAATTCTTCATGACCCTCTTGAGGTTTTCTTGGCAAAGATACTGGAATGGTTTGCCTTTTCCTTCTCCAGCTCATTTTACAGATGAGGAACTAAGGCCAACAGGGTCAAGTGACTTGCCCAGGATCACACAGCTAGTAAATGTCTAAGGCCAGACTTAAACTCAGAAAGATGAGTCTTTCTGACTCCAGGCCCAGCACTCTCCCCACTGTGCCACCTATCTGCCTTCTTATTTTCCAGATCAGGAAACAGATCCAGAGAGATTATTGTATCAAGATTTAGGGTGGAAGCCATCTGCTCCAAACCTTTCATTTTACAGATGAGGAAACTGAGGCCTAAAGATATTATAGGATTATCAATTTAGAAGCTGAAGGGCTCTTAGAAGTCTACTAGTCCAACCTCATCATTTTACAGATGAAGATACTGAGACCCAAAAAGATCAGATTTTTTTTTATAGCATGCTAGTATTAAATATCAGATCCTAAGTCCTTTGACTAACATCCCAGTGCCCCCAACATCTGTCTATTAAAGATATATCTTTCTTAATTGCTGGGAAAAAATAACTAGAAGGAAGAATGATACATATCAAGAGGAAATGAAAAGAGCAAATTCATGCTGTAGATTAAGAAATAGTCCTACGTACCTGGGTCAACGTGAGATGAGGTATGATGAGGCTCAGCTGATAACTATATTAATACAGTGGAGATATTTGATACCTGTCCCTTTTGTTACTGATGGACTTTATGTTTTTCTCTTTACAAAAATTTCTTACTCTCTATGCTGGAAATATCTCAGTGGAAGAAGAGAGATGGGGGAACATTACAGGCATATGAACAAACATGAAGTACAAAGATAAGTTTTCTCCCCTGGCTGTGCCTTTGTCAGTTTTGTGTTCCCTATACCTGGGATGCTTTTCTTGCCTCTTTCGTGTTATTACATTTTTGCACAACTCAAATGCTATCTCTTCCATAAAGTTTTTCCTCAATATCCTTGGGTGCTAAAAAACTTTCTCTTTGAAACTTCAAATGCCACTGGATCTTACACTTCTCTGATTCATTTATTGAGAGGCAGTATGCACTAGTGCTTTAGAAGACTGACCTTGGGATTAAGACCTTTCTCCGCGACATACAAGCTGTGTGATGGTAGGCACACCATTTGACCTCTTAGGCAACTAGTTAGGACTCTTAGTTAAAGAAGAGTTGTTGGTGTGTATAGTGGAGAGAAATTCTACACTGGTGTTTCCTTCATCAATCAGATTGCAGGTCTGGCCCCCTACCTATCATCCACATGTACTCAAGAGTATACATATGGAACTAAAGATGACATTTGGTCTAACTCTATAATTTTACAGATGAGAACCAGAGAGAATTCTCTTGCCCTTGGCTAAATAGTTGTAGTAAAGCCCAAATTCCAGCCTAGGACCTCTGGGTCCTGTGTACCAGGCTGTCTGCCATTACAATCATATATTGGGTTCTTAAAGTTTCTACTGGATTATATCCACGAGGGCTGTGCAGATGTAAATCAAATTCAGGACCTGGTAGTTAGAAAGAACTAAGTTCATACCTTACCTCTCACATTATTTATGTGATCATGGGCAAGTTGTTTAACTTCTCTGGGTCTCAACTTCTTCATCTGTAAAACGGGGAGAGTAATATCTGGAGCATTTTTCTGATGGGCTTAGTGTGAGGCTCAAATTAGATAATGCATGTGAACCAGAAACATCTCTTGGTAGAAAAATAGTCGGGCAAAATAAGCCATTCCAATAGCAACAGTATCATAAAAAGAAATAACTTTGAAACTACAAGAACTACTAGCAATGCAATTAACATTCATGATTCCAGAGAACTGATTATGAAAAATGCTATCCATGGCAGGAGGTAGGTGGCAGATTTAGGATGCAGAATACAATACATATATTTTTGTATACAGTCACTGAGGGGATTTGTTAGGTTTAATTATGCTTATTTATTACAAGATTTTTTTAATGGGATAGAAAAGGAAGAAAGAAAAATATTTTTTTATTATTTTTTATCTTAAAAATATAGAGAGGGTGTGCTACTGACATGAAATGTGGCATGTATTTTTGGATGAGGCCTCAATTGTTTACTTTGTCACAAGAGATCTCTCAGTAAGTGGGACTAATTTGGGAATATCTGTAACATAAAAACAAAACACATCAATAAAACTGAAAAAAAAAAATCCTAATGGCGGTATCTGACAGTGTATGCAACATGCCACACCTGTATTTCACCGCCTTTTGGTTGAGAGAAGGTAAATATCTTTCATCAGTCGTCCTCTGGAAACGAGACTGTTCATTGTATGCAATTCCAAGATGTTTTCTTCATGAAGTTTCTTCATTAAGTACTATGTCTTTTTTATTGTGATCTAGGGCATGCGTTTAGAACTTCTAATTTAAAGAAAAATGGCCATTTAATTTTGGCTCCTAATTCTATTAGGATTCATTTTTATATACATTGCGTAGCAGTTAAATAGAGTCTAATGGGAATATGTATTATATTTACGTGTTTGTCTTTTATATTTTAGTCATAGACTAGGTAGATGTTATAGTATTTCTTTTCTTCAGTATTCAAGTGAACAAATGGGCTCTTTGTCATGGAACTTTATGGCCAGAATTCAAAGATTCAATGATAGGAGCTATCTCGTAGTATAGGCTTTTTTGAGTTGTAAAAGCCTATAGAGCTTTCTTCTCTAAAGGGACATTCCTACTCTTTTGAATTAATCTAAAGCAACATCATATATCTTAACACTTCAAATACAATCATCCTTATTCATATCACATATTTTCAATTCAAAGTAAAATGATAAAATGAATGAGCTGTCTAAAAGTTTTCTTTCAATGAGCTAGAAAGAATACTTTAGCTCTTTCTTTTTAGATAGTTCATTAGACTGGAGCTTTTTTTGACCTTAGTATTCCTAAGAATTAGGAGGTAGAAAAATTGATGTTCTCATCAATCAACAGCAGGTTTAGACATCTACTGTATGTTTAACTAGCCAAGTGCAATGGAAAGTGCAGAATGTGGATTCTGAAGATGTAGGATTTCGAGTCTGGATTTGTCACTTACACCTATATTTCTCATAATCTCTCTGCCTCATATGTCTCACTCTCCCCCTAAAAAATGAAAAATCGTAGGGTTGCACTAAATGGTCCCTTCTAGCTGAGTGGGGGTGGGGTGGGATGTGGAGTGGGTGGGAGTGGGGGTGGGTGTGGATGTGGGTGCATGTAAGGAATCCTCCCTGTGATAGTAAATGACTGGGAATCAGTGCACCACAATTTCCCATGCATCAAAATTGTAGGTCACCCTTCTGGTGAGATCATTGGTAGCTATAAATCACCAACAGCAAAGTATTCTTTGAGTACTTAATGGGACTCATTTAAATTTTACCAATTGCATAGGGTTAGGGACTGGGCCCGATTTCAGTACTTTAGGAAACAGCCAGAGAAGGAGAGTCCTTCTGCCAATTCAGGTTGGCAGCTTTTCTAAAATGGATATCTTAAAGAGTAACCTAGAAGAGTTTCTCACTCTGGGACCAGTTTAGGCTAATTTGTATCAACATCATATCATCATCCTCACCACCACCATCATTATCAATTCTTATTAACTATGATTTCATCAACCTAGGAGACTCTTGGAGGTAGAAACTACCTTCACCAATGCAGATGAATACCCTATCTATTATATAGTCTTAATTTTTTGAGGCATTGAGAGGTTAAATGATTAACCCCAAAGTCACACAGCCAATCTGTATCAGAAATGGGACTTGAACCTAGGTTCTTCCTGACTCTCTTCCCAGGATATATTGCCTGACCATTATGCCTCTGAAACTCCAGATGCAGTAGAAGCTTCAGAAAGGGAGGATTCCATGTGGGCTAGAATAGACAATAAAGGCTGGAAGAGGCGGGCTTTGAAAAGTTTAGTTCATGTTCATAGCTTTGAATGTTTTACTTCACATTAGTAGTAGTATCAGAGAGAATATAGTTTCACCAAAACATCATTGATTCCATTTTGGGGGGGGGGGAAGCATGGGGAAAGAAAAATGGTACCTATCCCCCTATGGATTTATAACAATATTAGAGACATTGATATATAGGGCTCAGTAGCTCAACAGGGCCATATGATCAAGTTCAGGGTGGCTGACCCCCACCTAGTATTTCAAATTATAAGGCAGTTTTCATTCTTTGTATTCTTAATGCCTGGCCCATAGCAGGTGGCTTAAGAAATACTTATGGATTGGTCTTCTCTAAAAGGGAGATAGTGCTTAGTCACATTTCTTTTCATAAACCAGTATCTTTTTTGAAATAGGTCAGTGATTCTCAACCTGTGGGTTATGTTCAATTTGTAACAGTGAAAATACATCCTGCATATCAGATATTTACATTACGATTCATAACAGCAGCAAAATTACAGTTGTGAAGTAGCAACAAAAATAATTTTATGGTTGGGGGTCACCACAACATGAGGAACCATATTAAAGGGTCGCGGTGTTAGGAAGGTTGAGAACCACTGAAATAAGTTTTTATTATATATAGTTCCTGAATCCGTTTTAGCCCCTGAGATTGCTTTTATAAAACAAATTTTTTACATCTTCCAATTGTAGTAGTTAATGAAAGTACATTAGCCAAATAGACTTACTTTTTATGTATGTATATGATTGACTTCACAATGCAAACTGACTCTGTGTGTGTGTATGTGTGTGTGTGTGTGTGTGTGTGAGAGAGAGAGAGAAAGAGACTGAGAGAGATTTGGTTTTTCTCCTGTCTCACCACTCAAGGCAGCTGAGGCAGAGAAAGTCAATTGAACTAGGAAGAATTGTTTTAAATGAAACTAAAAATTAATGTTTTACATTTTAAAATTTAGTATAATATTATAACCAGAGTCATTTTAGACTTGAGTAAATGGAAGTGGTGGTGGTGGTTATTAAATACTTACCCATCAAATTGGCTCTCATATTGTAAAATATTCAAAGCAGTCATGTGGATCAGCTCATATTGTATAAGAGATTTGAATTCACTTGCAGAAATAAGCAAATTATTGGCTTCCCACATCTGGTCTGACTGGCTCACAGTGTAGGGTACTAGATCCTGAATATGAAAATCTTTTGGACATAAGGTTATGTGATGTCAAGATTTAAAGTGGAATTCAAGACAAGGGTTGCTGACCTATTCTCATTAGGGGTGAGAGCAGATTCTTCACTAGGATATGTTTCTGATAGATTAGGCAGCCCTAATTATTTTCTGCTCTGCTTAGAGAGCAATAGACTAGAGATGCCAAACACATAGCCCACACAACACTCCCAATGAAATTAAATTGTAATTGGCAAAATATTTAACAAAATAAACTCAAATTCAATAACATGTGGATAATATTATAATTTAATAGTAAGTCAATATGTGACCACAAGAATACTTATTTACAGATTAGTGTCCCCCCCCCCCCCATTTCTTTTTGAATTTGGCATCCCTGTGCTGGATTATGGCAGGCTCCTGAACCCTTGACTCCACTGATTTTTAAAATGCTTGTATTGGTACCTACCACTTCTTTTTCTACTATCTAGTACCCTGAACACAGCACAGGTATGGAACAAATCCTCTGGCTTTAGACTAACTCACTGAAATAATACCTTGATTGGGAGGTGGGAGGGAAGCAATCTAATCCCTTACGAAATCTCTGAGTCAGAAGGGGCCTCAGGAACATCTTTCCCAACTCCTCTATAAAATAATCCTTTAACATCCCCAAGGAGTTGCCATCTACCTTTTGCTTCTAGATCTCTAGCTGGGGGAAGGAGTGGTACTTCTATAATGGTTGAAATTGATATGGAGATTCAAGACTTTCAAATAACTTCACATACATTGGGGACAGCAAGGTGCTGTGGATAAAACATCAGACCAAAAGTCAGAAAGACCTGAGTTCGAAGCTACCCTCAGATACTTACAGCTGTGTCACCCTGGGCAAGTCACTTGACTTTTTTTTACCTCAGTTTCCTCACTTGTAAAATGGGAGTAATAGCACCTACCATACATTGTTGATCAAAGGAGATGACATTTGTAAAGCATTTAGCACAGTGCCTAGTATACAGTAGGTGCTGTATTAATGTTAGTTATCATCATCATCATTATTATTAAGTTGATACAACACTGTGATGTCAGTATGACCATTCCTCCAATGGCCTGCACCTTCACCTCCAAATGGCCTTGGATTTGTTTTATATGTAATAATACACATATATGTACACATTATCTCCTCTGATAGAAAGCTGAAATGAGAAGAGTGAAGACAGGGACTGTTCCATTTTGTCTCTTTATCCTTGGTGACTAGCATAGTGCTTAGAATACAGAAAATGCTTAGTCATGATCGTAGATTGATTGATGGAGAAAACAACCTTAGAGAGGTCAAGTAACCTGCCCAAAGACCACTAGACTTTAATCCATGGTCTCTTCTGACTATAAGTCAAATATAAGGTCTTCCCTCTTGCTACAATCCCTCTGAAGGCACCCTCATTCTAGTTTGGGGGAGCTCGAATGATCACGGGGTAATCTCTTAATCTCTCCTTGCCTCAAACAGTAAGACTATGTGTTGTAGAACACTTGCTAATCTGTACTAGTAAAGTTTCCTCACCCACGGGGATCTCACTCTGAATGAAATCACAGGCCTGGACAGCTCTACTCTCGTGAAAGGTTCTTTTCTCCAGGGCTAAAATTCCTCAGTTCCTTCAGTTAGTCCTCAGATTTTTGAATCCCTTTACCATCGTGTTCCCCTTACAAGGTATTCTCCAGCTTCCTGGTGTATTTTCTATAATGTGACCCCCCCAGAACTGACCCCAGTGTTCCAAATATGGTTTAACTGAGTCAGAATACAGTGGATCATTCACCTTTTAAATCATAGTATTCTCTGCATTCTAGGCCATTACCAGGGGTGCTGACTTTTGTCCTCCCACTGGACTTTAATGACTCTGGAAGAGAGAGTGATGCTAATGGCTTTGTGCAACTACGTCTCACTTAAATCCAATTCATTGGCAAGTAAAGACGTCACTGGTGATGCCATTAGTCCACTTCAAAAATGAAGGATGAACAGCAACTAAAGCAAGTCATAGAAATATCATTCTAGAGTTTGAAGGAAACTCAGAGGATATGTACTCCAACCCCTTTATTTTGCAGATGAAGAAACTGAGGCCTAGTGAGTTTAAATTACTTGGCCCTAGTCAAGCAGGTAGTAAACATCAAAAGCAAGATTTTTAACCTGAGATCATTGTCTCCAGAGCTAGGGTCTTTCCTATTGCATCATACTTTTTTCATCTATTATATCTTTCTTTTAAGAGGCAGTGTGCCACCTTAAAAGAGAGATACCCCATTTAAAATAACTCTAGACAGTACAAAATATCTGGGAATACACCTACCAAAAAGCCCAGCAACTATATTAACAATATTGTAAAACAAACAAACAAACAAAAAACAACTTTGTACTGCACAAATAAAATCAGATTTAAATAAATGAAAAAATATTAATTGTTCATGGGTAGGCAGGACCAATATAATAAAAATGACACTTTTACCAAAATTCATCTATATATTCAATGTCATCTGAATTAAATTATCATAAAAAATTTACTGAGCTAGAAAAAATAACAATATTCATTTGGAAGAACAAAAGCTCAAGAATATCAAAGGAAATAATGGAATGGATATAAAGGGAGTAGATTTGGCAGTACCAGATCTTAAACTATATTAAAGGTGAGTAATTATTGAAACTATCTGGTACTGGCTAAGAAATAGAAAGGTAAATCAGTGGAACAAAACAGACATAAAATTTATAGCAGCAAATGAACATAGTAACCTAGTGTTTGCCAACTGTAAAAACTAAAGCTTTGGCGACAAGAATTTATTATTTGGCAAAAAGAAATGGTGAGAAAGCTGGAAAGTAGTCTGACAGAAATTGAGCATATACCAGTATCTTGCAACATTTACCAAGATATGGTCAAAATGAATACATGACCCAGATATAAAGGGAGATATTACAAGAAAATTTGAAGAGTATGGAACATATTACCTATCAGATTAATGGATAGGTGAACAATTTATGAACACACAGGAGATAGAGAATGTTATGAAATGTAAAATGGAAAATTTTGATTGCATTAAATTGAAAAGTTTTTGTAGAAATAAAACAAATGTAGCCAAGATCATAAGGAAAACAGAAAACTATATAACTTTGTTATGGAAGTGCTTGTTTTATTTCTTAATTTCAGAATAATATAAATTTTTTTTAAAGGGGCAGTGTGGTTTAATGAATATAGAATATGACTTGGAGTCAAGTCTGATACATAATGACTGTGGGACCCTAAGCAAGTCCCTATTCTCTTAATGCCACAGGCATCTTTCAAAGGTTACAAATTACAGAGAACCTGCCAACCTTCATTGGTAAGGGGAGTTTCTTGACCTAGAAGACTCTTATACCAGTAAAACCTCAGGTTCAGTCCTGCCACGTCTCTCTTTCTAGAGAAATGATTAACTAAAACTTCTCTGATTAATGTAGAGCTGAAGATCAATTCAAAGGAAGAGGATTATTTTTCCAAAGAGGGCCCTAAATGCTTCACTATCTGGCTATTTTTATTCCTTCACTTCAGTTTCTTTTCTTTCTACCTTATCTGAATTTTCTAAAGGAATAAGAAAAAGGAACCAAGCCTTTATTAAGGACCTACCATGTACCAGGGCACTATGTTAAGCACTTTGCAAATGTTACCTCGTTTGACCAAAAGGGGCAGTAGTGCCCAAAAGCCCCAAATGAAATGAGACCCTTCCATACCAGGTTTCTTTGTTGCCCAGTGATTCACATCCTGATCAGTGCATAGGCTTTGTAGGGAAATGTTATAAGAACTGAAGAGCCCGCATTGAACAAAGCCCTTTTTCTTTTTAAGTTTGAATCCTATGTGAAATGTGAGGATCAGAAGGCACCTCATGCAGACAGAGAGAATTCATTTTCACACATTCGTCAGCATCTTTTGTGGCAGATATGTGCGTGAAGAGAGGGGTGTGTGTGTGTGTGCGTATGTGTGTATTTTTGACATTTCTCTTTTTAAGACAGTCTATATGTTCCTGGAAGGAATGTTGTTATGTACCAGGAGATCTCACACACACACACACACAAAACCTGTTCTTTTAACCTTTTACCAGGTATGGGAGGCTTTGCTCATAGGTATTTAATGTGTGAGTTTATTCTAAAGGGAGAAAATTAAGGATCTTTGTAGGAATTAGAAAGCACAGACATTTTTGAAAGGACTGTCTATGTCCTCAGGCTGCACTAAGAAATAATCAATAGGTGTTTGTTAAGGAATTACTATATGCCAAAGACAAAAAATGAAACAATTCCTGCTCACAGGGAACTGGCATTCTGAAGGGGGAAACAAGTACATATATTTAAAATAAACATAAAGACGATAAATACAGTAGGATATGGGTAAAGGCCTCTTTCACCTATGAGTGCCCTCCTCCAATGTTACATTTTAATACAAATCAGCAGAGGAAACAATTGGTGAGATTGGTGTTTGGGGCACAAATCTTTTGTGTGAATCAGAACCTCCATTAACATTTATGGTTCTCAGGTAAGAAGGGAATTTTGAAGAAGGGACATTTGAAATAAGTAATCATCTTATTGGGGTATGGCCTCTAGAGACCTCTATGTTTCCATTAACCATGAAATTGGGTCAAATAGTATAGAAACAGACCAGAAATGACTGCATTTCTGGTGTGGGAAATTCTTGGGATTTCTAGAACTAGCCTTGCCTTCACTGTGATTAAAGAACAAAGTTTAATCATCCATGATTAGGTGAAGTAATTCTAGAGGATGGAGAGTCAATCCCTAAAATCTTCAATCTCTAGAAAGAATTGGGAGAATATATAGCAATGAGAGGAGAGGTTTTTTTTTTTAAATAGTATTTTATTTTTCTCTAGTTAAATGTAAAAATAATTTTAGTGTTCATTTTTAAAACTTTTGAGTTCTAATTTCTCTTCCTCCCTCCATACCCTCACTCCCTTCATTGAGAAGGCAAGCAATTAAACATAGGTTATACATGCGTAGTCATGCAGAGCATTTCCATAATAGTCATGCTGGGAAAGAAAATATAGAGCCCCTCCAAAAAACCAAGAAAAATATGAAATATTCTTCAATCTGTATTAAGACACCATCAGATCTTTCTCTGGGGATGTATAGCATATTCATCATCCTTCAGGGCTATTTTGGATCATTGTATTTCTGAGGCAATTCACAGCTGATCATGTTATATTATTGCTGCTACTTTGTACACAGTAGATTTTACTTTGCATCGGTTCTGCAAGTCTACCCAGGCTTTTCCAAAAGCATCCTGCTCATCATTTCCTTGCTCATCATTTCATCATCATAGCACAAGAGTATTCTATCATAATCAAATATCACAACTTGTATAGCCATTCCCCAATTGATGGACATGCCCTCAATTTCCAATTCCTTGCCATAAGAAAAGAGCTGCTATAAATATTTTTCCTTTTCTTGGTCTCTTTTGGGATATAGGCCTAGTAGTGGTGTTATAAGGTCAAAGAGTATGCATGGTTTTATAGCCTTTTTGGGTATAGTTCCAAATTGCTCTACAGAATGGTTGAATCAGTTTACAACTCCACCAACTTTGCATTAATGTCTCATTTTCACTCATATCCCTTCCAATATTTCTCCTATGTATATGAATTGTAAAAAGCCCCTAATGAAGGGGAATCCATTGGCTTCCAAGGCAGCCTATTTGTCTCTTGATCAGCAATATCTGTTGGAAAGTTTTTCATTTCCTTAGAAAAAGTCTAGATTTACCTCTTTCAGTTTCTACCTTTTGCTCCCGATTTTGTTCTCCAGGTAGTTGTTGTTTGTCCTTTGTTTTCAAAAAGGACTAAGGGCATAAGGAGGGTGATGAGGCTTGAGAGTGAACTGGATTTAAGTGAGTCAAGGCTGTGCAAAATCATGAGCCTCAATCCTCCTCCAGAGTCATCAGGGTCCAGTGGCCAGACATAGGTCAGGAGGACTGGAGATGACCCCAGATGCTGTGGGGGACCTTCGTTTCAGTTTGTCCAAGGCAACACCCATTCAGTGATTAAAGGCTAGGTAAGAATTGAGGCAAAAGATGACCTAGTTTGACTTCCCAAAATGATCCTTCTGGGAAGGAAAGATTCTCAGAGTTTCTGGCCAGAAGAGAAACAATTTGTGTGTATACTCACTCTGAGCTGTGAAAACCCAAACCATGAGCAAGTGAGGCTTGGTCTAGGACCTATTAGTGAACAGTCACTGAAAGACAGAGTGATTTGGGTTTAAAGGCATGGTCAAGGACAAATAGAAGAAAGTCTCATCCTTTTTTCACTTACTTCCAAATATTTGAACTCAGCAATCATGCTCCTCAGAGTCCTCACTTCTCCAGGCTAAAATATTCTCAGTTCCTTCAATAGGTCTTCATTGCAGGGAAATTTCAGGGAAGGTGCCAACCTGCATTTCCTCACCAGGAAGTTTCTATGTCATGATACCAGGGAAATTATAATTGTAGTCCCATATTTACTCCCATCCCTGTCCTTGACTTCATCATGCTTGTACTCATCTCTGGACACTCTCCAGCTTATGTTTGTTCTATCTACTTTTCTGAGAATTGAACATACGACTCCAGTTGTCACCAAACCAGAGAAGAGTACAGACTATTACCTCTTTATTCCCAAGATCAGATCAGATGTGTTGGCTGCCATATCACACTGCTTGAGACTCTGATCCAAAACCCCCAATTAGTTGTTTTGGTTTTTTTTTCAGACAATCTCCCTTCTAAATACCTCTCTCACCTTAAATTGCTGACGTTGATTTCTGAAACACATATAAGACCTTGCATTTATCTTTCTTGAATTTCTGCTTATTATATTTAGCCTAATGCTCTACTCTATTGGGATTTTTTTTTTTGGAAACTGATTCTGTCATCCAGTGCCATTCTCAGTTTATCATCATTTGCAGATGTGATGGACATGCCATCTATGCTTTTATCCAAATCATTGATAAAAACAAAATCCAACAGTACAGGGTTAAGAACAACTACTTGGCACCCTTCCCTAGGAACCTCCTGTCTGTTTGACACTGAAACAGTCTTTAATCAAGAAGCATTTCTGAGGTGCCTCCTATGTTTCAGAAATTTGATGACTATTCATTGAGATTAGCTATTCAACTTATACTGAATCCATCTCTTGTAGCAAGCAAACCCAAACATTTTTACTTAAATGCCTGTTGTTACTTGGGCTCATTTATTTATAACTCCTGCTGACAACTCTCTGTCATGAACTGTGTGTATTTGCTAAAGTTACCAGGAGAGTTTGGCTTTCAAGGGACCAGAAGAGCCCGTGTCTCAACCTTGAGATAATTGGACTGCCTGGGAATGAGGACAGCATCTTCCAATAAGCTCATTCTATTATTCCCATGTGTTGACCCGAAGAGAAAGGTAATAACTTTAAAATGTCAGTAGTTTTGTCACTTTCCCCGCCATGACTCAAGTATGTATTCTGGTTTTGTTTTTATTAATCAGGCATCACAGATCTGGCTGAAAAAATTCTCCTGGGAAATTCCTTATAAACTATACTGATATCTGGATCTCAAATGATTGAAATTTACTTTAGCCTATGGTTATGATTATTTTAGAAATTCACATATTTTCTTTTTAAAGACCTGAGATATTTGAGCTTCAATTCATCTCAATTTCTGCTTTCTACCATCAATATCACTTACCCAAGGCCAGGAGCAATAACACTAAGCCCACCAAGCCCAGCTGCAGTGTCACTATCCTGAGTGTGGCTAGATTTGCCCAGGTCCTTATGAAGTGAAACAGTAACTGATTCCATCATGTTTTAAGTAGCCTCAGAATTAGATGGAATTATTTATTGGCCTTCCCTCCAGAATGTCAGAAAATAGAAACGCGCCTCCGAGGTTGCATCATACAACTGGGAATTGAGAAATTAATAGGAACTGAAAATAATAGGCATGCTTACAACAAAGCATTTATAGGTTCAGAAATCCATTGCATGGATAATATGAACGAGCAGTTTGGCTAATAAAGTCTGTCTGTCTTTGGTGAACCCATTAACAATGCTTGTCATTTACAAACAGCTTGAATTATCCCTTTGCTGTCAAATCATGGCCCTTTCACCACTCTGCTGGCTCTCTAAGGTGACAGTATGTGGTGCAGGGGAGAAAAAGGGGGAAAAAAAGATGCTAGCAGCGCTAGCAATCCCAGCTTCTGGCAGCATGTCTTAAAGCCTGAAGTCAAGAGGCAGCACCCAGAATTGTCCTTCTCCACTGGCGAGATACTTCAGTCCAAAGAACTGGTGGCTCTTGGGCACTTTCTCCCTAAGCAGTGCTGGAGAAACAGATTCCAATTCCACAGCTCTCTGTTTTCAGTGCTCCTCAGCGGTCAACACAAACTCTCGGATCATGACAGGGAGATCTGGCAGGAACTTTGCAGATCTTAATTTTAGAAATAAGTAAATGAAAACCCAGAAAAGTCAAAGGACTTGCCTATGTCATATAGAGAGAGAATTAAAGCTGTAAGGGACCCACCAATAGGTGAGGAAGCAAAGGTACAAAGGTGCTTGATAACTTGCCAAGGTCACACAGCTACTAAATGTAGGAGAAATGGAACTTGAGTCATTCTAATTCCAACTCCTGAATGCTCATTCATTATACTACCTAGCTTCTTCAAAGGTAGAAAATAACCAAGTCATAATTTGAACTCAGATCCTCTTCTATCTTCATATGTAATTAGAACTCTTCCACCTAATACACAGGGAAAATTTTTCAAGTCTATAGCTTATCTTGTGGTACTTATGTTTTGAATTGTCTCTTTTTTGTTGACTCCTTGTTCACTCACAATACTTTTGCAAACCTCTTTCTGTCCCTGTATCGGTGTGTCCCTGTCTGTCACTGTCTCTCTCTCTGACTTTTTGTGTCTCTCCAACTTTCTGTCTGTCTGTCTGTCTGTCTCTCTCTCTCTCTATTTCTCTCTCTGTGTCTCTCTTCTCTCTCTGTGTGTCTCTCTTATCTCTCTCTGTCTCTGTCTCTCTCTGTTTCTCTCTGTGTCTGTCTCCATTGCTCTCTTTATGTCTCCTTCTCTGTCTCTGTCTCTATATACATCTCTCTTTCTTGTGATTTAGTCATTTAATTGATATGAGGAATTTCCAGTGAGAAAACTTCCCTTTCCAATGTAGATCATTAATTGTTCCACAAGTTCTTATCATCTTAGAGCATTGCCAGGGACCTTGAGTTATGACTTGCCCAGGTTCATACAACCAATAAGATTCAAAGACAAGACTTGAACTCAAGTGTTCCTTACTCAGCTCGACCCACCACCCCAATTTACACCTTATTAATTATATTCTGAATTGTTTCCTACCTTGTGGACTCTGTGCTTAACTGCAGCACACTTACAAGCCTTTTCACATGGAGGTTATTCCTGCAGCTGCCTAATTCCATCAGTACCTTGTTGATTTTGATTAGCTTCAACGAAGAGGAGATATTTCCAGATATAACCTCTAAATTCTGGAAGTACATATTATTCCGAGGCTACAATGCCCCTCATTTGGGCACTTTCAGTTTCTTAAGCAATTCTAACCATTCCATAGTAGACAAGAGCCCTGCTCTGGGGTCACAAGACGCTCATTCTATCTCTGATTCTTATCATCTGTGTTATTGTTTAGTCAATTTTTCAGTCATGACCAACTCTTTGAACCCTGTTCAGGGTTTTCTTTGCAAAGATACTGGAATAGTTTGCCATTTCCTTCTCTAGCTCATTTTACAGATGAGGAAACTGAGGTAAACAGGGTGAAGTGATTTGCTCAGGGTTACACACCTAGTTAATGTCTGGGGCTAGATTTGAACTCAGGTCTTTCTGACTCCAGGTCCAGTATTCTATCTTTTGAGTCATGCAGCATAATATTGGACAAATCACTGAACCTTCCTAAGTTCCATGTAAAATGAGGTGGTTGGACTAGTTGCCTCTGAGGTTCCTTTCAGCTCCTGATCTATTTTTTGATGACAAACAGCAGAAAATGTGTCCCCTGACTCCAAAACTGGTGAACTCCTTGAGAGTAACTTTCTCATTCACAAAATAAGGTTAAGTACCCTTCCAACTCTAAATACTATGGCCTAGGGATATTGGTGACCACCACAGTGGTGCTTCACAGGCCATCTTGAATAGCAGTACCACAAATGATGCACCTTGAAATACACAGGCATTAGATACAGATTTATGCATTAGAGTTATGGGATTGGCTTTTTTTTTTTACAATAATGTTTAAAAAAAGTGATTCTCTAAATTATACAGTCTCTACTTTGTACAGCTCCCAGATCTTTCTTTGTTTTTGTTTCCTTCATGCTGTTTCTTTGCCTTCAGTTTCTAGAAAATGTTCTAAGACTTGGTGCCTTCATCTTCAGAGATGGTTCTATGTTAGATGTAAATAAATGGTCACAGAATCCTAACATCATAGGATAATGGGTTGAAAGCTGGAAGAGACTGTGGAGGCCAATTAGTCCGACCCCTTTATAATTTAGATGAAGGAACTAAGACCCATAGAGGTGAAATGACTTATCCAAAATCACACACACAGGAAAGTATCAGCTAGGATTCCCTTTTCTTAGGACTGAATAGTGAGAGAGAGTGAGAAAATGATAGATAAGTAGAGAGATGTATAGAAAGATGTGTGAGATGATCTTAAAGAATGGTAGATAAGTAGATGGATGAATGCATAAATAGATGAGATATGATGGACAGATAAGTAGATTAATGAATGAATAAATAAATGTGAGGGATGATTGATAAAAAATGATAGATAAGTAAATGATGTATGGAGAGACAGGATAGATATGTGAGAAATGACTGATGAGAGATATGGATATACATATACATGTAAAGGCATGTGTGTAAAACTAGAACTGTGATTTTATTGGGTATAGGGAATTTTTGATAAGAAAACTCTACTCTACTGTTTACAGTCATAGAGTTTCCTGAATCACTAAAGTGTCAATGCACTCAAGCATTTTGAATTGGCATTAGGCCTTGGACCTGGGTCTCCCCAAATCTGAGTCTGTTCTCTAACCACAGTACATTGACACCCTTTCTCATAAATATAACTTCCTAATTGTTGAGGACCACAGGCAAGTGGGACTCGGACTCTAATGGCTGAACAAGCCCTCTCAGATGTTTGGCCTGCTTGTGGGCCTGGATCAGTTCCCCATCCCCTAGGAAAGAGCATAAACACACGGGTGTGAGGATTAGTTCCTCGAGATAAGCATGGCAAATACACTCCTGGCCTGGGAACATAGAAGTGCACAATGTCTGCAGGGGAAAACAATTAGGAAAGAGATTTGTGGCTCTATAAAGCTGGTGCTTGGATGAATAAAGGTTGGCTCTCTACTTTCACCATTTAGAGCGTCCCGTCTCTCTTTTATGCATTCACTAGCAACCTTTGGGTCAGTGATATACTTTCTCAGCCCTTCCTAGGCATGGCTCCCCACACCTAATATCACCTGCACTGTTATCTTTCAATTAATGATATTTAGCAGCTGCTAAATCACATGGAAATATTAACAAATTTGTCAGTCCCTATGAAAGGAACTTTTTGCCACTAAGCACGTAGAAGAAAGGAAGGTCATAGTGACCTAATGAATAGAGTTAGCCTTGGTGACTTGGTTCAAAGTCTGCCTTTGGTCATAGTGTGACTTTGGACAAATCATTTGGTTTTTCAGTACTCCAGGCAAGCCTCTCTCTTAGAATGCAAGTTGTAGAGAGTGGAGTGAGTTTGGTGGAGTGAGTTTCTTCACCTTAGAGTTGTCTGTGCCAATGAAATAATAGATCCACTCCCAAACACATAAGTATGTGGGAAATGGAGTCATATATCTGACTGGACTTATCATCGACCTTAAAGCGTGTCAGAGTTAGGCTCAAAGGAAAGAACTTTTGGGTTTGTAGACTTGACTTTCTCTCCATTTAGAAACAAAATTTTAAAAAGGAAACACTTTTTTTTTTATCAATTAGCAGATATTGTGTTAGGTTGGTTGAAAGCGTTTTTTTTTTTTTCTTGGCATTGTTTTGTTTTTTTTTTCTGAATAGATTCTTCTAAGCAAGTGACTATTTCAAAGAGCTGTAACGATCCTCCTTTTTCTGCAAAGGAAGATGATGGAGGGTTTTTAAATCAACGATCAGAGCCAGAACTGGCTAATTACATTAGGTCAAAGCATATTTTATGAGTGTGTGTGAGTGGATAATTTTCTCTGGCATATCCAATTAGAACTGGAAGGACAGCGAGAGTCTGTTCATAATATGGGTTTCAGGAGACATCCATAATGCCATGTTATAGTCTGCCTGTGATATGTCAGATAACAGAGATGAAAGTGTGATGTCCACTCCTCCTCCTCCTGATTCTCCTATTTCTGCTCATGGCACCACCATTCTCCCAGTCAACTAAAAACCTCAGTGTCAAGTTTGACCTTCCTGTTTCCCTCACAACCCAGAGTCAGTCAATCTCTAATGTCTTTCCTCTCTTTTCTGGTCCCACTACTGCTACCCTTATCCATGCCCTGTTCACTAATGCAATAACTTCCTAACTAGTTTCCCTCTCTTTAACTCCTTCTTCCCATTCCTGTCAGGGTAGTCTAGCTATGCCTACATCACTGATTCATCCCTAAATATCCAGTGTTTCCCCATTACTCTAGGATAGGAACTGAACTTGGGAGTTCACTGATATAGGGAATTTCTAGGTTAGTAATTCCCAGGTCAGTGCCTTCTCTGCAATTCACAGTTGTAGGGAGTTGTCTGGTGTACCAAGAAGTTAAGTGACTTGCTAGGGTCACACAGCCAGTATGTGTCAGAGACAGGACTTGAATCATCCTACTTTCTAGGCCAACTCTAGCCATTTTCCTGTGATTTCCCATTGCCAAATAAGGCATAAACTCCTTGTCCTGGTATCCAAAATCCCCCCCACACACACCTTTCCAGCATTATCACATACTATGGTCTCACACACTCTCCATTCTATCTGAAGTAGATGTTTCCTAATGTCACATTTTTTCCTGCTTCCATCTATTTTCACCTCTTGCCCTCTAGGTTTGGAGTGGTCTGCCTTAACTCTCTTTACCTCCATGGTTTCACCCCAACACTTCCACTGCTGAAATGGTTTTTTTCTCAAGTGACTCCTCTTCAGGAAGCCTCTTTTTATTCCTATGATGCCCCCTTCCCAAATCCCCATATATAAAAGAATTCTTCCTATGGTTTTTTCATATTTTGATTTGATTTGGACATTTCATGAACTTTTCATATTTTACAAATGAATCTGTCATGTATGGGTGTTTAATTTCCCCTACTAGACTGCAAATTCCATGAGGTCAGGGACTATGTCATGTTTAATCTTTATTTCCTCTGAAATTAATACGATATATTACATGTAATTGAAAGACTGACAGTTTCATCAATATATACATGCCATTCACTGATGCAGACTATATAACCTTTTCATTTCTAAATAAATGGTCTTTGTGAGTTACTGTGGCCAAAAAATCACCTCTTGGCCAACCCATGATCATGGAAGCTGTCTCCTTAGCTAGGCTGCTTCTTCAGTCTTACAGTCAATCACTAGGTCCTTATCCTAAGTGTGACTGCTCATTAGCATTATGTAAACTCTCATCGCCCTTCTAGACCTAAAAGTCAATGTTTCATTAACTTAATCTGGATCTCACATGGGAATAATCACTTCCCTGAGTTTAAATTATCCACTTTTAGAAATGTATATAGCCTAGCATAAAGGATTTTTATGGATTTTACTTATCTATTCATTAAATCAATCCTTTATTTATTTGCTCATTTATTCATTTGTATCTGGTCCTGCCGTTTTATCTGCTCAGGGAACTCTGCTGGTAAAAATTCTCTCCGTCAGTTTAGACTGGCACTTCCTCTGCAATTAGCCTTATAGTATCTCCTGGGGCACTAAGATAATCATAAGATCATAGATTAATAATAATTTATGTGTAGTGCTTACTATGCAGCAGTTTTACATTCTACTGGGGAGAAGGATCATAAGCTATATATAGGTAAGTAAGATTAGGATATGTTGGGGAGAGAGAGGGCACTTCCAACCATTGGGAATCAGGAAATGATTCCAGCAGGTGCCATTTGAGGGGCTTTGACAGAAGCAAAGCATTCCATAAGAAGTCAGGGGATGTATGCCAAGCATATGAAAGTATAGAGAAAAGCAAAGGAATGCCCAGTTTAGGAAAGAGCTATTAGGGCAATTCAGCCAAAAGACAGTAGAGATGAAAGAGAAATAATAAGAAATAAGCCTAGAAAGGCAGGTTGTATCAGCTTGTAAAGTGCTAAGTGAGGAGTTTGTATTTTACCCTAGATGCAACAGGTAGCCTCTCAGAGTTTTTGAGAAGAGTGACATGGTCATTTAGAAATAACCACCCTACTTTGCCATCCTTTGCCACCTCCATATGATATCTCATCATATTATTCCTAATATACCAGGGAGCTGGGATCTCTCATTGTTGATATCTGTAAAGTTCTTTCACCCTGTTCTCTTTAAAGAAATATTACAAAAATTAAATTAATTATAGAAGGTTGGCTTCTTACTATACTCAGATAGAAAGGAGTTAGATGATTTTAATGGGTATCAATTAAGCGATGGTAGCCCAATGTACCTCTCCATAGATACCTGCCAAGTAGAATGGAACATATACTCCTGTCTTAATGAGATATATCCTCATGACTTAAATGAATAAGGCTGATAAAGAATTTCAAAACTTTATAATACTATATAAATATCAGTACCAATTATTATAATTGTTGTTAAGACAACCAATCACGGCCCCCTGTTACAGAAGAGTACTGTGGTCTTCCTCTTTGACCCTTCTTTTTCTAGGATTCATACAACTTCTTTGCATTTGTCCCTCATATACTATAATTTTCAAAATATTTATTGACCTTACCTCAGAATGAGAGAAATTATGAGTTTGTCCCTTGATGAGATTCATGAAGCAATCTGTTTTCTCTTTTAAAATAAATTTTATTGATATCAATTATTTTATATCACTTACCTTTTTTCCTCAGAGCAACCCATTATAACAAAGAATTTTAAAAGGAGGGGAGAGAACAGTTCTTAAAAAATTCACCAACATACTGAGAAGAGTTCCACACATGCAGCCCTATGCTCATGGAAATAAGTCAGAGGATGTGCCTTCTCATGGCTCATGTTTGAGGTCACAATTTCACAGCATTCAGGTTCTTATTTTTGGTTGTTGTTTTTCCATTTATACTGTGGTAGTTACATTTGTTTTACTGTCTCTAATTTTCTTTTGTATCAGTTCATGTAAGTCTTTCCATGCTTCTTGAGAGCAAGGACTATTTTTTTAATTGCCTTTCCTTATATGCCCAGTACTTAACACTGTGTCTGGCATATAATAGGCACTTACTGAGTGCTAGTTGACTATGACTATTCATCATATTCATGGTTTCTTATAGGATGGTAACATTCCACATTTTTTTTCATCCTATCCCAATTAAAGTTCATATACTTTGCTTTTTATTATTTTCTTCTTAGAAAATGCTGCTATAGATTTTGTAATATATATGAGACTTTTCTATTTGGCCTTGACCTCCATTCAGTATATGCCTGGCAGTAGAATCTCCAAGTCAAAGGACATGAACATTTTAGTCACTTATATTCTACAAGACTTGAGGTGGAGAGAAGGGAAATGATATGTCCAAGTAAGTAGATATTAAAATATATGTAAGAAAATGCAAAATGCAGGGCTGCTAACTGGTGCAGTGAATAGACCACTGGTCCTGAAGTCAGGAGGACCTGAGTTCAAATCTGGCTTCAGACACTTAACACTTACTAGTCGTGTGACCTTGGATGAGTCACTTAACCCCAATTGCCCTGCATTGACCCCTCAAAAAAGCAAAAAAAAAAATGACAAAATGATTTCAGGAGGAAGAAAGGGCTAACCTTAAGGAGTCTCATGGAAGGTCTTGTATGGAAGATGACACCTGAGTTAGGCTTTAATCAGAGTTGGGTATTCTTTGAGACTGAAATGAGGAAGGAATGAATTCAAGACATGGGTATCCATGTGAGCAAAGACACAGAAGTCACAGATGGATTTTTATGTATGGAAAGAGGCCAATTTTCTAATAATAAAGAATGTGAGACAGAGTATACGATGTAATACAGTTAGAAAGAAAGGTGGAAGATAGATTGGGGAGATCTTCTAATTGTTGACCCTTGTTAGCTTCCAGTTCAGAAGGTTATCATTTTCTAATCTTGTTCCCCAATTATAGGGCTGGCCCCAACTTGTATCCTGCAGCCATCCATTTACTGACTACCACCTCAATCTCCACTATTCTTAAAAGAATGAAAAAAAAATCTCAGTAGAAGCTAGAGTTAGGGGAATGGTAGGAAAAGTAATCTGAAAAAAAATGATTGGTACTAATGGAGCAGAGTGACAGCATATCCAAGCCTACGATTGGAAACTCTTTTATCGATTTGTTCATCACTGCAGGAGAGAGCAGGCAGTTTTTAGAAACCAAACCAAGGTGGTCATTACAGTTCATTGCCATGGTGAGATCTCCCTTGATGCTTTCAAAGTGAAACCTTTTTCAGTAGGAAATAGAATGACCTGGCTGAAATCAGAGAATAATTAGGCAGGACCTTAAAGAAAGGCAAAAGGGAGAGGACAGGATATTGCTCTATCTGAGGAGGCACACGACCACCAAGCCATTAAGTAGGAGCCTTTCATGGCACTTGACAAGACAACTCAAGGGCACTCAGCAGCCTTTTTGAGGTAGTCTGCCTACAGAAAAGGAGAGGAGCTGGTCAGGGCTCTTACTCTAGCTATTTCAATAGTATGACAGTTGTGAGACACAACCCTCTGCTTTTAATGGGGGAAAAACCAATTTCTACTACAAGAATTGATGCTCTTAAATGCCATTCATTTTTCTTCCCTTTAAAAGAATATTGTGAGAGGAAGAGAAGCAAGGCAAGAGGGAATATGGTTATCAATCTTGCTTAGCTTGATCTTAAGCTTCAGAAAGAGGCATCCATGATCAAAGCTCCTTCCTTCTTTGTGATGTGGGAGCCATTACCATCATCAACAATATAATCCAAAAAAAAAAAAAATGTGAGCAGTTATTTCTGCAAAGCATTTGGGAAATATTGAAAGGCTATTTCTTATCCAATTGTCTCTATTCAATAGTACAGAGAGAGGGATTCAATCAAAAGTTCCAGTAATGTTTAAAAAACATATCACCAATAAATATGAAATTCTGGTAAAAGAAAAGAATGTGGAACGTGGGGGGAGAAGAATAGGAGTCCATAAAACAATCATAGAATGTAAGTGCTTAGGAGGTACTTTTGAACTCATGCAGTCCAACTGTCTCATTTTACAGGCGAGTTCTAGATCAGTTAAGGTGCTTACTTAAGGTCAGATGACAAGTTACTGCCAGGGCACAGTAGATGGCATTGTACATTTGGAGTCAAGAATACCTGCGTTTGAATTTCCTCAGATATTTAGTAATTGTGTGATCCTGGCCACATTACTTCTCTGAATTTCAGTTTTCTCATCTATAAAATGGTTATAGTAATGGCATCAACCTGAGAAGACTGTGGTGGAGATCGTGTGAAATAATACATCTCTCTGAAGTGATTTACAAATGTGAAAGAGCAATATAAGAGTTGGGATTTATCATTGCTGTTATATACTGTCTCTGGGAGCCAGGTTGGGAATGGAGCTGGTTGGACTGGAGTGGGGTATGCTGCTTTTCCAAGGAATTCTGGGTTCTAGCTTCCCAAGCTAATAAATGTCTATAGGCAAAAGCAGTATTCCTTCCCCTCACTCTGACACATGACTTTTTTAATCTTGCATTTAGTACTCAATGAACCTGTATCTCTACTACCCTAGGAAATGTCCAAGACATCCTACTAAAGTTGTAGTGCTTAGAAGCATTATTTGGATGGGTTCTGGTATAGTCATCTAGCAGCAGGACAGGGATACATAGCAGGTTGGTCAAGGACTGACCTTGGTTATTATTGGCAAGGGAAAACTACAACACTCTTTCTTGTACCTATATATGATGGAGGGAATCCATGACTACCTTGGGATCCCCATTAAAAGAAAGCAATAAAGACCCTCCTGGACTGGAAATGGCTTATGGAAGGTGAGACTTTTTATGAGTCTGGAACAGATATTTGAATTCCAGGCCCCAGGCAATTCCACCCCCCCAAGGACACCCCCTGCAATCTCCCACCTCTAGAATAACCTTTGCTGTGTACTTGGGGGGGGGGTGCCCCCTCCCTTTTGTATGCCCACTGGAGAGGTTTGTTAGTTAGTTGTAAGGACACCTCCAGAATAGTGTTATTCTTGCATCTGTGGTGTTTGACTAAACAGCAAACTGTTGGGTGGGGCAATAGTCCCATTGGGTGCCTTGACCAAACTGGTACTTCTGAATGATTCCTTTTCTTTTTTAAACAAAACAGTTCCCACGTTACCCTTATCCATTCTCCATTCTCTCTCTCTGTCTCTCTCTCTCTACACACACATATACACATACATGTGTATACATACTATACATATTATATATGTATATTTGTATATATAATGAGAAATTCTCAATAGCTGTCTTGTCTTGGAATAGAAATTTCCTTCACTATTCATTAAAAAAAACTGGCTTAGGTATGGAGAGGATTCAGGGGAGTGTGTATGATGTCCTTCAAGGTGAAATGCACAGATGTGTGGGACTGGACTTTGAAAATTGACATCAGCATAGGACCTGTAGGCAAAGACTGGGACTAATCTATTTTGGTTAACTTCTAACAATTCTGGCTTCTGAGAAAAGTGTGGAGGAAGGAGATGAGCTGTAACACCAGCAGAACACATCTGCTCCTCTCAACTTCTTCCCCAGTGGTTGAAGGAGGGGTGCTTGGCACTCTGTTGAGAGTAATGCTGCTGGAGGAAAGTGTATTTGGCATCTGCTTCCTCTGGTAGGACTATCAATTCAGTGTTTGACAGGGTGAAGAATAAAAAGTTTCTTAAGATGCTATGAGACATTTTAGTTACAGGTTTCTCCTAGAAGGAATAGGGGGAAGTATGCTCATAGGAAAAAGAGGGTTTTAGTCATTAATAAATATACAGACATATATCTATGTAATGTCCTCCCCTCAATCCCAAAAATGATATGACAATATCCTTGAGTTCCCAATGCCAATGGAGGACAGGGTCTACCAAGATGGAAAAGTTTTGAGAGACTACAAGTAGTGAACTACAATTTTTCCAATGAAATTAAACTAAATTCAGAAAACAACTTTCATCCCTAGAGTATGGTCCTAGGTAATGTGGGTTTACTTTTTCGTCTTAGCATATCACAAAGGTCGTCTAGGAAGGACACGAGCGGCATATGATCTCTATTAAGTACTCAGGATGATGAAGTCATCTGTTCTTGAAATATTGATGTCAAAATGTGTGTTTATGAGTTTCAGAATTCTGTTTTACAGTGGGTGATACTGAGGAATAGACAAGTTGTGACTTATATATACCATCTATTGGTCTGCATGTCTATCTGGCTGTCTCTCTTTAGAGAGAGACATACAGAAAAAGTCACTTAACTTTTCTGTTTCAATATAGATCAAGGTATTTATAAGGTATGCCTAAATCTCAATCTCTCTCAATCTCTCTTCCTTCCTCTCTCTCTCTCTCTCTCTGTATATATATATATAGATAGATAGATAGATAGATAGATAGATAGGTAGATAGATAGATAGATAGATATAGATATAGATATATAATATATAGATATAGAGAGACAGATATAGATATAATGAAGGATTTGCAATCTCATCGATGTATTTATTCCCTTTAGTAGTGGGAACTCCAACCCATCCAAGCCTTTCCTTGCATTGGACTACTGTCTGCAATGCTAAGTGAGTCTATCCAACAGCCTGAAGCTATTTTTTTAGCTCTCAACACTGAGGTGGTAAAATGGATAGGTTGCTGAACCTGGAGTCAGGAAGACCTGAGTTCAAAGTTGGCCTCAGATAATTGCTAGTTGGGTAACCCTGGGCAAGTTATTTAATCAGCTTGCCTCAGTTTCCTCAAACGTAAAAGTGGCAGAATAATAGTTTCTACATCCTGAGATTGTTATGAGAATCAAATGAAATATTTGTAAAGTGCTTTGTAAATTTTAAAGTACTAGATACATTTTAGCTGCTATTATTATTGATATTAATTATTATATGGGCTAACTGCCCATGAACTATCCCTTGCTCTCTCGATGTGACCAAACCAAATCTCTTTCCAGTCATACAGCTTATGACTTCCTTTATGCTTCTTGTCTTGAATAGTTCTTTTGTTGGCAATGTGCTACCGTCTACTAACACCCACCTGGAACCACTGCACTGTATTTTGGGTGACTCTCAACTCTGAATCCTTTAGAGATTGTCATCTTCTATGATTCATAGTCGTACACCAACCTAGAAGTATATTGTCGCAAATGATGAGTTCTTTTTTCAGGGAGAAGCATTAGGAATGTAAAGGGTCATTAAAATGTATCATACAATTTCCCAAACGCCATTGAGCCCACTCTACTCCTCTTCTTCAAGGCTGGGATCAGCCCGTTTTCCATGGGCTGAACATAAGGCACATATAACTAGATATCTATCTAGTTCTCAGTATTTTCATCTATACACTCAAAGTATCTATTATATATTTTGTGTGTGTGTGTGTATTTGTAAGTAGAGCATAGCACAGTTAAAAGAGGGCCAGGATTATACTAGAGAATACTTGGATCTCACCCCGCCTCTGACAAATATCAGCTTTTCTGTGGGTAGGTCACTTATCCCATCAATTACCCAAGACTATGCAGTGATCCCTGCTCTCATAATCCAGTATAGGAGTATGACTTGTTCACAGCCAATTATAACAGAAAATGACCTGTCATTCATATGCACATATGTATATGTGTATATATGTACATACATATACATACATACATATATAGTACATATACATATATAGTGTCATGGGAACAGATATATATATATATATAAATATAGATATAGATACACACACATGTTTATAATTTGTTCCCATGATATCATGGAAAATCAACTGTAGCATTTGTAAATTGGACTAATCCTTCCAAGGTTTCTTTAGCTTGAGACTATTTTAAGCATTTTCTAATACCTTCTTTAATTATTTGGGTACAATGAATAGATTTTCAAAAATTCTGTTGCTCATTGTTTACTTTGTCCTTCCTTGTACTTTGTCACATGTGGGAGGCAAGTTGTCATATATTGGAAGGAGTAGGGGAGAGGGGAACAGGGTTGGGTCAATGGATCTGGCTTCATATCCTGGTTCTGTCACTTCTCACCTTGACCAAGTCGCAGGCTCCCTGAGGATCAGTTTCCTTACCTCTAAGATAAGGTGTTCGATCAGATAGTCTTTTTGGTCCCTTCCAGCTCTCATGATATGATCCCATATTGACAGACAGTTGACTTAATTTCATTTAATGCACTTTCTTTAATTCAAAGTTTTGTTATTTTATCCACCGTGTCATGATTTCTAGCAAACAGGCATGATCTCACTCCATCTGTGACATAGAACATTGCTGACAATTTCCAATAGAAATAAAAGCCATTAACCCTAGATGAGGATCCCTTTGGGCTCATATTGACTTAGAAAACCACATATGTTAACATTATCTATTTTATTATATTTTTATTTTTCCTGTTTAAGATTTCCCAATTATATTTGTATTTGGTTCCTGCTCTCTCAGGGGGCATCATGGCCACATTTTTGACAATTCTGATTTAGAAAATGTTCTTTCAGAGTACATCTGGTACTATGAAACATTCATCAGAGTGCATACAAGTATATTGCTGGGTCCAGACTCAAAGTCTTCCTAGCTTGATCACACCCTTCTGAGTTTGTGCTCCATTGGCACAGCCTTCTGGGACCTGTAGTCAAGGCAGCATCACTGTTGTTTCTGGAAGGGGCGTGTCAACTGACTGTTCTATTAATCCACTCATTGTATGAGGCAAAGTTGAAACTCACATCTTCCAGAGTACAAATCCAAATCTACAACTCCACCTGGTTTCTTGAACCTCTACCTTAAATCAATCAAATGATCACCAAGCATTTACAAAGTGGCAGCTACATGCCAGACATTTTGCTAGGCACTGGAGATATAAGAACAAAACTGGAATAGTCCTTGGTAAGGGGCAAATCATTTAAAGTCTTTCAGCTTCTTTTTCCTCATCTGCAAAATGGGTGTAGTAAGAACACCAACCTCCCAGAGTTGTTAGGAAGGTCTAATAAGAATATTCACATACATATACACATATGTATGCATGTGTATATATATATATATATATGTGTGTGTGTGTGTCTTTTTAAATCCTAAAGCACTATTTCATTGTGATGATTATGAATATGATTATGCTTCATTGGTATCCAGGGGTGGGGCCCTCTGGGTCCTCAAGTGTAGAGCTTTGACTGAATCCAAACTTCACAGAACAAATCCCCTTAATAAAAGAATTTGTTCTATAAAACTTGGATTTAGTCGAAAGGCCATACCTAAGGACCTAGAATGCCGCACGTGACTTTGAGGCTGCAGGTTCCCCAACTCTGGTAGGTGCCCTCGATTTGTCTGTTTGTAAAATAATGGCTGCATTATCTTTTTTTTTTCCAAGAATTTTGTACGGGGAAAATCCAGGGCCCGAAGTGAACTAGGTAACCTCTGGGATCTCTCTCAAAACTAAAATTCTTGTCGTTCTGTTAAGTCATAATGTCACTTATGAAATTTTCATTGCCTTTGGCCCTTCGTAATGTTTTATAGGGAAGAGGCTGAGTAAAGATAGAGCACCGGTTACTTATCCAGGAGAAAAGAAGTGTTGAGGGCTGATTTCAAAGTGTCTTTGACATCTGAAAACATTCTCTTACAGTGGATGTGTCTTTGTTCTTCACCTCCAAGAAGAATAGGATTAAAAATGACAACAATAATAAGGTTTTAGGTTAGCTGGAAATAAGGATTTTTACTGATCGTTAGGATATTAATAAAACAGTTTGGTGACACAGTAGATGGAGCACCAGGCCTAGAGTCAGGAAATCTCATCTTCTGAGTTCAAACCTTGCCTCAGACACATACTACCTATATGACCCTGGACAAGTCACTTAACTCTATTTGCCTCAGTTTCCTCATCTGTAAAATGAGCTGGAGAAGGAAATAGCAATCCTCTTCAATATCTTTTCCAATAAAACCCCAAATGGGGTCACAAAGAGTCAGACACGACTGAAGCAGACTGAACAACAAAAGGCTGTTAAATAGAATTGGTCCTGAAAACATTTTGGGATGTGTGTGAATCTTTCTTCCATTATTTATTCTTTGTGAGATCTTGAACAAATCAGTGAATCTTTCAGAGACTTCATTTATCATCTGTAAAAATGGGAGTTCTAATATTTTCACTACCTGTCTCATATGATCATTGAAAAGATGATGATAATGATGATAATAACTGAGATTCTTATCGCTCTATTTTTTGGAGGTGGAAAGGCAAGGCAAATGGAGTTAAATAACTTACCCAAGGTCACACAGCTGGTAAGCATCAAGTTTCTGAGGCCAGATTTGAACTCGGGTCCTCCTCAGGCCAGTGCTTTATTCAGTGCATCACCTAGCTGCCCTGATTTGTTTCACTCCTTAAGGGTTGCAAAGTATTTTATATACCTTATCTCACTTGAACCTCATATTAAAGGTTATATCCCCATGTTACAGATGAAGAAATTGAAGCTCAGCAAGACTATATATCTTGTTCATAATTATCCAGCTAGTAAGAGTAAAGGTTAAGATTTGACTCTAGGTTTTCTCAACTTCAGGTCAAGCACTTTTTTCACTATACAGCATTTCCTTTCCAAATAAATATATATTTAACACTATGTAAATATAAGCAGCTATTTCTATCATTCCTATCATGTGAATATTCCTGAAGTGAGGGAATAGATTTAGATCACTGAAACTTCCATGATTGTTCCTTCCTTTCACTTCCCATTGCCAACCGTTTCTTCATAATAAAAAATCCAGCCAATGATGTGTAGTCTGGGAGAATTTTCTCCTTGTCCCTATATGCTCATCTCTTTTAGAAAATATAGCCCACTATGGCTCTTCTCATACTGTTAATGTTCATCTTATTACTGTTTGAACATCTAGGATAGGCTGGAGAATGAGAGAGTTTTATTATGGAAATAATCGACACGTGGCACTGTTCAGAAGAGAAATGTACAAATGTGAACATTTAAGAGTCTCTCCCTATGGATTTATACACTGAATTTGCTCTGGACTTTGGGAAGAAGTGGAACAAATATTTTATTCAACCTGAGCTAGAGCTATGCCGTCTTTGAATAAACCTCCCTTATTATTGACTTAAAATACGATACAACATTTCTACAGCTCTTCAAATTTTACAAAGTGCTTTCCATAGATTATTTCATCTGATCCTCATTATGACCCTGTGAAATAGGTTATTTTATTATACCCATTTTATAGGTGATAAAATTGATGTTCATTGAAGTTAAATGACTTTCCTGACATTACTTAGCTAGGGTTAAAATCAAAATTCAAACCTCCATCTTCCTGCCTCCAAGTTCAATATTCTTTCCACTATTAACATTGTCTTTCTAACTTAAAATGATGCTTAATTTTTATTCTATTCTCATGTTGAATATAGATAACTAATTTGTATTAATCATTACTTGCCTCAAAATAGATGAAAACAAAACTTGAGTTGAAAAATTTTGAAAACACTAATAAACTTAAAATTCTGGAAAGCAGAACCGTTGAAAATTACAAAAGGTACATGGGATTTGGCTTCTTTGAAGTAGCAATTATAAGAGTGAGAGGTATTTAAAAGCAATCAATTTTTAATTATCCATCCAACAATTTATTTTCTTTTTATGTTTCTTTATTTGTTAATACTATATTCACCCAAGCAGGATTGAAAGAAGTAAGATTTAACCTACTCGTTTTGAAATTGTTTAATATTACAGAGTGCTGATGGTAGAGAAAGTGATAAGTCATAGATCTGGTAAATCCAGAGCCTGGAAGGAACCTCAAGGCCAATTCTCATGTTTTACAATTAATGAAATCGAGTCCAAAAAATGATGTCCGAGGTAATGAAGGTACTAAAAACCAGAAGTGGAACATGAACCCAAGTTCTCTGACTCTAAAACGAGTGCTCTCTCAACTCTATCATACTGTTTTCTAATTGAAGCTGAGCTAAATGAACTAGTTTGAATTAACTAGTTTGAATTAACTAGGCCTCATTAACAAATGAGGAATCCTGTGAAGGACTCTCTATTCAAATTTGTACTATTTAAAATTATATTACACGGAAAATAAGGCAATTTTTCCAGCCCAATGGAAATATGCAGTTAAAATTCAAATAACGCATCAACTTAATGATATTCATTTTTTACACTAATCAGGACATTGCTATAGTTATAGATTTAATGACCTTATTCCAGTTTCCAAGGAATATCCCAGTTTCCAGCTAGTTGTCAATAAATCAATATGTTAAAGATCAGCATTGGAAACTTTTTCCTACAACCCAGCTGTAGCTTCAATTTGAGGAGTTACCTGAAACTCAGAAAGTTGAGTGACTTGTCTGTATTTCCACAGCTGGTAATCCAGAGGTAGATATGAACTCAGATTTTTTTTTTCATTCCCAGGCTAGTGCTGTAGGTACTGCCAGTTTGCGTTTCTGATTGAATATCATGATTTCTAAATATATACGTTATTTCTGGGTATGATAATATCTCTTTTTGTTAATATTTTACTAAAATAAAATAAATTAAAATGTACTACTCCTAGTATATGCTTTTAAAATGTTTGTAGACTATGGAAAGGATGAAAAAGCTTAACAAAATAGTTTTTGGCCAGACCCTAAGAAGCCAGCTTTGAAATGTTTCTGTGAACAAAAATGAGTGAAGATCAAGTTTAGAGGGCCTAGAAATTCTTCATTGCCTTTCCAGGAGAATCAGTCCATCAGTGAGCCAAATATTATAAGCACCTACCACGTGTCAAAAACTCTGCCAAGTAACAAACATGAAAAACAGTGGCTCCAAAGGGTGATGGGAAAAAGTCACTGACATTTCACAAAAAAGACCTATCCTTTTTGGGTTTCTTTTATTCCTTTAATTTGAAATTATATACCAAAAAGCAATATACTCACACATATAAGAAGATTGTATATGAAACTATAAATATCCATTTCAACTGCTTGATTTTTTTCAAATATATAATCTATGTGGTACTTTCAAAACTGTATTGGTAGTCTGTGCTTCCTTCTGAACTTCCTTCTGTTCTTTTCTCTCCAAAAAGAAAAAAACCCAAACAAACATATTTCAATGGCCTTCTTTTATTTTAGTTATGTCAGTATTGACAATATCTCCCTCTTCCCTCAAACCATCCAAAAAAAAAGAGGAAGAACACAAAAGTCTTGTAACAAACAAGAGTAAAACAAAATGAATCCACATAGTGACCATGTCCAAAAATGCATGTCTCTTATTGTGCCTTGAGACCATTGATCACCTTTCTGTCAGGAGGTGGGTAACATGCATTGTAGGTCTTCTGGAAACATGGGTGGTCACTGCATTGATCAGAGTTCTCAAGCTTTTCAAGTTGTTGCTTTTAAAAAAAAACATAGAATATGTGTTGCCCATGTAAGGCATATATGACTTGTATAAATATGGCACACGGGAGGACTTGACAGATACAGTCTGAGATTCTGGATTAATTCTAAGGAGAGGAGGAGAGTCACCACAATTGTTGTGAGACCAAGGACAGGCAAGTGTCCTGAGCATTTCAGGGCAGAGGCTCTTTCCTACAGTTTCTGAGAAGGGTTTTAGACTAGATAGAGTTATGTGTATCTCCCTTCCCCCCCCCCCCCCCCAAATATTTCTGTGATGCCATTTTGGGTCAAAACAAAAAAAGCTGCTTTTCCTGGTCACTATCCATTAAGGGATTGGGGTGGGGTTGACATATTTACCGATTATAACTCCTCAGTAAAGGCTGGTAACACAAAAGATTATTTCAAATGCTAAATAGGAGTAAGCCCATTTATCTAAGTGAAAAAGCAAAAGAAATTGGAAAACTAATACCTATTAGAACATACTAAAAAATACAGAAGTGAATAAGCTCTTTAAATGAGAGTGAGATAAGATCTCAGCTCAACCAAGAGAGAGGTCCCGATTTTACCCAAGGGAATATTCCCCAGAGTCTCTAGTGAGATAAGGTGAAAATCAGGGACATAGTGAGGAGTCAGTCTCCCCTGTATTTCTGAAGCTTATAGATTCTTTCTCTCTATCTGCTTGTTTGGAGTGAGTCCCACAGAGAGTCTGGAATCATGAAAGAGTCTATAAGAAGATAGTATCTCTGCTCTCCAGATCTCCTGCACCAACCCTGCCCCACATAGCATTGTCTAGTCATGAAAATGCCCCAGGTTCAGTTAAAAACCTGGGTTATGCCTACAATGTTTTTGTTCTTTTAGAAATTCTTTTTCTGGTTCTGTTCACTCTGCATCATCAGCTCATATTTTCTAGGAGCCTTTACAAACATCTCTTCATCATGTCTTTCTGTTTCCCTGTTGTATTTTCATTTTATTTACTTTATTCAGAAGTAAATAGATGTCATGAATAATAACCTAGCCACATACAATCTGCCACACTTTTTGAGTAGCATTCATTTGGACATAGAGGTCACTAGGTTATTTTCAACTACAAAAACTTCTCAGCTCCATACAAACCTAAGGAGATTCCCTTGAGAGCATGATTTCTGTGTGTGTGTGTGTGTGTATGTGTGCATGTGTGTTTCTCTTTAAATCAGGATAGAATTTGAAGAGAGAGAATAAAAAGTTAGCATTCAATCCTTCAGTTGAATGAAGGAGAGCCTTGGGAAATTTTTCATCCTCGCTCTCTAGATTTGTCTTTTTTTTTTTTTTTTTTTTTCTTTTTTTTTGGAGGGCAATTGGGGTTAAGTGACTTGCCCAAAGTCACATGGCTAGTAAGTGTGTCAAGTGTCTGAGGCCGGATTTGAACTCAGGTCCTCAGGACTCCAGGGCCGGTGCTCTATTCACTGTGCCACCTAGCCGCCCCTAGATTTATCATTTAAGGAGCATAATCAGAAATGGCAAGAAATGAGGTAGCCTACCTTTCCTAAGTATTGAAAAATGGGCTCTAGATACCTTGAGATAACATGATGCTGAAATGCAAAGTGTGGTCCATTTGTAATGGGACACAATTTATAAACTCTCCCCTTAATGGGAAAATCTGCAGGAGTATTTTGCCTTAATTGGCTCATCTCCTACCCAGAGGTATTCTTCCACAGAATGGAAGTAACAGAAACAATGGGACGCCAGTTTGTCATTAGCTCCCATTTTGAGACTGTTTCTTAAAGTAATGAGTGTTTGGGCTCAGAACTGAATAAAACTACCAATCCTAGCTCTTCTCGAAAGGGGGGAGTATGAAGAACTGGTTTTTGAAATCTAGCCCTTTTTATCAGAAAATCCCATCAGTTTTTGGAAATCTTTCTGTTTTCTCTCAAATATACATTCTCCATGGTACCCTTGCAGGTAAATATATCCATTTGACAGAAATGTTAAATAAATAAATTCCCAAAGTGGGTTTATCAAATTAATGCTGCAAGTTAATAACTGACAAAGAAAGAGAATGAAGTCAGAGTTCTTATCCTTTTTTGTGACTTAGATTGCATTGTTTATCTAGTAAAGACCATGGAATCTTCTTAGGGTAATTTTTTTAATTAATGCAAGAGATGCTGAATTTCAGTTAAAGTTTAGCAAAATTAATTACACACACACTTTCCAATCCAACTTCATGGACTCTTTCAACTCTATCCAGGGACCAAGGGACTCATTGGGGGTTCATGGCCTCCAGATTGAGAACCCTTAGAACAGAAGAATCCTAGGCCTTAGAATTCCTTGTTTATATAACTAACAAAAAGGAAGAAAAATGTCTTTCATATAAGCAACCAGAATGTTCAACACTAAATTCTCCAATTAAATTCATTTTACCTCCAGGACTTTGCAAATCTGTTTTGGGTAAACTAGCCTGGATCAGTTGCACCAAAACCAGAGAGTCCTTTCAAATGAGGCCTATGAAGGGCTAAACTACAAAGGGCCTGTCAAGCAAACAAAACACTCCTTGCCAGTCTATTTACTTCAGCCAATCAATAGGCTGCAAATGCCCTAATGGAACTTTAATACTTTGTCACTGTATGGTTGCCTGGAAGATAATCTGGTCCTTGGTTTCATTTCCCCCTCACTGGGTCCTCAACTGCAAATCTAGGACAGAAAAATCCTTCAACAAATTGGATCAGAAAATCAATTTTACATATATGGAATCAAATTTGTAGGAAAACAAAGACCCTAACCTGGGTGGGAGCTCTCCCTTTTGATTAACTCATCAACAATCCTCAATTAGCATTTTTAAAGCACCTACTATGTATCAAGCATTGTGTTAAACACAGAGGATCCAAAAAGATTTTTAAAACCTTCACAAAAAAAAAAACAAGCAAACAAAGAAATCCAGTCTTTGCTCTCAAGAACCTCAGTGCTTAATGAGGAAAAAAAAAACAATGCAAACAATTATGCAGTCGATCACTCCGAGAAGATTTACTGGCATCTACCAAGCATCAAGCACTCTGTTAAGTACTGAAGATACAAAAAAGGACAAAAGCCAGTCCCTGCTCTCAAGAATGGAATATACAAGAGTCTAATGGGATACACAAACAAGAAATATACAGGATAAATTGGAGGTTGTTGTTTGTCCTTTGTGCTCAAAGAAGACCAAAATAACATCACAATGTCAGGGTCAACGTACAGTGTGTCCAGCTGTGACTGATGAGACCACTATGACCTCAGAAAGCTCTACCACAGGTTGGGCACAAATAGTCCCTATGATCATCTAGGAGGGAGATGTCCCTACATTTGTACATCTCGTGTGTCCTTTGAGTTACTGTAATTCTAATTTGCTCATAGAGCACAGAACCTTCTGTGGATGTAATTGGAGGTAGTGTCAGAGGGAAGGGACTAAGATTAAGGAAGACTGGAAAAGTCTTCTTGTAGAATGCAGGCTTGACTTGAAGGAATACAGGGAAGCCAGAAGGTAGTTATTAGAAGGGAGAGAATTTCAGGCTTGAGGCTAGTCAGTAAAAATGCTCATAGTGGAGACATGGAGTATTGTGTGGGAAGAGTAGCAATGCTGGAGGTGAGCATCATTGGATCACATTGGAAAGGAGTAAGGTAACAGAAGACTGGAAAGGTAGGAAAAATACAGGAAATAAAGGCCTTAGAAAGTCAAACAGGATTTTAGATTTGATTTCACTGACAATGAGAAGATGGTGGGATTCTTCTTATCATTCAGGTTTAATGGGAGGTAAAGTTCTGGATTCCTTTTCTAGGCATTCTCAGAACCTTGGAATGATTGAGAAAGTGACTTTTCCCAGGTGTTTTGCAGAACAGTGAAGGCAACCAATGCTTTGGATTGATCGAGGCAGCTGAAGTATGCATCCCACTGCTCATGTTCCTTTGCACCAAGTAATGTATCAGATTTCCATTTGATGTCAGTCAATATGTATTACTGCAAGCCCATGGGATGTGTAAATAGCATATTAGGTTCCTTTGTCTCAAAGAGTTCTTGTGTTAATTTAGGGAATCCGATGGGGTTTTTTTAAGTGAGAGGTGAGGAGCACTTAGCTAGAGACTAAAACCCAGAGCAGGTCTACTTTTACCACGTAGATAAGAGCGTCCAGCACAGGTCACTATTGGCTGCTTCATTCCCAGACTCTTATCCTCACTCCTCCTTATTCAGTTCCCCAGCGCCCCTTCCCTTGCTTTCACACTGGGCTGAATGCCAAGTCATAGCAAGAGCTCCCAGGGATACTGTCTGCTCTGGGCTCTTGCTGCTACTAAAACACCTTCACGTAGATATATTCATCAACATGGACATACCTAGCCTGTGACAGTTTCATGATGAAAAATAAATATTAAGCAAAGGATCTTTCCCCAGTTTGCATAGCTTCGACTGATGATGATCCACAATCATTCGTCTCATTGTTAGGAAGCGCACAGTGAGATAGATATGAGTAAATTTGTAGCATAATGACTTTTGTACAAAATGCACATAATGTTTCATATGCTGTGAGATGGAGAAATGGTTTAGATGCTTGAGAATAACTCCTTACTTTCCAGAATCACACAATATTAAGCTTGCCTAATAGGAATATAAAATATAATAATGGTCTTATATTAGTATAACAAAAACTAATTGGGAATAGCAAAAGGCAATATTTAGTACTTATATTTTTAAGAAAAGTCCATTTGGGGTGGCTAGGTGATGCAGTGAACAGAGCACCGGGCCTGGAATCAGGAGGACCTGAGTTCAAATGCGGCCTCAGACACTTAACACAAAAACTAGCCGTATAACCTTGAGCAAGTCACTTAACCCCAATTGCCCTTCAAAAAGCAAAACAAAAAAAATTTAAAAAAGAAAAGTCCATTTAATCAGAAATAATCATTACAATTTCCAGACAAAAAATAGTTCTATTATTTTCCTTATGTCAAAAATCTCTGGCATATTTGGAAGTTCTGCTTTCTAATAGGATTGCTGTCTGTCCATTTAAGCAGAAAGTATGTAATGATGTTTATAGGGGAAAAAACAGTCCGAGGTCAAACCAACAAAATATTGGTTGTTGAATATTTTGGGATTTCATCTCCCAATTTTCTGCCTTGGGACAGATGGTCCCCTGTATCTGGAGTGTGCTACTGTCTCTCCTATGCCTGCTAGAAGCATCCCAATTGCCACCACCTACACAAGTCCTTTTCCGATTCCCTTTTCTCAGGTTGTTAGCTCTCTCACCCCCTTGAAATCACTGTATGCTTTATATTTATGAATCTGTTCACATATCACATCCTCCCATTAGAATTTATGCTCACTGAAGACAGGAATTATTTTGATTTTGTCCTTGTAGCTCCAGAACTCAGAATTTTCCTTGAACATAGTAGGTGCTTAATGAAAATTAAGTTGAATTGATTTCAGATAAGTTAAGTTAGAAACATTACATGTTTGGGTATAGAACTATTTTTTTTTCCAGCAAGAAACCTTGCAGGCAAGGGTATTTTAGGAAGCAGTCATTGTATAAATGGTATTGTTATGTAACAAAAAAATAGAGATAAAGAAATGCCCTGTTGAAATAGTTCTACAAACTCCTAGTGTAACTAACAAAAGGATTTCTTTAAAACATAAAGAATTGCACAGATTTCCTAGAATAATTTGTGGCTCTCCTAAACAAAAATTGTTTGGAATATAATTAGTATCAGTTGTGGAATCTCAGATCTAGGAACCAATCAACACACATTTATTATTGTACCTCTTCTGTGTTAGGAGCTAGAGAAACAAATACAAAATAAAATGGTTCCTGCCCACAAGAAGCATACATCCTCTATAGCAGCAGTTCTCAACCTATGGGTCACGACCCCTTTGGGGGTCAAACAACCCTTTCACAGGGGTCACCTAAGACCACCAGAAAACACATGTTTCTGATGGTCTTAGGAACCGAGACACGGCTCCTCTACCCGTCTCCAGGCGGGTCCGCCCACATACAGATACACCCACATACGCGTATTAAAGGGTCCCGGCATTAGGAAGGTTGAGAACCACAGCTCTATAGGGAAATAAAAGGTGCATTTTTAAGGATTTACAAAATATTTGTTGGTGCTCAGTCATTTCAATTATTTCCAACTTTCTGTGGCCACATTTGGGGTTTTCTTGGCAAAAGTACTAGAGTGATTTGCTATTTCCTTCCCTGGCTCATTTTAGAGATGAGGAATTGAGGCAAACCAGGTCAAATGACTTGTCCAGGGTCACACAGCTATTAAGTGTCTGAGGCCAGATTGAATCTTTCTGATTCCAAGCCCAATCGTCTATCCACTGAAGCACCTTGCTGCCCTTATACAAAATATGTCTAAAGTAAACAGAAGGTAGTTTTGGAAAATTGATGAAATCCTCACAGCTGAGAGGAGGAGGAAACATGACCTCTTAGAAAAGTTTGCACTTGAGTCAAGATTTAAAAGATCTTATGATGTTCCTTAGTCCATAGGCAGACCAACCTTCAGTCATCCCAGACATGACGTGACAATAAACTAAGAAAGACAAGTCTAAGTACCATGTGCAGCCCCAGAGGCTCACCTGGCCCCAATATTTCCTAGCACTGAATTCAAGAATGCCTTATGCAATGATCTGAATATATAGGTGTACAGACAGAAAGAGGCTAAGTCCAAAAGCTGGTATCTAACAGGAATATGAAAATTTCAAGGCTTTGTCTTTGTACCTCGTAAGTAATTCCATTAGAGAAGTATGGGTTAATCACATACTCCATGCAGGGTACTGTGCTAGGTTCTAGGAATACAAAGATAGAAACTAAACAGGCCCTGCCCTCAAAGAACTTACATTCTACTCACCATTTGCTTCTTCAGTATTTTTTTTTCTACCTAAAGACTAACTTCATCTCCTTCATGCTCTTATTGAGTGTCCAACTTGCCTGACCTGTGCCTACTTAACCATTATGAGTGCTAGACTGTCCCTGTAGCTGTTAGCTCTCCACCACAGTTTCCATTCAATCCAACAGGAATTTATTTATGAACCGCTGTTATGTGCAAGGACATGGGAATACAAAGTAAAAACAAACCAGTCTCTGCCCTTAAGAAACTTACATTTTAATCCCTCAAATTCTAAAACTGGTCCTTCTCTTGCTGCTCTTTCTGTCTCAGTCATTGATGTCACCATGATCTAGTAGACTTACACAACCCAACGATCTATATCCTTTTCTGCAGGATTATGGATTTGTTTTTTGCTCAGAACCACCTAGGATCATAGTTTTAGAGCTGGAAGGTAGAGGTCATCAAATCCAATCTCTCTCATTTTCTAGTTGACAAAACTGATTTGCAGAGATTTTCCTAGTCATACAACTGGGAAGTATCTGAGGCAGGATTCGAACTTTTATCTGCCTGTCTCCGCGTTAAGGACTTTCTACCATCTGTCTCTCATATTCTTAGCATTTGTGGCTCGTTGGTCCTTGAAGGTATAATAGATCTCACCCAGCAATTCTCAGAGGAATGCACAGCGCGGTACCATTGAAAAGATTTCATGACCATTTCTTCTGATAATGACAGTGGAGCTAGACGGATGCCTTCTTACAGTCATTTGCCCAATCCAAACACAGATCTAGTACTACTGCCACCATGAATTCCATTCATCCACCAATTTCTACATGAGTGACTCAAATGGAAAAGCCTGAAATAGGCAAGGAAAAGATCATGGAGTATTAGGTGTGTAGTTATTAAGGATTAAACCTACTCGCGTAGAAATTCAGCAATTTTACTTCTCTATGTCATAGTCAATACACATTTGTAAACATTGGTTAAGCACTTTTATGTTTTGCCAGATGCTGCGCAAAGCACAGATATGAGAAAGACGACTCCTGCCTCCAAGGAGTTTATAGTCTAATAAGGGTAAACAACACACAAAAGGAAGTTGAAAAGTCAGGGAGGAGAAAGATACAAGTACCCCCGCTCTCTCATCTCTTTTTCTCTTTGTACATATATGTACATACATACATATACATAATGCATGTGTATATATATATATATATGTGTGTGTTTGATATGTATACATATATAGTATTCTTATATTAATACTTTTAATATTTAAAATTCTATAATTTCCCAAGGACTGCCATTCCCACCCACCAATGATGCAGAGTATGACCCACCAGTACAGATTGTAACCTCTCCTTGACTTAGTCGGTTAGATGCCAGAATTGTTATCGCCTAAACTCCAGAGCCTACAGCCGTCTGCTGATAAGTTTCTGAACTTAGCTAGGCTCGTCCGGAGACAAGAGATGCATAAACCAGTAGTGGGTCTACACTAGCAGTTACTGAGGCCTGACATTATTACCCTAGATTCTAACAATGTTATAGCATGGTGTCATGGGAAAAAGAAAAACAAAAGAAAACAAGAAATATTAGAAAGCTACAAATCTGGATATTAGGATTTGTGTTTGTGTCAGGTCCTAGTAGAAAGCCTGACACTTAGAAGGCATTTAAGAATTGCTCATTGTTGATTTGCCAATGATAGATGATATGCCAAAATTTAGAGGTTTTTTGAAATCCTTTACCTCTGCTTTGATCTTCACATAAACTCTGCAAGGCATGTACAGGGTATTCTAAAAGACAGTGCAGCTTTAAGCTTAAGACATTGTGTGTATATATTACATGTATATATATGCACATACATACACATACATATACATACGTACATATGTGTGTATAATTATTCTAATGTCATAGAAGAAGAAACTCAGTCCTTGCAGAGACTAAGCAAATTGCCTGTGATTATACAACTAGTAAGTATTTAAAGTGGGATATGAAGTAGGTATCGTCTAAGCATGTCTTGAGTTTTTTTTTTATTTGTAATCTTTAACAAATGGCTCAGGCCTTCTTGAAAAATGTTTATAATTAGCAACAGCCTAAACATGGGAATAATATGAGATTATAGGATATGGATGAAGAGCAGACCTGTGATTTCACTGATGTACAGAGCTTCCCAGTAAGGAAAATCTTTCCACCAAGGTAGACAGGCACCTCTAAAGCTTAGTCTTAGAGAATTGTTTAGAGAACTGAGTCAGTAAGTGACTTGCCCAGAATCACAAAGACAGTTTGTGTCAGAGGTAGAATTTGAACCCAGGTCTTAATGGCTTCAAAGCCAGGTCTCTATGAAAATATTTACAAATAAATGCAGATACATATTCCATCATTTACAGAAAAGGTCCTATGGAGACCTACAGATTTTTTTTTAATTGCCTAAGAAGTCAGTATTATAAAAAAGCAAAAGAAAAAAATGAGTCTTATTATCATGATAGTTTCAAGAGCTAGCTATAACTCAGACAGATTTTAACGAGATTACAGTTCAGACAATATAAAGTAAATGATAATTTTCCGGGGGAAAAATAAACCACAGTTAATGGATATTAATTGGTGCAAATAATTGTCTGTTTTACTCCCTGTAAAAGATAAAGTTGATTAAAACTGTGTAAAGAGCAATAAAAACTCTAAGCTAACTTCAGAGTATGAAAGGTTTTGGTATTAATTAAATGGATTTATATGAGAATAGTGAATGAAAGAAATGGCACAATCATTAATAGTACTGAATTCAATTTATAGAGTTTCTAGTCATCTTGATTTTTGAAGATTTTGTCCTTTATAGACTTCCAGACGAATAATATATGCTTACTGAATTGAACAATCACCTAAAAAAAGAAAAGCCTGAAAAATCAATAGTCAATCAACAAACATTTAGTAAGAATCTACCATGTGTCAGTGTATTGGTAATGGAATTTGGAGATGCCCCTGTATTGGCTTGGTTTTTGGGTTGAGTGTTAAAACCCAAATCGTGAATCCCACTTGTGGGATGCACTTGTTCATGTGAAGAGAGAGGGCTGAACTGGGAGGAGTCATGAATTGGGAGAGAGGCCCAAGCCGAGAGAAGGCCAGAAGGACTTTGGGAGAGCAGTATGCAGGACTGTGGAGTCTGTGTTGCTGAGAGAAAGAACTGGCAAGAACTGAGGAGGTATGGCTGTGATGCCGGTATTTTGTCTGTCTATTTTGATGTTGTTTTGCCAGATTCACCTGCTGGTGAAGGACATTGCTGCGGTTGTAGTGGTCCTGGAACCTGGCTGTTGGTTCAGAAGCCCTGAAGGAGGATTTTCTTGTGGTACCTGCACAGAAATCCTGGAAGAGGGCCTTGCTGATGTTTTCAGGGGTTCTGGGACTGTTCTACAGGCAGAGAGTGACTTGATGAGAATACAGGCTATGGCTTTGTTGAGCCTTGTCTCCCCAGGAACTGAGATTGCTGAGGCTTGCCTCGAGTGAAGATGAAAGAAGGCCCTTTCCTTGGGTATTCAATGCTGAGCTTAACCTTGTTGTAACTTAAGGGTGGATGACCTCTTGTGCTCTCCTGCCCCTTTTGAGATTAAGGGCTGGGAAGCCTTTGAGGTTTTTTTGTGCTCTGTACATTAAATGAATGTACTTTGTTTATGGTTGGAGACTGATCTCCATTTGAGAAGAGACTTTTGACTGACTAAATGAATGTACTGTCTAGGGGTGGAGCAGTACCTGGATTGAATTGAGAATTTACTGGCTAAAGGAACAAGTTACACTGTATTTTGACTTGCTCTGTTCTGTGCTAAATAAATGCAGTTTGCTATGCTGGTAATCCGAACCTTGGAAGTTACCTTTGCTTGGCATTACAGTCAGGCACTAGGCATAAAAGACAGAAAGAAACAGTGTGTGAGATTCACAATGGCTATGCTTTAGCTAGGACTTTAGAGGTAGCATGGAATGGCACCAAGACCACCCTTGGAGATGGGAGGGTTAGGGGGGAATCCCATGTAAGATATTCATTGGCTCACTAATCATTTGGTGACTTATTTTTCCTAATCTCAGTTTGTTTGTAAAATTTAATTTCATTGTAAAATGAAGGTGACAGGGGGCCGCTAGGTGGTGCAGTGAATAGGGCACCAGTCCTGGAGTCAGGGGGGACCTGAGTTCAAATCCAGCCTCTGACATTTAACACTTCTAGCTGTGTGACCTTGGGCAAGTCACTTAACCCCCAATTGCCCTGCATTCCACCCTCCAAAAAGACCAAAAAAAAAAATTAAAGTGACAATCATCATACATGAACTCTGAGTTCCCATGAGCCCCCAGACAACTTTATCATTATAAGCAAACTAAGACTATGAAAGATAGAATTGCTCATCTATGGTTAACTCTCTGTGATTATAAGTCATAGAGGAGTTGCTGATATGGATTGGTAGAAGCAAATTCCACACTGAGAGTTCCCTTTGCTGAGGAAACAACATTACCATATAAAACGAAAATAACTCATATCTGTCTCAGGAGTTGCATTTTTAAGTGTTCTGCAAACCTTTAACCACTACAGAAATAAATATTCGGTGTCATAACAGCCTGGGTTCAGATATCACCTTTGACATTCGCTCGACAAGTCATTTCACTTCTCTGAGAATATTTCCTCTTCTTTAAAATGGGGGCATGCTTGCCTGTTGTGCCTCACTAAGTTGTTGTGAGACTCAAATAAGATAACATATATAAAATGCACTGCCAACTTTAGATGTCACTTTTGTTGTTATTTCTATATTTGAAAATCTCTGTATTCTAGGATTATGCCAGTTGGCTTCAGTGGGTTTTTCTGTTGAGTGTGGCCTTTGATTTCTAAGCATTTCTAAAAACAGTCAAATCCCTTGGCAAATTTTAAACATAAAAGAAATTCAGGAATACCTCTTTTCTAATGGCATTACGTTTACTTTATTGCTTTAAAGGTCTGAGATTTCATCAAGATAGGGATTCATCCACCAATGAAGAGAAAACTCTTCTCATGCAATGGTATAATGAGTAGCTGTGGCCAAGAAAGAAAAGAAAACTCACCACCTGGTGGTTAATCTTTTGGTAATGAGCCTCTCTCAATTTATTTAGACTCACATTTTGATTTCAGGCATCTCTGGGCCTTGACTTGAAGCTTTTCTAGACTGATAGGGCCTGCTTAAGCTTTCATTTGGTGGACAAAACATTTGAGAAATTAGAATCACTTCCTTATTTCAATGAAGCTCCCAAGTAAAGCTCTTGTAGAGGTGTGGTCATTTGCAGATGGACTTTCTTTTTTTTTTTTCTTTTTTTCTTTTTAATTGCTTTTTATTTGTTTTTTTAATTAATTAATTTATTTTCTTGTTTACATCATTCATTTCCATGAGATTTTGAGTTACAAATTTTTTCTCCATCTTTCCCCTACCCAACACCTCTAAACAACCATCTGTAACAGCAAGCACCCTAGCATATCTAGGGCGGCTACTAGCACAGGTTCTTAG
>CM053585.1:525108428-525135892 GCA_028646515.1 Pseudochirops corinnae
CTCAAAAGGGGCAGGAGAGCACAAAAGGCCATCCACCCTTAAGTTACAACAAGGTTAAAATATTATCTCAGTATTGAATACTCAAGGAAAGGCCCTTCTTTCATCTTCACTCAAGGCAAGCCCTCAGCAATCTCAGTTCCTGGGGAGACAAGGCTCAACAAAGCCATATCCAGTGTCCTCATCAAGTCACTCTCTGCCTGTAGAACAGTCCCAGAACCCCTGAAAACATCAGCAAGGCCCTCTTCCAGGATTTCTGTAAACATACCACAAGAAAATCCTCCTTCAGGGCTTCTGAACCAACAGCCAGGTTCCAGTACCTCTACAACAGCAGCACTGTCCTTCACCAGCAGGTGAATCTGGCAAAACAACATCAAAACAGACAGACAAAATACTGGCATCACAGCCATGACTCTTTAGTTCTTGGCAGCTCCTGGTGGCAGTTCTCAAAAGTCTCCAATGGGCTCTCAGCAGTCTTTCTCTCAGCGACTCAGGGTCTATGATACTGGATACTGCTCTCCCAAAAGTCCTTCTGGCCTTCTCTAGGCTTGGTCCTCTCTCCCAATTCATGGCTCCTCCCAGTTCATCCCTCTCTCTTCGTGTCAACAAGTCCATCGCACAAGTGGGATTCAACAAGCACTGGATTTTAACATTCAACCCCAAAACCAAGCCAATACAGGGGCATCTCCAAATTCCATTACCATTACACCCTACAGGAGAATAAGGGGGATGGGAATGAGAGGGGGAAGGATGGAGGGGAGGGCAGGGTTGGGGGAGAGGGATGTTAGAAGCACACACTTCAGTAAAGAGACAGGGACAAAGTAGAGAATAGAACAAGGTGGGGCGGTGGCATAGGAAGGAGGGAAATACTGTCAGTGTTACACAGTATGTTCATTGTGGAGATGTTCAGCATAACTACTCATGTATGGCCTGTATTGAATTACCTGACTTTCCAGTGGGGGTGGGTGACAAAGGAGGAGTGGAAAGAATCTAGAATTTAAAGTTCTAAAATCAAATGATAAATAAATATATAAATATATGTGTGTGTGTGTGTATATATACAAATATATATATATTATTATTATTATTATTATTTACATGCATCTGGGAAACAAGATATACTGGTACTGGGATAGGGAGATCCATTTTACCCTACCAGGAAGTCAGAGGTGTGATGGGGGAGGATATGGTAGAGAGCAGATTGGGGAAGGGGGATTTAAAAAAAAATTAAAAAATAAGCAAAAGTTAAAAAAAAAATTTAAAGAACGATTCATTATATTAATTTGAAATTGTATCTCAGTTTCTTTTTTTAAATTAAATTTTATTTTTATTTTTAGTTTACATCATTCATTTCCACAAGATTTTGAGTTACAAAAATATTCTCCCCATCTTTCCCCTACCCACCACCCCAAAACAGTGATCCCACTGTATACCATCTCCCCCAATCTGCTTTCTCCTATATCCTCCCCCATCCTCCCTCCAACTTCCTGGTAGAACAAGATGGATCTCCATACTCCAGTGCTTGTATATCTTCTCTCCCAGTTGCATGTAAATAGTAATAATAATGATAATTTTTTAAACATTTGATTTTACAACTTTGAATTCCAGATTCTTTCCCTTCCTCTCTCATCACCCACCCTTACTGGGAATAGTACCTCATTTTCTACTTCCTCTTATTGGTCACAGTTCTGCTCTCTGATGGAACAATAGCCAGCCCCTCATCCATGGAGTAGATCTTCAAATATCATGTCCTCTCCGACTTTTCTTCTTTAGGCTAAATGCCCAGAAGTTCTTTCAATGATTACTTAATGTGATGTGAGTCCCATTTAGCCACCATCCTATTGCCTATGGGATCTGAAATGTACCATCTCCACTTGCGGCTGGCCTTTGAAGAGGAGAGATAGACTGCTGTTCCTTCCCTTCCTCTGGAAATCATGCTTATTTTAATACATTTTCAATTATCTTCAATTTGAGTGACTATATCCACACTTACTCGTATTATAGCCAATGAAAACCTTTAATCTTTTCCCTATGAACTGCTGTCAAGATGGGTCTCTCCCATTCTAGGCTTGTACAATTGATTTCCTAAAACATAATGTTGAACCTGAATGCAGGATTTTACCTTTATCCCTGAAAACCTGTACCTCATTAATTCATGCTGTCTAAATTCAAGTAAGAACCTGTCAAATGTGGCAGTTCCTTTATTGATCTCATGATCAATCAAATTCTTAGAATTCTCCATCATGGTGACCAAACCTCCTGTTCTCTTCCTCTCCCTCTCTACCACCTTTTCCTTCTTCCTCCACTTCCCTCTCCCTTTAACCCCTCCCTCTCCACCTCTCCTCTGCCTCTTCCTCCTCTCAACAAAGCCTCCAGTTTCCTCTTTTTCTCTCTTTGAATGGCCTTGACTAATGTTCCCTGAAACTGAGACATATGCCCCATGAAATGTAGTGTGTAAAGTAGATGTTTAATAATCTGTTAGATTGGATAGTCCCTCTGTTTGAACCTGCATTTCCAATACAATATTAATAACTCTTCTTCCTGCACTTTGTTGGCCAAAGTCAACTCACTTGACAAGAAAACCTGCTACTGAGAATGTGTTAATGGTTTAAATGAAACAAATACACACACACACACACACACACACACACACACACACTATATGCCATCCTTAGGGTAAAAGTCAGCAGTGAAGTCTTGAAAATTTACTTCATTACGTAGAAACAAAGTATATTACCTCCCTAGTTAGTGAAGGGACTCAGATATAATGGGATTTACTGTTTCACGTAGGTCACAATTCATACTCTAACTGTAAATTCTTATTCACAATGGAAACCCACTTCTGTTCCTAAATTCTTGCATTGTATATTCCTGTAATCTTCTCCACATATCTAACCTCTAGCTGCATTTCAAAGCTCACTTTAAATACCATTTCCTCCATGAAGGCTTTTTCTATTGTGGTATCCAATGATTTCTCCTTTCCCTAAACTGCAGGTTGTTTGCTTGCTTGCTTCCTCTCTCTTCCTTCCTTCCTTCCCTCCTTCCCTCCCTCCCTTTCTTTTTCTTTCTTTCTTTCTTTCTTTCTTTCTTTCTTTCTTTCTTTCTTTCTTTCTTTCTTTCTTTCTAATTCTCTATCTCTCTTTGTCTCTGTCTCTCTGTCTCTCCCTCCCTCCATCCTCCCCTGTCTCTCTCTCTCTCTCTCCCCCTCCCTCTCTCTTTCTCTCTTTCTCTTTCCCCCTCCTATGATATCATTTACGAAGAGAGTTCTAGTGAGAAAACTCCCAGTCCCACCATCACAGACTTGCCATGCATTGCTTATTTCTTATTTATGTATTGCTATTATTACTCTGTAATCATTTGTGTTAATATTTTCTTTCCAATGACCTTGTAAGCTCCTTGAGGTCAGGGACTGTGTCTTATATGTGTATTACCTCTAGTACCTAGCATAGGACCAGTAAAAGGTGAAAGATGCATTTGATTTGAAGAGAAATCAAAGCATAAATACTGTGTAAGAGGCAACGGAATTTGGTAGATAGAGTTGAACTTGAAGCTAGAAGACATCAGTTCAAATTTTGTCTCTGACCTCTTAACTTGATTCAGCAAAGATGTATTGAATGACTTCTATGTGTCAGATGGGCAGCAAGGTGGTGCAGTGAATATAGTACCAGCCCTGCAGTCCAGGAGTACCTAAGATCAAATGTGGTCACAGATAGTTGCTAGCTGTGTGACCCTGGGCAAGTCACTTAACTCTTTTTGCCTCAGTTCCTCATCTGTAAAGTGAGCTGGAGAGGGAAGTGGTAAACCAGTGTCTTTGTCAAGAACCTCAAAGGGGGTCGCAAAGAGTCAGACACAACTAAAACAACTCAACAACAAGAAATGTGTCAGATACCACCAATATAAGGCATTCAAGAAGTTCACATTTTACTTGGAGAGCCTGAAATGCCCTCCTTTTTCACTTTCATCTCCTAGCTTTTTTGCCTTTCTTCAAGCTTAGCACAAATCCCACCTTCTGCAGGAGGTATTTTCCAATCATTTTTCTCTTTTCTTCTCCCCAGAGCCTTCGCTCCAAAATTAGCTTTAATCTATGTTGTATATATACCTTTTATGCACCTAGTTATTCTTCATGTCATCTGCTCCATTAAAACATGAGCTCTTTAAGGGGATGGACCATTTTTTTTGCCTTTCTTTGTAGCCTCAGTTGTTAGCACAGGGCCTGGCACAGAATCAACACTTGATAAATGCTTGGTGACTAATTGACTGAGGCGAGTGAAAACATGCATCTAGCTAAGTCAATATGAAATATGTATAGAGTAATATAGCTGGGGGGAGGGGACCAGAATGAAGACCCAAGTCCTTGGAGGGGTGGAATATCAGGAAGTTTCTTGCCTGGGAATGGGCACTTGATCTAAACTTTGAATAAAGTTTGATGTTCTAAGAGGTGACATTTTCTAGAAATATGATCTTGGGCAAGTGAGTGAACATCTCTAAGCAACCACTTCCACAACTGTAAATGACGATAATAATACCCAGGGTTCTTGTATGGATGGAAGGAGATAATGCATGTGAAGTTCTTTGCAGATTTTAATAAAACACAATGTAAATTTCAGCTATTATTATCATTCTCTCTGAGATTCCCTTCCATTTGCCCCATTGATAGTTTATATGTACAGTTATAGGCATTATGTTTCCCCTATTAGAATGTGAGCTAATTGAAAATGGGACTCTTGTTTTTGCCTTTCTTTGCATTTCCAGTGCTTAGTGCAGTTCTTGTATATAATAAACGCTTAATAAATGTTTGTTGAGTGCCAGATTATAAATATGGATACAATTCTGAGTACATTAAATAGCTTCGTCCCTTACCTCAATTTTTATTTGTTACTTTGGGTACATGCATGCTGGATCCCAGTTTGTTTTATGTTCTCTTGTAAACATGCTGATCTTGGCCAGTTTTTAACTCTTGTTTCTTCTATGCATTGTTCAACAGACAGTAACTTCATCCTCGCCAACGCCCAGGTGGCCAAGGGTTTCCCCATCGTGTACTGTTCCGATGGCTTCTGTGAACTGGCTGGATTTGCCCGCGCAGAGGTCATGCAGAAGAGCTGTAGCTGTAAGTTTCTATTTGGTGGGGAGACAAATGAACAGTTGACGCTCCAGATTGAAAAATCACTGGAAGAAAAGACAGAATTCAAAGGAGAAATTATGTTCTACAAGAAGAACGGTGAGTGTTTTTTTTTTTTAAATCAGCACCAGATTTATGGGGTCTGTAGGAGAATGTCAACATCATTCAGCTGGATAATTACTCTGTAAGGCCCATCCAAGCTGAGTAATGTTTCCTGTAATGCCCTGGAAATGAAATAAAATAGGCTAGAGGCTAATCTCTTCTGACTCTTAGCAATGTAAGTGTGTAGAGGATAATCTGCCTGGAAATTTTATAGAAAACTTATAGTTATTAATACATTAAATTCTTACACTTTAGTCCTCCTTCAGTATCTGTTTGGGGTATGGAGGCAATCAAGAATTCTTAAAGGTTATTCCAATAGGCACCATGTAATGCTAAATCCTAACAAATGGAGAGTCTCTCAGTATGAGATAGCAACAGTTTGCATCTAAACACCTCTAAGTATTGAAAACCTCTTAGAATAATTTGTTTCTTTCAAGAAATTTTCCTACAGTACCACATTCTAAGGTGGAGACAACCCTGAATAATCTAAGAATATGATAATAACAATACCTTCTTGCATATTTTCTTAAAATGGAAGCAGTTTTTGAACCTGGGCTCAATGACATTGAGTCTGCTGCCCAATGACCAACCTCATTAACTTTGAAGAGACTGATTTAGCTGACTTTCCTACACATCTTCCCTCCTCACTGTCAATGGCCTGTTATCATGTATATTTGTTCAACTGTGAGGGGACTTTTAACCTGTTATATATAGAATATTTAAAAAAAAATCCCTATTCAATTCAACAACCAATTTCTGTGGTAGCACATATAAGCAAGGCACTCTGCTAAAGGCTCGGTACATAAAAATGAACACAAAGGATGAGATAAAAACAAAAGATAAAATATGTATACAGATAAATAGATACATAGTTATTTTGGAGAGAAGAGCACTAGCACCTGAGGGAATTAAAATATTAAAAATCCTTATTTAAGAACCAGCAACTGATATGAATAGGGAAAACAGTTGAGAATTGCAAAAGGCAGAGTTGATGAGGAGGGAGCATTTCAAGCCTGTGGGACAGACATTTGCACATGACCATGCCTTTTCCTGTAGGCAGTAGATGGAATGTCAGGATCCAGAATCAACAAAAGGTCAACTTCACTGGAATATAGATTGTTGAAGGGAGGGTAAGTCTGGAAGTAATTTATATTTTAAAGCTAGAGGCCATAAGCAACTGCTCATGATTCTTGAACAAGGAAGTGATGTGGTCAGACCAAAGCTTTAGGAAAGTAATTTTGCCAGATGTGTGCAAGGTAAATTAGAAAGAGAAGATGAGATGAATTAGGACTATGTTGCATAGTATAGGTGAGAAAGGGGGCTCAAACTAAAGTATTGACTGTGAAAGCAGGGAGAAATAATATAGATATAGAGGTATCAAGATGAACAGGACTGGGCAATCATATAGGGTATGGGGTGGCGGAGAGAGAAATTATTGAGACTGAACTGAAGAGAAGTCTGAGATTGCTAAACTGGGTGATTGTAAGCATGGTATTGCCACTGCTGGAAATGGGTAATTTAGCATGAGAGGTAGTTTGTGGGGAAAAGATAATGAAACCCCCTTTTTTTATCAATTCTGTGATCTTGATATGCATTACGCTCAACTAGCAAATCATCAGACAAACCTGGATAATGTACATGGTGTCCAAATATGCCATCAAAAAAAAATGTCTATGGTACAGTTCAACTTCCAGGCTTCTAAAATTATATGATCACTTCAAGTAGGTTTTTAAAAAGTAGGAAAAAATGCTGCCTAGCTTTAAATGTAATGGTCTTCTCTTACTTTATGGAGAAACTCTTTCAATACTACTTCCTTTGTTCATAGAGGAATTTCCAGGGACAGTTCATTTTCAGGATATGATGAATCCAGCATTTTCCATCATGCCCAAATTAGTATTGGGTAGTTTTGAAATTTTCTCTTTGGAGACTTCAGTTCTCTGTTATAGTGGATTAATGTGTGATTTGAGTTTTTATAGTCCTGAACAGAGAATAGATAACACAACCCATCCATCAATAAAAACATACATTCATTAACCCATTCATTCATTCATAGAATCTTTATGTTTGGAGATTTTAATACTCTAGGTTGGTTGATTATTTTAGATGTAAGGATTGCCTTGAACAAAGAGCAGATAACATCCATGACTGAAATCACTCATTCATTTTTTGAGGTTTTGGATGATTATTATTACATGTCTACTATGTGTCAGGTGCTATGGATACAAAAAAAGTGAAACTTTCTGCACACATGAAATCCTTACATTATTTTGGGGTCCGCAGAATACTGGGCAAAATCCCTTGAATTTAGACTAGTTAGCATAGTTTCTTTGGAAGGCAGGCATCAGTCTTTTATGCTTTATTTTTCCACCTCCACCCTAAAAAATCTGTGAGTTCAGATGAGGAACATAGGTTACCTCCACAAGTAACTAAGAAAAGCTCAGAAATACTCTAGAATTTGATAACCAAATAAAGCTAACACCAAAGTCACTTTACGCCATGAAAATCTTCCTCAAGTACCACATTATAAGTGGAGGTGACCCTGAAGTATCTAAGATTATATTAGTGATGATAACCTTTTGAGTCTGGGCCTGGTGACTTGGTCCAAGGACCAACCCCATTAACTTTGAAGAGACCTATCTAAATTCAGGCGCTAAGTAGACTGATAAGCTTTTATCTGGGCAGTGAGGTGGCAGTATGGATAGAGTGCCCAGCCTGAAGTCAGGAAGACCCAAGTTCAAATCCAGTCTCAGATACATACTAGCTGTGTGACCCTGGGCAAGTCACTTAATCCCGTTTGCCTGTTTCTTCATCTATAAAATGAGCTGGAGAAGGAAATGGCAAATCACTCTAGCATCTTTGCCAAGAAAACCCCAAATGAAGTCACAGAGAATCAGACATGACTGAAGCAGTTGAATAATGGCAAGCTTTAATCTTTTAGGTAGTGGAGAAGCTGCAACCTGCCTCACTGGAGGGAGTATCCACTCCCATGATATGTTAGCTCAATGCACCAGTGAACACAAAGATGATGACATCTTTAAAAAATGCTAACTTGGGACTTCAATAATTAAGCTCTTAACAGATATAGTAAAAATGTTCACATTTATGTTCAATTGTACTTAATGGGGCATATTCAATTGAATTCAAGTAATTTTTATGAAGTGCAAATTAAGTGACATACATCATGCTGGGTCTTATAGAGGAAATAACCTCTGTTGTCAAGATGCTTAAATTTTCCAGGAAAAGGAGGAAATAACATACCAGATAAAGGGGAAAGAGGCCTGACTCAGGAGTCCAAGGACCTATGTTCAAATCCTACCTCTGATACTGCCTGTGACCTTGGGTAAATTATTTAACCTCCCTAGTCTTCTGGTATTTCTTCCATAAAATGAGGGGTTTGCACTTAGACAGCGCCTGAAGTTATTTCCTGTTTGAGATGTATGATCTTATGTTAACAGATAAATTCAAATAATGTACAAAGTAGTTATGAAAAGGGAAAGCACAGCACAAATGAATGGGAAAATAGGAAAGGTTTCTTGTATTTCTTGCAGGAGATGCCCTGAAACTGAGTCTTGAGAGAAAAGGGGGCAAGCATTTAGATGGCATCTGCTACGTGCTGGACACTGTGTTAAGGGAAAGAGAGGTTTTGAGAAATGTGGAAGTGAGGAATGAGAGCTCAGATTCAAACTCAGACTCTCAGAATTTGAGAGTTGGAAGGAATGTCAGAGTCCATCTAGTCTAACTCATATGGAACAGGAACCCCCATTATTTTGTACCTGTTAGACGTTCATTCAGTCTTTGCTTGAAAAACTTGGGAGCTATGGGGTAGAGTTAGGAATGCACCATTTCTCAAGGCAGCACATTTCACTTTGACAGAGATTGAATTATTAGGAAATTTTTCTTTATATCAATCTTAAATTTGCAAGTTCCATCTCTTATATTCTGTCCTTTAGGGTTCTTCACCTGAAAGCCCTTCTTACACTTGAATAGAGCCATCATGTTTCCCCCTGAGGATTCTCTTCTCCAGCTTAAACATTCCCATTTCCTTTAACTAATTTTTATATGACATGGCCTCAAGGCCCTTCTGTGTCATTATTGCTGTCCTCTGGACACTGTTCAGCTTTTCAATGGCATCCTTCCACTCTGATTCCCAGAACTGAATACAATATCTCAGACGCCATCCAATGAAGATAAGAGTAGATTATTGGGCTGTGTGCCTCTTAAGGAAGCCCAAGAGCCCATTAGCTCTTTTTGGCTACCATATCACACTCTTTATTTATATTGAGTCTACGCAAACCCCAGATCATTTTTCTTAACTCTGCATGTCTCCACCATCCTATATAGTAAGCATTAAACCTGTGAACACTTATACATATGAAACGGATTTTTAAAAATAATGTGCAAGTCTTTACATTTATACTGACAGAATTGTAGCTTGTAAGACTCAACTCAGTGCTAGAGCTTGTCAAAGACCCCAGAGACCCTGACTCTGTCATCCAATATGTCAGTTATCATTCCCAGCAGGGTGTCACCTATAAACTCAGGCCCTCTGACTGCAAACCGAGCACCCTTTGAATATCGTCTTATCTAGAAGATGGGAAAAACAGGTAGAAAACTCTTGTAGGGAGTGGTTCAGGGACAGAGTAAGAGAATTAGCAGATAGCATGGCACACCTTTAAAGGGAGGGGTCAATTCTCAGTATACATACTGTCTATCTAATTCAGATATAAACATTTTCATGGTATGAAGATAGCTAAGGATCTTGTGATGACCCCATAATACAATGGCATTCGTTAATGCTTAAACTGGCGTCTAATGATTTTTTTTAAAAAAATTGATAATTATTTCAACATAATTGATTTCCTTTTGTCCTATTTATTTTATTTACATATTTAAAATATTCTGAGTAGGGTCCATAGGCTTCATAAGTCTGTCAAAGGTATTCATGACACAAACAATGGGGGAGAATTCATCATATAGTGAGTGGAGAACCAGTCTGTGGGTCAAGACATCCAAAGTTCAAGTCCAGTCCTCCCGACATATACTAAACATGTGATCCTCCACAAGTGACATTGGGTCACTTAGTGGCCCAAGCATTGAGACACTAAATTGCCTAGCAAATACTCAGCAGCTAGGTGGCCTAGTGGGTAGAGTTCTGAGCCTGGAGTCAAGTAGACTCATGAGTTCAAATCTGGCCTCAGACACTTACTAGCTTTGTGACCCTGGGCAAGTGGCTTAACCCTGTTTGCCTCAGTTTCCTCATCTGTAAAATGAGACAGAGAAGGAAATGACAAACCAGTCCAGTATTTTTACCAGTAAAACCCCAAACGGGGTCACAATGAGTCAGACATAATTGAAACAACTGAAACAAGAAGTACTAGTCTGCAGTGGAAAAGGGAATTTCCACAACGACATTCCCTAATGTAATAAAATCACAAGACTGGACCAAGACAAAACAAATGCAAAAAAAAAAAAAAAATGCAGAAAATGCTGAAAGAAAAGAGAAGTGAAATCCCTTGAAGCATTTGCTTTTTGCAATGAGCTGTTCAGTGAAGGAGAATAGAGAGAGAAATGTTGCTCTCTTAGGAATGATCAGTCAATATGTGAGGTGTTCTTGGTGGCATATATTATTAGCCACACCCATCAGAGTGACACAGCTGATCATTTTTAGAAGGTTTCTTTGTACCCTATGGGTATTTTTAAAATGAGGCCCTTATACAGAAAAAATGCAAAGCCTTGGGGGTGGATCAGGGATGCATAATAAAGTCAGACTCTTCTAAAAATTAAAATTCTAAATATACAGAGTAGGTGACTTCTGTAATTGACAGTGGTAGCATCTAAACTGGCGACCTAGTCAGAAAAAATTGTCTCAGGTACACTTTGAAGTCCGTGCTCTATGACACTTTTTAAAAGATAAATAATGCTTACCTTTTGCCAAAACATTAACACAGGCCATGTTGATCATTTAGTGTATTTTTTTATCCTACTACATAAAGCATAGATATGTTATGGAAGAATAGAAAGAGGACCAGGTTGAAAGTCAAGAAATCTGAATTCAAAACCCAGCTCTAATAGTGTATAACTGCATGACCTTGAGTAAATCAATTCTCAGGCTTCAGTTACCTCATATGTAAAATGGGGTAATAATACCCCTTTACTTATCTTCCAAGTATGTGGTAAAGAAAGCTCTTATAGAAAGTGATTTTTTAAAAAGCATGAGTAATTATTACTAATCAAGCCAATGAAACACAGTTTTATAAATACTTTTAAAATCCATGAATAATTATGCCTTCCTAAGGTACATAATTTTCTTTAAAAAAAAAATCTTATTCTATGGGGATTCTATTCTTTACTAAGGACTTCTAACTGTGCCTGAAACTTCTTTCCATGCAAGCTGGTAAACCTGGATGCTACTGTAGGGAATTAGAGAAGTCACTTGAACTCTGAGCTTAAAATGTTAATTTTAAGGACAATCTGAATAGTCTCCATAAGTGTCAAATGGAGATAAAATCATATTTAGTTTACCACTTATGTAATATTAAACAAATCACTTTCCTTCTCAGGGCTTTACTTTCTTCATTTCTAAAATAAAGGTAGCTAGGCTAAAAAGGACCCAAGTTTCTTTTCTGTACTAGATTTATGTTGGAAAGATCTAAGGCATAAGGGTTCTTATCCTTATTATGGAATCAATCCTTGGCAGTGCAGTTTAACAGAAACAGCCCTAGATTAGAGGAGAGGATCACGGTTCCAATTAAGACCCTGACACTGACAACCTGTATGACCGTGGACAGTTCACTTTCCCTCAGTGGATGATATGTTGATAATACAGCAGGAAGAGCCCTAGCAAGGAAGTCAGCAAACCTAAATTCAAACCCCACCTCTGACACTATCTGTGTGACCTCAGGAAAAGTCCACACCCTCCCTGGGTCTCAGTTTCACTATCTGTAAAAACAATGACTTGCAACTCAAAATCTCTGCTCCTATGATCATAAGCCCAGGCAACTTTTCTTGTCTATTTGTCAAGTGACTGATGAAACTACTCTAGGAGAGTGAGTTCCTTTCAGTACTCTAGACTCTAGAATCCAAAGATGCCGTTGAGATTAATACAATCCAACCTTTTCATTTTCCAGACTAGACATTTGGAGCCCCAGGAAAGTAGCATAACTTGCCTGAAGTCAACCAAGTGGTAAACTGCACTCTTGGAATTGAACCTGGGTCTTCTGACATGCAACTCAATGTGTTTAACTCTGTACCATATTCTACTAGGGACTGATTTATAAAACAAGGAGAGATCTCATCTTGCTTTGATTTTTACTCTGTGTCCATTCACTGCAACACTATTAAAATGGGAAAAATCATAAACATTTATTAAGTGCTTACTATGTGTTGGGCACTTTGACAAGAACTTGATAAATATTAGATCATTATTTGATCCTCATGATAACTATGGGCGGTAAATTGAGGCAAAGAGCAAGAGTGACTTATCCAGAGTCACACAGCTAGTAAGTGACTGAAACCAACCTTATATTTTATCCTGTGTGTCTCCTAGATGCCTCTGAAGTAAAAATTGTCCTGAAGTAAAAATTGTCCCCTCAAATAGTTTTGGGATCCTTGAAACTATTGGTTCCTGTGATCTAGCCTCATTATTATAAGATAAATCTTTGTGACACCAGAACCCTGGAGTACAAGAAGGTTTTGGACACAAAACTTGTGGGTATTTATCAGTAGTGCAAAAATATATGTCAATGAAAAGTGGGGGTGATGGTCAGTCCTCTAGGACTTTTTTAGCTTTTTTCTTCTGCAAGTACATAGATTTATATTCTATGGTCCCCAGAGGAAAGACTTTCCATCCATGGTATTCACTAAAAAATAATCATTATAAATTTAAAAATCTAAGGTATATTTTTCATCCACACTTTTGAGTTCATCCCTCTAAAACACTCCCTTCAATTCCTTACCTTGTATTAAAAGACAGAACTTATTTCCGCATTTGTAAACATGTTCTCTTAATTGATTAAAACCAAATGCTTTTTGCTTATGAAGAGTCCAGGTTGCTCTCCATGTCTAAGCTTCAAAATTCAAGCTATAGGCATGTGGAGGAATAGTTCCCATTCCCATCTTTCCTAACCACATTTTTCCACTTTAGCCCTTCACAGACCAAGGAAGAGACAAAGGTGGTAGAAAAAGTAGGGATTTATTACCTGGAAAGGGGAGACAGAGAAAACCAGAGGCAAGGCTTCCCTGCAGAGTATGGGGAGAGATAGGGTGGTAAGAGCTCAGCTAAGACATCCACCAGAGCCTGAAAACAATACTGGGAACTGGCTTGCAGACTGGGTCAGCAGTAATTCCAACCCTCACACCTGTGATCTGAGACAGTGGAAAACTTTTACATGGCAATGAAAGTCAGACATGATAATTTGGCTCACACCAAAACCTTGGAATGAGAAAATTTTTAACTTAAAAGTTCTCCAATCCCTAGTCTTATGGGATATATTTGACAACTTAACAGGATAGCCATGTATTAATATTTTCAAATCACAGAATCTCAGATGAGATGCTGTCTTATCTAAACTGTACTAGAACACATATGCTCTCTATAGCTAGACCCATCCTGCCTTTGCTTAAAGACCTCTAGTTAGGAGGAACCCATTACCTCTCAAAACAACCCAGTACATTTTTGGCTGCTTCTCTTTGTTACATAACCATGTAAAAAGTAATTATAGTCATAAAATAATATAATAGAAATTCTCTTTATATCCATTAGCTGGCTCCTGAGCATTCTGCATGGAATCAGGCAATAAAGATTGCCTTTAATATAAAGATCATTTAGGTGTACCAGCTTTTTTGTCTTATTCCCACTGTGGTACTGTGTTAAAATCTCATGGGGAAGATTTTAAGCCTTCATTGAATGTTCCAGAGTTGGTAGTGTTTTGAGTTTTTCACTTTTCCTGACTCATATTCCTGGCCAAGAGGTAGAGAGGTAGAGGACTGCTGAGGTACAGAGAAGAAGGTTTGGAGAGAGAGAAAGAGAGACAGACAGACAGACAGACACACAGACACACAGAGAGACAGAGAGAGACAGAGAAAGAGACAGAGACAGAGACAGAGATAGAGAGACACACAGAGACAGACAGAGAGAGTGAGAGAGAGACACAGATAGAGACAAAGACAGACAGATAGAGACACACATACACACAGACAGAGAGAAAGAGACAGAAAGAGAAGGGAAGAGACACACAGAAAGACACACACACAGAAAGAGACAGATAGACAGAAGAGGGAAAGACAGAGACAGAGAGAGAAGAGAGGGAGAGAGAAGAAAAGGATTCCCTCATCTTTCCCAGAGGCCATTGTCTATAGGACCTGGAAACAGGGTCAGGACAATTTTGAAATTTGTAGTAGTACCATGGTCATTAGCTGAGAAGTCAGTTTCCTTCTGGGATGGTCAGGACATATGCATTGTAGGGAAAGTGAAAAAACAGAACAGTCTCCTTTCACTTTCCAATTGCTTGCTCATTAATTAGTATTGATTTGCAAGTGGTTTTCATGATATGACATATGCTATTTTCTTTATACTTCTGCTCTTTTTATAAAAGTATGGTCAATCCAGATTTATGTATTGCCTTGTATTCCTGTTTCTATGATTTGAGTGAACTTTGGATCAGCTCTAGAGGTTTTACCCACATAGATGAATATTAATTGTGAAGTTTCTTAATGATTTGAGACTGAGAACCCCCACCCCTAGATGATTGTTAAAGAACCTTTACTTGGGGGAGGCATATATTATGATGCATTTATATTTCCTTTCAGCTTATAAACTCTCAAAAAACAGAATTTTTAAAAAGGCATTCCTAGCCATTCTCTTTCCTAGGAAAAAGAGTGTAACTTTCAGTTTTTGTTGTATCACCTGGTAGTTACAAAAGAATCACTCTATCTGTTCAATTCTGCAACCTTTCATTAAAAGCCTACTGTGTGCAAGACCTTCTGGTAGGCACCACTAGGGTAACAAAGATAAGAAAAATGCCATCCTTACCCTCAAGGAACTTAAACTCTAGTAAGCAAGATAAGAGGTACTGGAAAGTGGAATGTGAGTTGTGGAAGCAGTAATTTTTATTTCTTAAATGTTCAGTTAAAACCTAGGTTAATTGTAAGGATTAAAAGAAGAAATGAATGTGAGATCAAAATTAATTATTATGAGAAATCAATTTATGAATGAACAAATATCCCAGCAAGATAAGAGAAGGCAAGTGTCCATTGGGGGAAAAATAATTAAACCATCAAAAACTCATCTGAAGAATGGCAGCATGGCCCAGTAGGAAATATGCTTAGATGGGTTGAAGATTTTGCACCCCAAATTTGACATTCACTAGCTATATTAATCTTGGTGAGTCATTTGAGTTGCGTCTCTGTAATTTAGCCCAGTTCCTGTTACTTTGAAAGTCTTTACAAAAGCTTGTTAATTTCTCTATGGGTAAGCCTCAACTGACAAAATTTTCATGGGAGTCAAGAGAAATGAACGTTAGAGAGGATTTTTGATAAAGAAATGGTAGCTCCAAATATTTTCCAATAAAATAAAAGAAAAAAGAGAATGGTGTTATGAAACAATTATTCTTTTTGATGTGAAATATGGTGACAAAGTTGGTGGCACAATGAATAGAGTGCTGGACCTCAAGTCAGAAAAACTTGGACTCAAATCTAGCCTCAGACACTTACTAGCTGTGTGACCCTAGGCAAGTCATTTAACTTCTGCCTGCCTCAGTTTCTTCAGCTGCAATGGGAATCATAATAGCACCTACCCCACAGGGTTGTTATAAGGATCAAATGAGATAATATTTGTAATGTGCTAAACATAGTGCCTGGCTCATCAAAGGTGCTATATAGATTCTTATTCCCCTCCCTTTCCTTAATTGATTTTCTTAGTAAGGCTATAAAATTTATTTTGTTTTATTTTGTTTCATTTTCCTTTAATTTGGCTTTTCCAAAATGGTCTCCTCCACACTGAGAACCTTGGAACTTTCACATTTCAGTGTGAGGAGATAGGTAAAATTCAATTCAATAAGCATTTATTAAATGCCTTCCATTTTTCGGGAATATCAAGAAAAAAAATAAAAGTTTCTGCCCTCAAGGAGATTGCATTCTGTCAGGAGATATTACATATACTTAGATAAGTAAACACAAAATAATACACAACAGGGAGAGGGCACTAATACCCGAAGAGGGGGCAGGGAGAAAGGTCTCAGGTAGGTGGCAGGCAGTATCTGGACTGTGCTGTAAAGGGAGGTAGAGATTTTAAGAGGTGAAAATGAAAATGGATAGAGTTGAGAGAATACTGTGTAAAGGGGTTAATTTGCATTCTCATTTTATTAGAACAGAAAGTGTATGAAAGGGAATAAAGCTAGAAGTGTAGGTGGGAGCCATATTGTGGAGGCCTTTAATTACCACCCTTGAGAATTTTAAGAAGAAAGGAAGAAAGGAAGGAAGGAAGGAAGGAAGGAAGGAAGGAAGGAAGGAAGGAAGGAAAAACAGAAAAATTATTAAGGACCTACTCTTCTAAGTGTCAGTTTTCAAAAAACAATCTCTCTTCTCTTCAAGAAGTTTGCTTTCTAAGAGGAGACAGCACAAATAGGGGAACATTAGTCAGCAAAAAACATAATCACATGGATGGCGTATGATGCTATCAGGCAAATGAATGATAGACCCTTTACAGAGCCAATGGTAGCGTTGACTTGCATCCTGTTCCTAAAGGGAGATATAGGGATATGGAGAGGTATTTGGGGAACCCAGGCTGACTAGTAAATTGTCATCAGTCAGCATACCCAAGGGCAGAAACTGGAAATTGGATTGGAATTGAGTAAGGCAGGAATAGTTGGGCAGAAAATCAATAAGATGTTGTGGTTAGGTGGTCAAAATCATATTTTATTTATTTAAAATTTAAAATTTTATTTTAAATTCTGATTTTAATAAATAAAACAAGCATTTCCATAACAAAGTAGAATGGGAAAAAAAGAGGCCTGCACATGAAAATACAAATCTATTATGTACAACTTCCTTTTTTTTAAATATAGAAAAAACTTGTTATGTAACGCTCTTTCCCTTCATCCACCCCAGAGTTGTCTACCATTAGGCAAATACACAAATATGTGTATGTGTATATGTATGTAAAACCATACTATACATAGTTTATTTATCAGTTCTTTCTCTGGATGCTGATAGCTACTTCCTTCACAAATTCTTTGTAGTTAATTTGGGTATTTATAATAGTTAAAAAATACTAAGTTGTTCAAAGTTGTTCTTAAATCAATAATTATCTGTACAAATCTATGTTTTAGGACTACAATTTGGTACTTGTGTTGAGGATGGAATAGAATGGAATAGAATGGAATAGAATAGAATAGAATAGAAGAGAGGCCAATTAAGAGACTAATCCTGTCGTCCAGTTGAGAACAATATTTTATATGTTGGATGGTCTCCAAACATTTGGAGTATATGTACTCTTCTTTTACATAAAAAATAAGTGCTTAAATATTACCATTTTATAGTAGTTATACTATTAGCATCTGCTGGTTGAATTATAATTCACAATGATAAAAGTTATTATAAATCAGATATTTTAAAATGAATTTATGGTTTATTAATCACAATAGCAAATGCATACATTTTTAAAATAGCAATATGCCAATATGCAAGATCTATTATTCAGTTATAGAAATTATCTTGGCTTCTTTATGAAGTAGAATATTGATTAGTGGCTCCCTTCCAAAAGATGGGATTTTCAGGCCCCAAATTGGTATAGTTGAAAGAATTCTGCTCTAAAAGTCTAGACCTAACCAAATGCTGCCACTGATGGCTTTGTGACCATAAATCATTCCCTCTCTCTGGCTATTTGTTTCCATTAATAAAATGAAGGGGTTAAGACAGAAAATCTCCAAGATTCCTGATAACTTTTAACAATCTATGAATCTAGCAAAAGATTCATTTTGCTTCAAAAGCAGAGTAGTGGGAACCACTTGAGATTTAGAATCACAAGAGCAAAAAATTTAAAAAGTTCTTGGGGGGGGGGGGGACACTAAAAAACACAGCTGCTTGAAGTTGTATTAGTGGATGTAGTGCTTAAAATAGCTTTAAAAGTTATTTTTAACTTTTCTTTTAAAGTTTTCTCTCTTTTTTTTAACAAGTTAAGTTATTTAACTTACCAAATTTCTATGACTACTGTACTGGTCAACTGTACCCTGCATACATGCTCACTAACCACAATTTCCAATTTTCTTCCCTTAGGAAAGCCAAGTGTAGATACAATTTGCATGCATTTTCCTTCAAAATGCAAATTTAAAATTTTGCTGCCTAGGCAGAAAAGTAAGATACGGATGGAAGGATCTGTGAAAACATCTTCAAATATAACTTCATTGGGTTAATCCACACTAGAAATGTCTTTCTTGTCAGTTAAAATATGCTTGAGAACTTTTATTTTCTCAAACAAGAAAGAAATACAGAGAAGGAAATGAATAGGACTATGGAATTAGATAGGTGAAGCTTTGCTGTAGATGTCATTGGAGGTTTCATTTTCCAAAGACTGATTGAAAAAACAATCTCCATATGTTTTTCCTAGCTAGCAAGTTATACTGAATACCTAGAGTAATGGTATAACCAGAATGATTGCTTAAGTCCTGGGAAGGCAAAGAGAATTCTCCCAGTAATGAGAATTAGCAATGTGGTTCATTTGAGTGCCAAGGCTTTTTAATGAGTACTCCAAGACCATGTGGGCTGAATGACCAGTACATCTCCTAGAGGAGTTTCCATGGGAAAATGCTCTCCCAAGGATCGTTCCACATTGTTACTTCTGTTATGTGTTGGAACTGAAAATACATTTTATCCCACTTGGAAATACATTTCTGAAATTAAGTGGAAGTTTTCAGTATAAAAATATTTGATCTATAGGGAATGTTTTGAAGAAGGCTACTAATGGGTAAAATTAGAGCAAATTTTCTATTTGAACAGAAGGGTACATGGTTCTGTCATGTTGGAAGGGATTTGAGCAAGATTCTAGTAGCAGATCCCCTTTGTTTTCATTTATCAATGAATTCTTTGGCCATAGTTATCTATGAAAGAAAGCATAATGAATGAATGAATAGATAGATAAATAAATGAGTGAAGAAGTAAATGAATGGAGAGATAGATAGATGGATAGATAGATAGATAGATAGATAGATAGATAGATAGACAGACAGACAGATAGACAGACAGACGGGCGGGCAGACGGACGGACGGACGGACAGACAGACAGACAGACAGACAGACAGACAGATAGATAGATAGATAGGTAGATAGATAGATAGATAGATAGATAGATAGATAGATAGATAGGCAGACAGACACATAGACACACAGGCAATAACCCCAGTCCCAGTATGGTCTCCTTGGCAGAGTAGTATAAGGAGTCAGAGGGTGCTAATACTCAAACAATTTTTAGAGCATCTGAAAATATTGCCCTAACTCTTGCTACCCAAAATACGAGATACTTGTCGAATGACCAAAAACGTCTGATCCTTAGGAGAATAAGAGTCTTTCAGGGGCAAAAAGCGCAAATAGCTTGAAATCTGCATCACTAAAGGGTGTGTCTACTTCAGTGAAATCTCAGATTTATAAAAGTTCGAGTCTCTTATTTAGATAAAGCAAAATAAAACAGCCCCGATCCAGGGCCTATTTTTTTAACTTGGGCATTTTGGTGAAATGCTAGATTTGAATATTCTGTTTCAGGATAACTTTGACCTTATATTTGCCATTCCACCATTCTCTGAAGAAAGAAAGGGAATTAATTCAGCTTCTATGAATAGAGTTGGATTTTGTATACCTTTCATTGTTATTTATTTCTCCTAATTCTGGTATGTATTGTGTCTAGACTCTGAAACAGTTTAAATCATGACCCCCTATCAATAGATCCCTATGAATACTGGCAAGGGTGGGGAACTTATAGCCTTGAGGGCACATGTGGCCTTCTAGGTCCTTGGGTGTGGCCTTTTGACCCAGTCCAAGTCTTACAGAATAAAATCTTTTATTAAGGAGATTTATTCTGGGAAGTTTGCAATCAGTCAAAGGGCCACACTTGAGGATCTAGAGGGCTGTATGTGGCCTGGAAGCCACAGGTTCCCCACCCCAGTCCCAAGTTTATCAAAATACACAATGGGAGAGAAATTCGGAATCCAATCATCATGGTCACCAGCACTAACTCTAACTGGGTAATACCTGGTTTCATCAAACCTCACTATCTACTCTTCCTCCTGTGTTGATCACTACCCTGTAAAGACTACCCAAACCAAATGTACCCTGGCTCCTTTCTCTTTATTAGAGTCTTTACTAAATTGGTGCAATAAACCTCCATTCCAATTTATCTGTTCTTCTCAGTCTTTGGTGGCATGAGGAAGGTCCTCTAGGCTGAATAAGGAGTCATTTGGGTTTAGTTCTACTTCTGTGCCCCCACAGAACTCCATGCTCTCTGTTGGAATGGCAGCATGCCTATTGAATGGGAATCTAGAAGATAAATGGTTCTTGCCATTTTTAGAAACGTGGTGAACCTTCAGGCAGTTCAAAGTGCATAGGACACAGAGCTATTCAAATGTTTATTCTTTCCCATACTCTTTTAAGATAATAGATTGATGCCATTTGCAACCACAGTCAGAAAATCTGAATCTCTGAACATATCCTTCATCTAGTCCATTTTACCAATAGTGAAATGATGCTATGACTTGCTGCCTAGACCACACAGCTATCTAGCTATCTAGAACTGGGACTAGACTATAGGTCCTGGAACCCAGGCTAAGTCTTTTTACCACTATACCATTGCCTCTATTTGGGCATTGAAGAGCCATTATGGTTTTTTGTTAGTTATTCCTCAATATCTCTTACTTTAAAATTTAGACTTAGAATTCTTTCTTCTAATTTTGACAACTATAACATTTCCCTTTTTTCCCCAGGTTCTATTTTTCAGCTTCTAAGTCATTCTGATTGCTCTTTTCTGGGCTATTTCCAGTTTCCCCACAACCTTTTCGAACACAAAGACTAAAACTGGATATAACAGTCTCATGAGGATCTGACCAATGCCCAGTTTAGGAGAATTATCTCATGATGAGTTTGTGCCATATTGTGAATAAGATACCTCAGTATAGTCATTGCTTTATAAATAACTCAATCGGATTACTGACTATTTATTGCCTATGGCCCATTTTAATTCCCAAACCCTTTCTTCTGAACTTATGGTGGCCACTCCTTGCTCATACTGCAGCTATTTGTGCATTTCCTTATTTGGTTCATAATTATACTATCTTGCACAGATCTATGAATGTTCTATTTTTTTATTAGATCATATTGTCTATTTTATCAACCTAATATGATCAAATGATTTAGAACTTGAAAGAATCTTAGCAATCACTTAGTCTGTCAGTTATCAAATTGTACTCTAGAGATGTCTAGCGGTCCCCAAGGGGATTGGGATGGTCAAAACTCTTTTCTTAATAATGCGTAGATGTTTTCATTTTGCACACAGTAAATATCGATAGATATAACCCACATGAAGAAAAGCTATTTGGGGTGTCTGCATTATTTTTAGTCATTTAAAAAGGTCTTAAGACCAAAAATTTTGAGAAGTACTGATCTAGCTCAACCTCCTGATAAGGAAATTGAAACCTACAAACATGAAGTCATTTAATTACGACCACATAGTTAAATAATAAATTGAGGGTTCCAACCTATGTTCTTTGATTCCAAATCCAGCATCCTTTCCACTATGCTACTTCTCTCAGGCCCTTTAATTCTCCTTTTGCCCTCTTTTCTTTCAATCCCTGAGAACCTTTTCTCATTCTATTCTTCTATACCCTCCTGTCTTTCTTATGTTGCCCCAAAGACCATTTTGATCTTCCTATGTCCCTCTTCACATGTTCTCTGTCCCTTTCTCCATTCCAAGGTCTTCTTCTCCTTCTGTAAATATCCTTCCATATTCTCACCTTCTTCCTTTGCTATTCTGTGAACTGTCTTAAGGACTTTATTTTCCAATTCCCTTTTATTTGTCCCTTCCATAGTCCTCTTTAAGGTCTTTATATACCCACCCCCTTCTCTGTACATCTACATTTCTCTTCCTCCCTGACTCCTTTCTATTTTATCTAGGTTATCTATGCCCCAATTCACCTCTATCTCCTTCCCTAAATATCTCATTAACCAATCAATCAAACCATTCTATGTAATATTTCTCTAGATTACTATCCTTCAATTCATACCCCCTCTGAAATCTATTTCTTTTAATCTTCATCCATTCGTTTCATTCTCCCTTCCCAAACTCAATTTCAAGTCACAATATGTTCTCTATCTTTCTTGGTCACAGCAAAGTTGCCCAACTTCTCTTTCACAAAACTTAAAAGAATACTCATAATAACTTAATATAGGTTATGAGGAGTCCAAGAAAACCCCTCCTTTTGTTTTCTTTGAAGGTGTATCTCCTATTTCTCTTGGTCTAGGACTTGTCTTTTCAAAGATGATGACATATGACACTATCCTAACCCCAGCTACTTAACAAAGATCTTAATGTTCTCAGGCATTCAAGAGATATGAAATCTGTAAAGTTACTTTAAAACAACAGCATCATTCTTCAACCATTTCCTTCCTTGAGTTCTGTACCTTACTTTTGTCTTGATTCCCCCATGTAGTACCAACACATGCCTTTATTCCTATTGTTCTAGCTGTGACCATATGGAATCTTACAGGACTTCAGAGGGAAAGAGAATTTAATTTTCTAACCACCCTTTGAAGCAATCTCTTTCTATCTGCCACTAATGAGCTCCAGAAAAATCTTTAATGGTTTTGCTAAAATTTGAGCACTCTGGGATTTATTCTGGGCAAGGTGTAGTTTATAAGTTACAATGAAGAGCCCTGTCTACCCCCAAAGAACTAGACAGTTTCTTGCTCACTAACATTTGCTGGCAAGGACAACCAAGTAGTGGATCCTTCTCTCCTTAGAGACTCAACTGTCAACAGTGCTAAGACTCCTCTTGTTACTGGGCACACAGTTCATTTTGCCATATCCTGTCTTAGATGGGATGAGCCCCAGGGGATTGCTGATATGTGCCCTACGTAGGGATACTATAACACACAAATCACAATCTGAATCTTTTCAAGAGAATTTGAAGTGGATAAGCATGAAGGAGAGAGCACCAGACAAGGGCTTTGTGAATGAGATAGGACTCTGATCGTAGGAGTTTAAAGAGAGTAATTGGGACCTATTTAGCAACATAGGGGGCTACATTTGGAATTATGATGCTTAGACAGTCACATCCTCTCTGTCAATATTGTGCCTATAAACAGTATCCTTACTGGCTCTGCTGATGACCCAGAAGACACTCGGACAGACTTGCAGCTCTTACAAAATGAGTTAATGCTATGCAACCTTGGAGTAGAATAGGAATTCAGATCCAAACCAAGTAGCAAAGTTTAGATTTTTTGAAGGATTGACAGTAAAATTTGTTGATTTTTCTAAGAAAGGGTGGCTTTACTTTTTTTCTCTATCATTTTTCTACCTTTTGTTCATCCTATCAAGAGACAGACTGATAGAAAGATTAATAGGTAGGTAGTAGGTAGATAGATAGATAGATTGATAGATTGATAGATAGATGATAGATAGATATACACAAAGATAGATAAATATATAGATAGAGTTAGTAAGCAACTAGGCATTTATTAAACACTTACTATGTGCCAAGCAAACAAGATATGCCTTAAACCTCAAGAAACTCAATAGGAGATGACAATACATGGAGTGGTGCCAGAAAAGATGCTAGAAAACGGGGAGGGGGGGTGGCTCATTTGGCAATATGGTAATAAAATGCCTAGGAAGAATTATGTATGTCCATGCCCCAGAAATATAAAGTAAAATCTCACATTATCAGAGCCAAGTGATTCAAGAGCAAAGTCCAAGATGACAATAGGAGGAAAATTAGGATGATGGCTTGTGAATGGAATGCAGAGTGTAGAGATGGTTGTGATGATAGAATGGATAGAATGTAAGCTCCTTGAGGACAGAGATAGTTTCACTTTCATTTTTGTATCCTCAACTTCTGGCATAAAGTTAGGCTTAATAAACACTTATTAGTATAATGAGGCATATTACATACCCAAAGTATGCCAGGAAGGTGAATGAGAGGAAAACTCAAAAGTGGTAATATGACTGCAGCTTTCAGTATCACAATGGCCTTTGATCTCATTTGTGTGAATGTTTCACCCACTGTTACAGATAGTAACATTTCTCCATCTAAGAGAAATTAAGAATTAGTAGCCATGAAATTCATTGTTCTGCAACAACCACAGCAATGAGTCCTTCTGATGGGAGGTGTATCATGAGGCAGATAACCCAACAGAGGCCAAATACCTTAAACCTTTCTAGCCTGATGGAGCCTAGAAGAATTCTGCCATAACTTTCAAGAAGCCAGAGTTACCCTATACAATGATGAGACAACAGAGGGTTCACCACTGGAAGACAATGCTCCACATAATGTGTCCAGGAAGAATTTTGAAAAAGCTCTCTTGAGAAATCTAATCCTATGTTCCCATTGTTTCCATAATAATTTGTCTTGATTTGGAGATACTTGATCTAGCTTTGGAAGGAAGATGGGCTTCTTTCTAGGCAGAGTTGAGACAAAAGTAGGAGATAGATTATGCAAAAGGGGATGGAGTGTGGATTATCATAAAAGGCAAAGAGCAGTCAGTCAAATTTGGCAGGAACCTACAGTATGTGAAAATGAGGAAGCCTTTGCTGAGTCTCCTGGCTGCTAGCATTCTCTTTTGCCAAACCACTATGTATTATTCATTTTTTCTTTGTATTTCATTCATCCTGAAATATACATGACGTTTCGTCCAAATAGAATATAAGCTCCTTTGGGGCAGGAACTAATTATCAATAAAATAATCCTGGGAAGGTAAGCAATTAATCATATTATAAGGAGTTTTAAAAGCCATTTTATCCTAGAAGCAAGAGGAACCCATTGTATTTTCTCAAGCAGAAGAGTGACATAGTCAGACCTTGACAGCTATGTAGAGAATGGATTGGAGGGGGGTAACTGGGAGACCACAAAGAGACTATCAAAATCCTTCAGGCAAGAGGGGGTAGGGCACGGAATTAGTATGGTGACTGTAGAGGTGGAAATTAGATGAATGAGAATGATATAGAACTGACCAGACTTGGCAGCTTATTGAATCACGGAGTTAATGAGCTTTAAAATCAGGAGCATAGGCTCAGGATAGATTTTTTTAAAGGTCCTAAGACCTAATTCTCTTGTCAAGAGAATGAATCCCTTGTAATGGGAATAAATTAATCATGTTTTGTCAATTATTTAACTCAGATATATCAGGTTTTCTTCAAAGCAGATTATGACCACCTTTGTCAGTAGGACAAGTGAAGGATTCACTTTTGAGACTCTGGACAGAAATACATTTGAAGATCCAATTTGAAATCCCAGTACTCATATTCTTCCAATGACACATGACTGAAAAACATCAAGAAGTAAACTTGGACTCTCTATAATCTACAGAGAAGAATGAAATGACCTTGTTTTTAGAAGGAAACTTGAGTCAAAAGGAAAAATAAGCATAATTTTGCACATTCAAATCCATTGAATATCATGTGATTTATTGCTTCATAGCAGAAAAATATGAAGATGATGAATATAGCACTTTCTCCCCAAAACTGGAAAGCATAAAATTATCCAGATCTTTACCTATGCAAGTTGAGATGTTGGGGGTTAAAAGTGTCACTATGAAAGCATCTTTTTTTTTTCTCTTTCTCAATTTCCATTTCTCTAATATCCTATATTTTTTACCATTTAGAGTTACCAGAGTGTTATCTGATATGTCAATATGGCCAGTCTACTTCATCATCCTTATTTATTTTCTTCTTGGTTGGTTATAGCAAGGGTAGATATCCTATATTTTTTCTGAACCCCGAAAATGCAGGAAATTTTCCTAACTTCCACATTCTCCCTCTTTCAGACAAACACTCTGCCACTGACAAAAAAGAAAAACATACATCTGTGCTTAGTAAAACTGGAAATCTCACCCCTTTCCAAGGAGATAATTGTCCCTCTATATTCTGCTCTTGTCAGACCACATCTGAAGTGTTTCCAATTTCGAATACCATAGTAAAAGAAACACTTGACTTGTTGACTTTGATAAATTGCAGTGTCCAGTGAATCATCTTCTAACCAAGATTATGAAGATCCTTGAATCCATGAGCTATGAGAAGTGGTTGAGGACCTTAGAGCAGAGAAGACTCAGGGGATGTGATCATGAAGGGGATATAGTAGTTCTCTTGAAATATTTAAGGGCCGTCATGTGGAAGAAATCTTAGATTTGTTTTCTTCGGCCTGATAGGACAGAATTAGAAACAATAAGGGGAACCTTCAAAAAGGCAAACATAAGATTGATGTCAGGAAAATCTTTCTAACAATCATAGTTATCCAAAAGTGGAATAAGAAGCCTCAGTACCTAATGGATTTATTCTCATTGGATGTCTTCAAGCAAAAACTAGATGTCCACTCATCCAATTAATTATAGTGAAAATCCTTTTCACATGTGGATTGAACTAGATGACTGCTAAAGTCCCTTCTAATTCTGAAATTCAGTGAAATCATTAATGGAGAACCTAGAGACTGCTTTCTTTATGCATAATCCTGTCAAAATAGAACACTGATTTTTTTTAATATGTCTCCAATCATCTTTCAAAGAACTTATAATTAATAAAAGTTTACATTGTCCTATTCAAATGCATGTAGTATAAATTTTAATTCAATTCTGAACATCTGTTACATGATTAGAAAAAAGCCTACTGAGAAAAGTGGTATAGTGAATAGAAACGTTCTACTTTTCTATTTGGAATATGTTAAGCAAGCATAGGATAGAGGATTGGGGGCCAGCCTTAAAGTTGTGAAGTTTTCTGACATGAAGTTTTCTGACATGTCCACATTTCTGACATGTGTACCCAAGGGCAAGTCAATTCCACTCTAAAGTGGAATTTTAGAAGGTGTATCAGCTTTAGAAGGTATTATCAGCAAGCAACCTAGTATACCCAGGATGGCTGCTAGCACAGGTTCTTAGATCTGCTTTTCTAAAGGAAAGCAACTCAAAATGGGTTAACAGTCTCACTTTAATCAGTCAAACACATATCATTTACCTAGTTCAGGGGAAAAAGTGAGCACCCTGAACTTCAGAGAATACAAAC
>CM053585.1:525136392-525156699 GCA_028646515.1 Pseudochirops corinnae
GCATTCCTGGAAAACAAGCCTGGCGCCACAGGCTCCATGTGACCACATTCAGCCTTTTAGGGAACAGAGTATACTTTCAAATCTGGGAAGGTCCTCAGAGTCACGTAGCCACTTTAGCAAAGGGCCTAGGGTCAGGGAAGATCTTCAGATTCCCATAACAGAAGGCTATATAGAACTAGAAGTCACAGGCTGCCAACTTGTTGACCTTCACAAGTGCTGAGTCCAAGAATCATGTCAGTGGATCATAAAGCTTTACCACCAAAATATCATTTACCAGTTCAGTGGTACTGTGTGTCTGTGTGCCAATAATTGTCATACTCTGTGTGTCTGTCTTGACAATAATTGTACAGCCTGAGCAAGAGACCTTAGAAAGATTTTTGTACAGTGTTATAATGCCCTCTATAGCCTATTCCATTCCACCTGCCTGGGCGAGTCACTTAACCTCTTTAATCCACTCAAGAAAGGAATGACAAACCATTCCAGTGTCTTTGCCAAGAAAATCCCCCAAGGACAGTATGGTCCATGGGGTCACAAAAATCAGACATGACCAAACAACTGAACAACAACATTTTACCTGCCTATTCTAGTCAATAAACATTCAGAAAGAAGCTCCAAAGAAAAAATGAAGCAATCCCCTCCTTCCAGGAGCTTATATTCTTCTGGTACCAAATGACACATGTGCTGATAAACATAATACAGGACTGGCATATGAGAGGAAAAGACAATATCCAATAAAATGCTCTAAGAAGAATTTAAGTGTGGAAAGAAGATTAATAAATGGGAGGATTTAGGAAGGCTTCATGAGAGAGGTGGTACCTGAGCTTATCCTTAAGGAAAGATAAAGGTTCTAAAAAGTGGTCATGGATGGATGACAGTGAAGGCCGGCAGAGGGGACACCACAGAGGCCAGATGTGACATGTGAAGTTCAGAAAACAGTGAAAAGTTCCATGTGGCTGATACATAGGCTATACAAAGGTAAGTAATGTGAAACTAATTAGCAAGGTTGGAAGACAAGGTAGTGTAGACTGAAAGGGAGTTTGGATTTATCCCAAAAGAAATAAGGAGCCCCTGAGTGCTTTTTGAGAGGAAGACTGGCAAAGTCAAACTCCAGCCTTAGGGAAATAATTCTGATAACTACGTGGAAGATTCAGCTCAACAAACATGAAGCACTTGGTATATGCTAGGAACTATGAAAGGTACAGTGCTTGACACTGGGGATACAAAGACAAAGACAGAACAGTCACTATTCTCAAGGAGCTTGAATTCCATTGCGAGCTTTCAACATATATGTGAATAAGTAAAAATAAGGGATATATAAAGTAAAACCAAATAATTTCAAGAGGGAGAGTGTGCCAGGAACTGAAGGGATCAGGAAAGATCTCCTATAGCAAGGGGTACCTGAACTGATATTAGAGAAAGTCAAGGATTCTGTAAGATGAATGTGAGCAGGGGGAACATTTCAGAAAGACTGAAGGTAAGAGAGAGAAGTTTCAAGGGAATCAGGGATGTGAAGACTAAGTGCATAGCACTAACATCGGGGCACAAAAAGGAGAATTAATATAGAGGCATTAATGCCTTGGTTACACAAAGGCTTCAGTACTTGATCTGGGACTTTTGACTCCCATTATCCTATTCTGGTATATTGAGAAGCAAGACTGGAAAACCCTGGCTTTTCCTCTCCAGCTTTTTAGACTTCCATAGCTGTACCTCTAAATGAACATGTATACAAATAACTAATGACCTGAGTCTTTAAAAGGCAATTTGTTCTTTTAAACAGGTTAAACATGTGCTATGTATTTTTATCCACACAATTTTGCTTAGCAAATTGTTTCTTCTGTCCACAAATACCAAGGTAAAAGTCTGTCAAGTCAGACCAAATTCACAAACATGGAATTGGTAAAAACCCAAGTTAATAAAATTTGCATTATATTTGCAAATTACAAAGACCATGACACAATCAAAATTAAGAACCATGTCTTAGAGTGATTTTTGGAATTTCTCTTTTTTTGGAGGGGGAAAGGCAAGGCAATTGGGTTTACGTGACTTGCCCACGGTCACACATCTATCAAGTGTCAGGTATTTGAGTCCAGATTATGAACTCAGTTCCTCCTGACTCTAGGGCCGGTGCTCTATTTGCTGTGCTACCTAGTTACCTCTGGAATTTCTTAAAGCGTGAAATATAAGACAGAAAATCCATTAAGTGCTGGTTAAAGAAGATTGTTTTGCTAGTCAGCTAATTCCTCAGTCTTCTTTTCATTTTTAGTACTATGACATCTCTCTCTCTCCCCCTCTTGAAATAAAATTATTTACTTATAGAAAGTGATGATTCTAACCTAAAGAAATAGAAAAAGAAATTTTTCCAGAAAATGTATCACTCCTACTCTGATTTGAGTGATGGCTGAAAAGAGTAATTGGTGGGCCCGCTTTTAGTAGTGTTACTGTCATTAAACAGATAATAATAGCAATAACAAAAATTTATAAAGCTTTTGATCTCATTTGATCTTCACAATAACACTTTGAGATAGCCTTTTATTAGTAGTTATGTTAATATTTTATAGATGAGAAAATAGAGATAGAGTGAATTGCCCAGAGCCACAAGCTAGTGTTTGAGGCAGAATTCACACTCATGTCTTCAGAATTACAAGTCCAAGCCTCTATGTCACTATGTTAGCTAAGTAACAGTAATAACAGCTCATATTTTTACAGAAAATCTGTGTAGGAAGTGGAAAGAGCATTGGGAACCTGGACTGAACACTGGGTATATGACCCTAGGAAAGTTATTTGACTTGTCAGTACTAGGTGATAACAGATCTTGGATAAGCTAAACTTCCTGAGTGCTCTTGCTACTGATCCATATCATTCACCTTTATTGATATCTTTTTGCCTCCTTCATTACTCCTGATATTTCTGTTTTTCAGGTTCTACCAGCCTTGACTATTGCATATTTTCTAAATGCATGATTGGTTTGGCTTAGATAGTTTCAAATTTTTGCTAATGCTGCAATTAGCAAGAAATCTCCTGAGCTCAGTAAAGTGGACCTGAGTGATTTACTTCATAACATAGTCTATTTGATGACCATCGACACTACATGATATTACTCAAAACAATTTCAGTCATGGACATTTAATATCCTCAAATTTCCTGCTGTATATTTCTAAATTCAAGGAAGATTCTCTAAACAATAAAGATGAAGATACAGAGCAATCACTACTATAAAAACATTAAGGAAATTTCTCCTGATTTTCCATATTATCTGAAATCCAGTTCAGAATCTAGTGCTGCCACTGGCATCTGATTTCTACATAATGGGCATAGATTTAAACTGAGACATTTTGGCTTGATTTTTTTGTATCAATCTAGTTTTAGAGAGGCAGTACAATAAAATAACACAATAGATAGTAGTCAGGAAGAACTAGATTACTGACACTGAAAATTACTAGTTTTTAACCTTGGGCCAGTCATTTAAATTGTTTCCTCATCTGTTATTAAGGAGTAATCATAGCACTTACCACACAAGATTGCTGTGTAGACCAAATGAAATAACCTATGTAAACCTGCTAGTTGTCATAGTAGATAAGAGTGTTGGGCTTGGGGTTAGAAGACTTGAATTCAAATCTGGTCTCAGTTGTGTGACCCTGGGCAAGTCACTTAATACCTATTTGCCTCAGTTTCCTTATCCGTAAAAAGAGCTGGAGAAGGAAATGGCAAACCACACCAGTATCTTTGCCAAGAAAACCCCAAATGGGGTCACACAGAGTTGGAAACAACTGAAATGACTGAACAACAAAAAATATAAAACCTAAGTAAAAATTCTAGGCACCGTATGAAAGTGAATGAGTGATGATGATGGAGCCATGGGTCATCTAATTACAGGGGATGGAAGAGCTAGACTTAATTGTTTCTTTCATATAGAGAAAGAGAGAAAAAACTCACCCCATTAGCAGTATTCTTCATGTATCAGAGTGTGCTCAGTATGAGAAGGTCCCTCAAAATAGTGTCCCAACATCAAGCAGAGATCAAAGCAATAAATGTAATGAAAATGAAGAAAGTAAGAATGATGCAGATAAAGTCTGTGTTTCTATGCATGACTGATTTCCAAAGGCAGCAGTTGAACTGGTGATGCAAAGAGATTCAAGGGAGCTGAACATCTGCGGATGCTGGCGACTTACCTTTAAAATAAGGGTGTTTTTTTTTTCCTCTTTAGAATTATGTTAATTGGAGGTAACTCACGTTTTTTTTTTTCCTTAGAGGAAAAAAAGGTAACTCACTAAATCAAATGATTTTTTAATTTTTTTTTTCCATTACAGGGTCTTCATTTTGGTGCCTCTTAGACATTGTTCCTATCAAAAATGAGAAAGGAGACGTGGTACTTTTCCTGGCCTCATTCAAGGATATAACAGACACAAAAGTGAAGCTGACTCCAGAAGACAAAAAGGAAGGTTTGTGCAGTTTTTTGGAAAACATTGACAGATGGAGTGCATTTTGAGACTGTTTACTATGGGGAATATAATTTTAGTACATCAATGATAAATATGCACAATTGTTGACTCTGAATGTTCAGTCTGCTCATAATCAGTGAATTATGGGATTGTATTATAGATTTAGAGTTGAGAGGTACCATTGAGGCCATCTGGTCCAACACCTTCCTTTTCTAAATGGTCCAAAGAGGTCCATGGAGGTGACATGACTTGTCCAAGGTCATACAGATAGTAAGTGACAGAACTGGGATTTGAACCCAATGAATATTCTACTGTACCTTGTAGGTAAAGAAAACAAGAGGATTAAAAGAACTATCTGTGGACTCTATCTAAAGCATTCTAAATCAAAACTAACCTTAAGAAAACTGCTTTTTTTTTTTTTATCAGAGAAATAGACCCAATTTAAATAGGTATTGGAGTCTAAGGGAGACCTAGGAGACATCCTATTCACTGTAATGGAGATTTGTTTCCTCTGCCATTGGAAGTAATTAGGAGGAGATACGGTATTGGCATTTGCAATAATTTGGGACCATTGGGAAAACCTTTCCACAGTTTTTAGTGAGGTTCTGTCCAGGGCTTTGTGGTTTTTCCCTTATGTCATCGTTTTCTTTAGCTTTCAATAAGCAGATCACTGGTTTTGCTGCCAGCCAAGAAATTTGCCTTCCAAAAAAAAGCTGATGATGCATCTTTCTAAAGCTAAAAGTTTGTGTTCTGTTCAGGTATACTAGTAATCCCTAGAACAGAGAAGAGATTTCCATACAGGCCCTCGAATGGGACACTTACTGACCTATTGAAGATTCTACTTTCACCATCTCTGACTCCCTAGTTAAAGTGTTTGTCTGTTGATGCTTTGGATTGCCTGTGATTAAGACCCTCCAAAAAAAAGTCTTTCAGTTATTACATCTGCATTTCTTTGTATTTCCTCAAGCTTAGGTAATTCTAGGAAAATAGCCTTAAAGGCACTCATGTATGTGTGTGTGTCTGTGTGTCTGTGTGTGTGTGTCTGTGTATGTGTTTCTGATGTTTTCATCCTCATAGTTTAGAACAGGAAGGCATTTTAAAGGCCACCTAGTCTAACTCCCTCATCATCATTTTACATACAAGGAAATCAAAGTAATCTTCACATAAAGGTATAACCATGTTGTCCTTCCATCCCAATTGAGTGCACTCCAGTGATGCCCTATTAACTCCAACTCCAGATATAAAATCCTCTATTTGGCTTACAAAGCCCTTCTTAACCTGGCCCCTTTCTATCTTTCCACTCTTCTTAGACCTTATTTCTTTGCACATAATCTGATATCCAATAACACCGGCCTCCTTCTATTAATCACAAGCCATGCTTATCTCCTGACTCCAGTATTTTCACTGACTGTTCTCCATGCTTGGAATTCTCTCCCTCTTTTTCTGTACCTCCTGGTTTCACTGGCTTCTTTCAAGTCTCACATTCTGCAAGGAGCCTTCACTAGGTCCCCTTAATGTTCTGAGATTACCTTCGAGTTCTCCCCTATATATTGTTTTATGCATGGTTGTTTCATGTTGCCTTCCCTATCAGAATGTGAACTAATTCAGAGCAGGGACTAATAGTTTGTTTTGCCTTTCTTTGTATCTTTAGTGCTTAGCACAGTTCCTGCTACCTAATAGGCACTTCATAAATGCTTCTTGAATTCCTTTGGACTGAGACCCTTAAAGGTTAATTAATCTTCCCAAGGTCATGCAGGTAGTAAGGATCAGGACTTTGAACCCAAGCTCTCCAACTCCAAATCCAGCATTCTCTCTGTTGGATGGGAATCTGTTCTGTATTGTGTTGTACTGAGCACTACTCCACCCCCCAAGCTCCCATTAAAAGCAATTGAACAACCATTATGTGTCCTAGGAGATAAGAGCTCTTTAGACAAATGAGGAAGGACAGATTTAGAAATGTGTAATGGCTTGTCTTTCTGCCATCCTCCTTCATTTTTGCAAATGAGGAATTTGGAAAGCTAGTAGGTGAGAAGGGACTGGGTAGACATATAAAGCATCTACCTATTTTCTTCAAGTATCTGCTAAGCTGGGGCTCTATTTTATTACCAGATTGCTAGAGTAGCATCACTGACCTGCTTCACAGGAAAAATGCTTGGTAGATTAGCTGCCAAAGGCGAATATAACCATTATGTGCAAGCCCAGTGAGGTTCAGCTGATGTGCCAAAAGAGATGTTCTTCAGAAGAGGGCTGCTTATTTACACAAACAGATTTTGACATCGGGGTTGCTAACAACTTTGAAAATGTTCTCTGACTTGGAGGAAGAACATTTATTTTTCACTTTTAAAGAGAGATGTGAGTCTTTGACTTCAATGGGATGTTCAGACATATTGAATGCATTTATTTAATGTGGTACAATCACGCTCCCTCTAGCTTTTTTTCCTTTTTTTTAAAAGTAAATACATTCTGAAAAAAGCTTGGGAGTTTCTATACTAAGAAGGCATGGATAGGGACTGGTACCTGTGATACCATTTGTATAGGCATTTATTATTGTTATCTGTTGTTCAGTCATTTCCGTAATGCCTTGACTCTTTATGACCATACTTGGGGTTTTCTTGGCAAAGATACTGGAAAGGGTTTGCCATTTCCTTCTCTGGCTCATTTTGCAGGTGAGGAAACTGAGGCAAACAAGGTCAAGTGACTTGTCCAGGGTCACAAAGCTAATAAGTGTCTGAAGTCAGATTTGTACTCAGGAAGATGAGTCTTCCTGATTTCAGATCTGCCATTCTATCCACTATGTCAACTGCCATTCATTTTTACAGGCAGGTCGATATGTGTGTATAAAGCACAGGCCTTAGAATCATGAAAGACCTTAGTTCTAATTCTACTCTAGATACTCCCACACCGTGAAAACCTGGGCAAGTCACTTAAACTCTCTGTGCCTGTTTGCCCACCTGAAAATTGGGGATAACAATAGTAACCACACTCTGAAAAAATTTCAAGCTCTATATAACTGCTAAAAGTGTTAAGAAAAGATGAGATAAGGAAAATCCTATTGAATGCATTTTGGCAATTTGTCAGGAATTTATGGTCTTAGAGAGTTTCCTGGGGTACTGAGAAATTAAGTTACTTATCTAACATCACATAGCCAGCAACTGTCAGAGGTTACAATTTAAGTTGTCTTCCTAGCTTCATGCCATCTTCTCTAGTCACCATACCAAGCTGACCCTGTGTAGTCAGAGTTTTAGAGCTTCACAGGTTATCTGATCTGACTCATGTATGACATGTGCCCCCTTGCCAATAAATGACCATTTACCTTTCACTTAAGACCTCCATGGAGTTCAACTTGTCCAACTTTTAGATATTTCTTATTGCTAGGAAGTTTAGCCTGATATCTTTCTTGCAACTTTCAATCTTGTCATTTCTCTGAAATTATCCCTCTGGTCCCCAGTGGCTTCTACTTTTTACTGCTGTGAATTGATAAAATCTGCTTTTGCATATTCTTGTAGATATTTGTTTATATGCCTTATTCTGACTCTGATGAATTCACAGTGTTTCCAAGTCAGATCTAGTATAAGGTGAGAATATTTAAAACAGAGTAGATTGTTCACATGAAACCTCCAACCTACCAATGAAGCCAGAAGAGAACAAAGAACAAAGCAGTTTATTCCAACTACCACTGCTAACACAGCACTTAGAGAACTGCTCAGATGTTTTGAGCATTTACCCATTCAGGAATGAATGTTTTATTTTTATATATGCATACATGTATAATCTATGTGTATACATATAAATCTATGTATTACATATTTATGTGTACATAGATACACACATTTTATACATATATACGTTTCTACATATATACACACATATTAATACATTTGTGACATCAGATTTTTTTCTTAGTGATGTTTGATGCAGATATTTTCCACTCAACTATTTCTAGTGATTAACTATGTTCATGGAAAAGCTTTTAAATTTTATGTAATCAAAATTATACCTGTTGTCTTTTATAATTCCTTCCATTTTTTGTTTGGGTAACAATTCCTCCCTTAGTCATAATTTTGAAAGGTCCAATCTCCTGTTCCCCTTTTCTCCTTTGCTTTGTCTCTCCCTGATTGATACATCAAAGCCTTGTTTGTATAATAGAAGCAATTAGAAATTTGTGTTTTTTTATTATTGCAAACAGTTCATGTAGTATTGGAATTAATTGTTCTTTGAATTTTTAATAGATGCACTTGTAAATCCTTTTGATCCTGGAGTTTTATTTTGTTTTGCTTTCCCTTTGGGAGATCGTTTATGACTTATTCAAATGGTTTTTTAATATTGGGTTAGTTAAATGACCCGTGTTTTATTTTGCTAATCTCGGTCTGTTATATTTTTGTAAGTACTCATCTATTTTTTCTGTGTTGTTAGCTATCTAATAGGGCAAAATAATTTCTGATAATTGCCTCTTTCTGCAATTGTTGTAAGTTCACCTTTTTATTTTTATCTGAACAATTTCCATTTCCAGCTCTTCCATTTTTAAAAAATGATATGACCTTTTATTTACAAGCCACATTTCCATTTTCAGCTTATTATGGGATTCTGTGTAAGATGCTCAACTAAAGCAAATTTCTGTAAAGCTCCTTTTTCAGTTTTCCAAGCTATTATTGTCATACACGGCACAAAAAAAAATCATTGATGTTACTGAATTTATCAAACTCGGGCCAATTGTTTTCAATTTATTCTGTTTTTAATCTATCTTAGATCCAGCACAGAATTCTGAAGGCAAACTCTCTGAGTTATTCTTTAATTTAACAGATGAAAGATCAGATACATACTTCAAGTTTGTGATATATACGTTTGTGAGATATCTATCTATCCATCTATCTATCTATCTATCTATCTATCTATCTATCTATCTATCTATCTAGTCTGTCTATCTATCTATCTATCTATCTATCTATCTATCTATCTATCTATCTATCTATCTATCTATCTATATTACACATATATACGGTAATGTTAAAGGTTGCCGCCCTCTTCTCCAGAGCCCCTGAAATAGTTCTTGCTCTCCAAACTTGAAACTGAGTTAACTCTGATGCCTATGTCAGACAAAAATCCAGTTCCTCTTCTTGACTTACTTCTCTTGTATCCTCATTCTCCCATTCAAAATGGTCCAAAATTTTCATCCTATAATCTTGGATTCCTTTCTTGTCCTGCTTCTTACCAGTGTCTTCCAATTGGTCACTCGGTTTTTTTGGATACTTAACAAAATACCTTTTGCTTCTGACCATTCTTTTTCTATCTCTACTGTGACCACTGTAGTTTGGCCCCTAAACTCAGGATCACTTCTTGTACTCATTATTTACACATGGCTAAATGAATTGAAGACCTGGATAGCTAGAGTAATTCCCAACTGGGTTCCTTTTCTATAGCACTGGGGTGTCTCAGTGAATACATCGCCAGACCTGGAGTTAGGAAGATCTAAATGCAAATCTAGCCTTGGACACTTGCTGGTGCTGCCTCAGTTGTTTTTTGTTGTCGTTGTTGTTGTTATCTTTTTAATCTGTAAAATTAGGAAAATAAGTCTATTTCTAAGGGCTGCTGTAAGGATAAAATGAGATAATGTTTATAAAGCACTTTCCAAATTTTAAAGCATTAGCTAAATTCTATCATTGTCATTGTGATCATAATTATTACCATTACTGAGAATGTGTTCATCAAAAACAAGCCACACTGGCCTAACATTTTCTCTTTTCTTGACAGAATTACTTAATCGTAAGTTCAGGCACATAATGAAAATATTTTTTATTTAGATTTAGCAAGTCATTGATGGATTATCTCAGTATTTCCTACAATTATTGTGAAAAAATTAGAAAGGGATCCTAGCTTCTGGTACAATTAAGAGGATTCAGAGTTACTGGGTTCAAACATTAGTTATTAATGGTTCAGTGTAAACTTAGAAAGAGGTTTCATTGAGTGACCCAGAAATCTAGCACTTGGCCCTGTACTTTTTAACATTTTTTCTGATGACTTTGATAAAAGCATAACTGACATGCCTATGAAATATACAATTGGCACAAATCTAGGAAGGAAAGCTAATATAATGAATGACAGTATCTGAGAAAAATACTTGCTGGATGGGTTAGAGCACTGGGTTGAACTGATTAATGAAATGAAATTTAATAAGCTTCAGAAATGGAATTCACAAGCAAAAAATACTGAAGGTATGATTAAACAGTGTGTTGCATGGAAAAGATTTTCAGAGTTTTAGTGGACTGTAATCTCAATATGCTCTAACAGGGCAATGTGGAAGCTAATTTTACATTAAAATGTATGTGTGTATACATGTATACATATACATGTATGTGTTTACAACTATGCACATATTTATACATATATATATTTATACACACATGTATATGTATATGTATGCATACACATATATGCTGATTTGTGTCCAGGGGGGGTTTATAGGGTGGGCAAGGGGAAAGAAAAAATGTACATGGTAATTTTGTTCTGTATTTGAAAGGAATAGCAAATTGTGCAGGGTTTTTTTTTTTTTAATTGTACTATGTTATGGAAATGCTTGGTTTTTTTCCATAAGTAAAAATTTAAAAAGTTAATACCATCTTAGGTTCTTTAAGAGAGGCGTTAAGTTCCAAGAATAGGGAAGAAATTTCCCTATACTCTGCTCTGGTAAGGACTAATTCAGAATATTATGTTCAGTTCTCAGTATCAGTGTTTTGAAGGGAGATTGATAAGCTGGAGAATATCCAGTAATGAACAAGCAATATGAAGAGCCTTGACTCCACACAAGCAATATGAAGAGCCTTGACACCAAGTAAGCTGAAGGAACTGGAGAGGTTTAACCTGGAAAAGAAGAGATTAAGGGGGGCACAATGGTTTTGTTCAAATCGCAGAAATGTTATTATGTGGAAAACACATTACTTACTATGTTTGTACCTAAAGAAGAGAACTGGGAGTAACGATAGAAGGTCAATTTAGACTCAACAAAAAGGAAAACTTAACAAGCACTTGGAGCTGCCCAAAAGTGGAATGGGCGGCCTTAGTTGATTGTGTGTTTCACCCTATTGACCATCTTCAGGTAGAAGTTGGATGGATGCTTATTGGGTATGTGGAAGTAGGGGCTAATTTGGGTACTTCGGTTCAATAAGGTGGACACTGAGTTTCCTTCCAATCCTGATATTCTGAGTCTCTTTCTTATCTAATCTAATGTCTATTGTTGTTGTTTTTCAATTGTTTCAGTGATGTTCAACTCTTCATGACCTTATTTGTGGGTTTCTTGGCAAAGATACTAGAGTGGTTTGCCATTTCCTCCTCCAGCTCATTTTACGGATGAGGAACTGAGGCAATCAGGGTGAAGTGAGTTGTTCAGGGTCACATAGCTAAGAAGTGTTGGAAACCAGATTTGATTTCAAGAAAATGAGTCTTCCTGACTTCAGTCCTAGCATTCTATCCCCTGTGCTACCTTGCAGCCTATGTATCTTACATGTCTCTATTAAAGTGATCTTCCTAAAATACTACTTTGGTCATTTTTCTTGAAAAACTTCATGCCTCCCCCTGTTTGTAGGCAAAAGTCCAAACTCCCTAGTTTAGCGACAAACTGGCTCCATGCAACTTTCCAGTTTGATCTCTACCTCTTCTTCTTCCTGAACATTTCAGGACAGCTGAGCTGGTCTAATTGGTCTCTCCTCAACATATCAGAGAAGTAGCATGGTTGGATGCAGAGCTCAAGGATCTAGGTTAAAATTCAACATCTATTACCTCCTAAAATCTGAGAGACCTTCACTTATTTACTTAACCCCTTTCGTCCTCTGGAAAATGAGGAAGTTAGACTCAAGGAACTTTAATATCTATTCCTTCTCTCCCTCTGTCTCTGTCTCTCTTCTCTCAATCTCTTTCTGTCAATCTGACTCTCTCCTCTCTCCTCTCTCTCTCTCTCTCTCTCTCTCTCTCTTTCTCTCTCTCTCTTTCTCTCTTCCGCATCCCCTCTACCTTCAAAGACCTTATACTTCACTTCCTTCATACTCTTGTTTCTCTCGTGCCTGAAATGCCCTTTTGCTTCCTCAATAGCTTTCCAAGTTCCATTCCTCCTTAAAGACTCAAATGGACTCCTTCCTTAAAACCTTTCTGGGTTGCTCAAATCCACAGTGATCACTTCCTCATTTGAACTGTATTAGCATTTATTGTACATATCATGTGCATATGACCTTCTGCCATTTTTAATACTGAACAGTTATTTGCATTATATTTTTATTTATATATTCATGTTTTGGCCATTTATCTCTAACTAGAAGGCATCCTATATATCTCCTTTCTAATATATCTTTTACAGATACAGATGATATAAATAGAGACACATACATTCATAGGTTCATATGATCATGAAATCAAAAAATATCTATAGCTGGAAAGAAACTTTAACCTCCAACTCTTTGAACCCCCTTATTTAATACATGAGGAAACTGATGCCCAGAAAGATTGAATGACTTGCCAAAAGTCATACAAATAATGAGTGTCAGAGGCAGGATTTGAACCTTAGTCCTCTTGATCCAGATAGAGAGCTTTTCCACTGAACTATACATATAATCATAGAATATTAGAGTTAGAAATATATAATCCATTAACTTTTTCACAAATAAGTAAACTGAGGCTTAAAGGAACAAAGAAACTTGCCCATATGAGACCCTCAGTAAGTACCTAGTTAAGGCATCCCTTTTACGTATTTGTTTTAGCTTCCCTCTACATTTTTGGCAGGCTTCTATACTCAGCTCAATGTCTCAGTTTTCCCATTCCCATCCCCATCCCACCCCCAAGAATTTTATCAGTTGCTATTTTTTTTTCATTTACTCCACAGGGGTATAATGGCACATAACTAGTATCTGGGCATCTAGCCCAGTTCTGTTGATTTTGTTGTTGTTGTAGGGTATCCCAGATTTGGGGTTAAATGGATGATTTACAAGTACTCTTTGTCAAATATATGAAAACAACACAAGTTGTTCCAGTAGAAAGAAACTTAAATTACATTCTCAAAAAATATAGCTTGCTTAAGCTCAGAATTTAGGAGTTAATGAAACAATTATTAATATTCATGATGATGGTGCTTTAAAGCCTTGTGATGAAAATTTCTTGGAGATGATGATAGATAGTATTCTCTTGGCTATTCCAAATAGTTTCTCTATTTTCAGATACTTGTAATGTTTTCACTGATGCTTCCATGTGGAAATATTCCACTCTGTAGTGGAATGGCAAACCTTTTAGCTGTTGTTAGGTACAAATAAGAGTACAGTGTGTGAGATGTTTAATATTAGTATTTGTCTTCCAACAGACTCTCAAAGGAGGAAAGTAAGTCTAAGAGTTTTGAGGAATTGGTGGGTTGCATCCCATTCCACTGCTTTATCATACTTCTAAATATTTTTATCAAATTCATCTCCTTGTCCTTGAAGAGCTACCAACATATTGTACCAATATGTTGCTGACCATATTTAATGATAAATACAGGAAATCTATCCACTCAAATATGAGTAATATTCTAGTATACTAATTTTCTCTGCCTTTCCAAATGATTCAAGCAAAATTCTCAAAGCTGATAGATCTCAAGTTTCTAAAAGACTGATTGGTTTCTTCTGTTTTGCTCAAGACAAATGCACATAACATTTATGTTAGTGTTACCATATATTCCAAAGTCTTATTTTAGTATGAGTTTAAATAGCTAATTTTAACTTTAACTGAAATCTGAGCTCTTAGGTATCTTGGAATACACCTTTGTTGGAGTCTTTTTGTTTCTGTGGATCATTTTTGGTATATAACTTATTTAGAAAATTATTCATATTCATTCTCAATTATTCAAAACCATCTGTGATCTCATCCATGTGTATCTCATGCCACTCTTCTTCATTTCCTCTAATAAGTTTGCAACAAAGAATCCACCTAAAATTCATAAGACCTTCCTCACTTTATCCTGATATCATAAATATAACTTTTGATCATGCAGGAGATCCATTGGTTATCTCTTATTGCCATATGACCAATGTATTTCTCATCTATTTCTTTGATTGGATCCTTTACTATTGTGAAGATAGGAGTTGGTTGAAAAAATGAATCAAGTTACCACACTCCATATAAAACCAGTTCTGGATGAAGAGAAGTACTTAGTTGAATAATTTTCTATTTGTAATGAATGCAATTTCTTAATGAGGGTGAAAGGGGAGAGTGTAAAAGCTGGCTTGAAGCTTAACATAAAAAAAGCTAAAATCTTCACAGCTGGTTCCATCACTTCCTGGTAAATAGAGGGGAGAAGAAATAGAAGCAGTGTCAGACTTTATATACTTGGGCTAAAAGATCACTGCAGATTGCAACTACACCATATTTCTTTAAAAAATACTTGCTTCTTGGAAGGAAAGCTATGGCAAATCTGGACAGTATGCTAAAAATCTTATGTTATATCTTTATATATAATATTTATATCTTTATAACCTTGCTGACAAAGACCTATATAGTCAAAGCTATGTTGTTGTTGTTTTTCAGTAGGGTTGTGAGAGTTGGGCTATAAAGAAAGTAGAGGGTCATGGAATTGATGCTGTTGAATTGTGGTACTAGAGAAGACTTTTCGGAGTTCCTTGAACACCAAGGAGATAAAATCAGTTGATACTTGAAGAAATTAACCCTGGCTACTCACTGGAAGGTCAAATATTGAAGCTGAATCTTACGTACTTTAGCCACATAATAAAAAATATGGGACTCAGTGGAAAAAATCTGGATATTGGGAAAGATTGAAAACAAAAGGAAAAGGGGACAGCAGAAGATGAGATGGATAGTGTCATGGAAACAATGAATGTGAATTTGGACAGACTTCAAGAGATAGTGAAAGATGAAAAGTCTAGGTGTGCTATGGTCCACTGGGGTCCCAAAGAGTCAGACAGCTGAATGAATGACAACAACAACTATGAATGCAATGCAACCTGCTCACACCTACCATGTTCCTTTTCACTGATCTCTAGATTACGACCATTCTTGGAAGACTATAGTGTTCCCTGTTTTTGACTGTCTTCTCGTATTCCTCATAAATTCATGATATTTGTACATATTTGACATTGTTTACCACCTTGAATACTTTCTATTCTTCCATTTTCATAGAATTACTTTCTCCTACTTCTTCTATTACTCATGTGATCACTACTTCTCAATCATTTTTCCTGGCTCATCATCCATGTCATTCATTCATTAAAGAAGTGATGTGGATGATATCATTAATGGCAAGACAAATGGCAAGAGCAGTGGATCAATAGGCATATGGCATTTTGCATTGTTATCTTTCAATGTCAAGATAAATTAAAGAAGGTCCCCAGCATACTGACTGGGCTTCTATGGTAGACTTATGGGAGTTTATGGAAAAGAGCCACATAACAGCCAGTGAGAGATAAATTGTGACTTACATAATTGGAGAGAATAAACACATCATTGCCATCCATATTTGAGATCTCAATGTGTCATTAAGAGAATTCTCCCAAATAGATAAGGGATGTTTAGGCTCTACTTTTGATACTAGGTTAACCAGAAATATGTTGTAGTCAAATAACACTGAAGGCAATTTTAGTAGTCATACCATTAGGAAATTTTCTTAGTAGCTAAGTTAGTTTGATTAATGTATATGAAATTTTGTAAGTCTCATTACAAATGTAAATGGAGATGAAATGCTCTTTGATTGGATATGGAAAAAACTAGAAGTGTGAGAGTGACTAATAACATACTCAAACATTGAAATAGATCTGTGACCTCATTGGTTTGGATATTCACTCCAACAATTCAACAACACATCCAAAATTGTGTATCCTATCCTATATAAGTCTTGCCCATGTCCTCTCATCAGCTTGCCATCAGAGATCCATCCAGTACACCTAGAGCTATCCTTTCTCCAAACATCTTGAGAATCCTAGTACAGCACTTGTATCTCCTTGTATCAACTGTCAAATGATAAGTCCATCTTTTTTTTCAGTGATGGCATTTCCATGATAACATATCTGAATCCAGTTTTTTTAAGTTCCATTTTGTTATTGGTTGCAGCCATTCACACCCATCATGTAGCTTTCCATTGCTTTCATGTTTAATTCTTCAGATATTGTGTTCATGCTCAACATCAGTAGACTATTTATATTAAAGTGACAGTTCTTCAGTTGTTGAGAAGTTTGGGGTTGCTAAATTAGATTCATGATAAAACATGTTTGCCAAAAGTTTTAGTGACTGTGCAGGAGGATATGTAATATAGAATCAAAGTTGAAAAGAGATGCTTTATGGGTGGTGAAAACCTCCAGATACTCTTATTTCAGTGAGACATTAGACTGATTAGATGAAGCCCTGAAACATTGCAGAGTCTCTTGGAAGGGATTCATAACAAAGAAAAATATTAAGTTTATGACACTGCTGAAGAATTTAAAGGTAAATGACTTATGCTGCCTTGTGAGTGAGACCAGTATATACATGTTCACAACAGAACACGACACTTTACAAAAAAACTGCAATAAAATAAAAATGAATTGGAAATAAATATAAAAAGCAGAAATGTCAATCAAATCCTTTATATATCAAACACATTAAAATGGTAATAAACTCAAGAGCAAAAGTAGAATGCACAGATTTAAAAAGGAAACAATAATAAAATCCTAATTATGAGTGGATCAAAAATTGAGGGAAGATATCTGAAAGACTAAAATAACAATGAGACAAGATGCCAAAAATTTTAGATGTAAATAAAGTAGTCCCAAGTAGGAAAAAAAGCCCTAAAATAGACATTTAAAAGAGAAGGAAAAAAGAAAGGACTACCGAACTGAATATTCAATTAAGAATAAGGACAAGAAGGAAATCTTGAAAATTAGTGGAGAAATAATTTAATTGGAAAATGAAAAGACTATAAAAGCAGTAAATATTGGTTCATTGGAGCAATAGCAAAATTCGTCAATTTTAGCCAGAGGAAAATCAAATTAACAAAATTAATAAATAAGTAGGTAAAAGCACAACAAACCCAGAAGAAATTAAAACCATTATTAGACAGTCATCTACTAACAAAACTGAGAAGTCAAAAGAACTAAAGAATTATCAACAAAATACCTAAATTAATGGAATTTTATATGGAGATCTTAAATAGGATAGCAAAGTGAGGAAAATTAAGGAAATTTTAAAAACACACCTGAGCCAGATGAATTTTTATGAGACACATCAAATTTTTGAAGAACAAATATCACTGATACTAGACAAATAAATCCCCCAAATTAAGAAAGAAAACATTCTACCAAATTCCTTTTATGAGACAAACATAACTCTAATTGCTATACTAGCAAAGTATAAAGAGGGGAAGAAAACTGTATATTAATTATCATTATTATCTATGCAAAAATTTGACAGAATCTACTGGTTAAAACATTATAGCAATGTGTCCCAAAATCATTTAATATGATCATCTGATTTATAAAAAGAGAGGAAGAATAATTCAATACTAAGAAAATAATTGCTATAATTGATCTTATTAAAAACATAAGCTTCTAAAAACACATGTATTTAAGACTCTTAAAAAAGTATCTGTCTGAAAACCAAATATAGCTGTATATGCAGTGAGAAGCATTCCCAATAAATACAGTGCCAAAGTAAAGAGATGCACTATTTCTGCACTGTTATTTTACATAGTTCTAGGAATGCTAGTAATAGCAATGATGAGAGAATAAAATTGCAAGCATTATGAAAAACAAAGAGAAAAAAATGTCTGTTTGCAGATGGCATTGTGATCTGGTTAGCAATCCTGGGGAATCAGCAAAAAAATGACTGATTGAGATGATTGTTTCAGTAAAGTTCTAGACTATAAAATAATCCCACAAAAATCAATAGCATTTCTATACAGAAAGAAAAAATGAAAGAAGGAATAACAGAAATAATGGAAATTCAGTATAAACCACAAAGACATAAAATATCTGAAAGTCAATCTGTGAAAGCACATCTAGTATCTGTGTAGTTACAATGATTAAATTTCCCTTAAATAAGGAACAAGTTAACATGCTAGAGGAACATCCAATGTTCATATTGGCCCATGCCAAGGATAAAAATGGCAATACTACCAAAGTTAATTTGTAGTTTTAGTAAATCAACCATGCCAACAACCTATCAAAGGGATGGCTGGAGAAAATGACAATATGCATTTGGAAGGTCAAAAGATCAAGACTATCAAGGGAAATCATAAAAAAAAGGTCAGAATAAAGGAGAATAATATTTCTAGATTTTAAGCTTTATTGTAAAGCAGTGTTCATAAAAACAATTTACTAAGTTATTTTTTTTAAATACATGAATGGAACAGACTCAGCAAGGAAGAATTAGGAATAATTAAACTCAATAATTCAGTGTTTGGCAATTTTCAATATAGAAATCACCTAGGAAAGAACTACCTATCTGACAAGAATTGCTTGGGGACATTGAAAGGGGTCTTAAAGAAATTGTGGATAGAAAATTCTACAACATAAATTCAAAATGGATATGTGACCTTGATATTAAAGATTATGCTATAAAAAATTAAAAGAGGAGATCATTTGCCATTATCAGTCATTGGTAGGGATGGATTCCTAACCAAATATGTGATAGAATCAATTGTAAATTTAAAAAATACAATTTCAATTACATAAACTTGGAAAAGTTTTGGATGAAGAAGATTAATTCAACAGGGTAAAGTGAGAAATTATCATCTTGGGTAAAAATTTCAATATTTTATGGTGTGGTTGTAACATTCAAGATATATAGATAACTACCAAAAATATATAGGACCAAAATGCATTCCCCAATAAAGAAGCAGTCAAGAAAGATAAAGTTTTCAAATGAAGAATTGCAAATGACTAATAAGCACATGAAATAGTTTTCCATTGGTTAATAAGGGAAGCACACATCAAAATAATCCTAATGTTTCACCTCACAAGGGGAACAACAGCAAATATTACAATAGATCTGAATAGTTGGTATTTGGGGCAGATATAGTGACATGAACTCAATGAAACAAAGTCACATGAACTCAAATGAAACAAAGTCAGCTACAGAACCCACAAAGTGACAGAGAGAAACAAATCTCCTGCTGAAGGCAGCCTGGCAGAGTGACGGGAAGGGTCTATCACACTGACCTGGGAGCCGAGCACAGTCCCACGTGAGCCACCAAGGCCCAGATGTGGGGCAGGCCTGACCAGACTAGTGTCACAGACTGGCCAGAGAAGACTTCAGAAGAATGAATCACCAGCAGCTGTGGTGGTTTCCAGAGTTCTCAACCCATAAATGCCAGAGAGAAACTAAAAGGTCAGTGGGGAACTGGGTGATGGAAGAGTATGGTGCAGCCCCTGCCCCCAGTGTGAGAAGTTTCAGAGGTGCAGGGTCAGCATTGCTGCCTCTAGAGTTCCTGGCCTGCAGATCAGATGGGGACCAAGCAAACATTCAGAGGGTAATTGCTCTTGCTTTGACCTGCTTGGATCTGGGTCACAGTCTGGGGCAATGGTCCTGGGGTATGTGACAAGTGTACCAGAGCTTGTGGTGGCTATAGACAGGGCATCCTCCTCAGACCTCTGACAACTGCGAAAACCCCAGCAATTTGGGACATAGCTTTCTCCACTGTGGAAGCAGAGTTCTATGGTGGCAAAGAGCTCAAAAGTCAAGTAATTGGCTGGCAAGTTGAGCGAGCAGAGGAAGCACAATCAAACCATAGAATCTTTTTTGTGGGACAAAACAAATCAAAACATGGAACCAGAAGAAGACCACAAAGTCAGAACTTTCTGCATCAAAAGCCTCCAAGAAAAATATGAATTTGTTATAAGCCATGGAGGAGCTCAAGAAGGATTTTGAAAATCAA
>CM053585.1:525157199-525184197 GCA_028646515.1 Pseudochirops corinnae
GTCAAGTAATTGGCTGGCAAGTTGAGCGAGCAGAGGAAGCACAATCAAACCATAGAATCTTTTTTGTGGGACAAAACAAATCAAAACATGGAACCAGAAGAAGACCACAAAGTCAGAACTTTCTGCATCAAAAGCCTCCAAGAAAAATATGAATTTGTTATAAGCCATGGAGGAGCTCAAGAAGGATTTTGAAAATCAAATAAGAGAAGTGGAAGAAAAATTGGGAAGAGAAATGAGAATGATGCAAGAAAATCATTAAAAGCAACTCAACAGCCTGCTAAAGAAGACCCAAAAAATACTGAAGAAAATAACACCTTAAAAAACTCAATGGCGAACTCAAATGGCAAAAGAGGCCCAAAAAGCCAATGAGGAGAAGAATGCCTTAAAAAGCCAAATTGGCCAGATGGTAAGAAAATTTCAAAAACTCACTGAAGAGAATAATTCCTTCAAAATTAGATTGGAGCAAATGAAAGCTAATGACTTTATGAAAAATCAAGATACTATAAAACAGATCCAAACAAATGAAAAAAATAGAAGGCAATGTAAAATATTTCATTGGAAAAACCACTGACTTGGAAAATAGATCCAGGAGAAACAATTTTAAAATTATTGTACTACCTGAAATTCATGACAAAAGAAAGAGCCTAGAAATCATCCTTCAAGTAATTCTCAAGGAAAATTGTCCTGATATTCTAGAACCAGAGAGCAAAATAGAAATTGAAACAATTCACAGATCTCCTCTTAAAAAAGATCCCAAAAAGAAAACTCCTAGGAATATCATAGCCAAATTCCAGAGTTACCAGGTCAAGGAGAAAGTATTACAAGCTGTCAGGAAGAAACAATTTGAGTATTGTGGAAACACAATCAGGATGACACAAGATCTAGCAGCTTGTACATTAAGAGATCAAAGGGCTTGGAATATGATGTTCCAGAGGTCAAAGGAGCTAGGATTAAAACCAAGAATCACCTACCCAGCAAAACTGAGTACAATGCTTCAGGGGAAAACATGATCATTCAATGAAATAGGGACTTTCACGTATTCTTGATGAAGAAACCAGAGCTGAATTTGACTTTCAAATACAAGAAGCAAGAGAAGCATGAGAAGGTAAATGGGGAAAAAGAAATCATAAGAAACTTATTAAAGTTTAACTTTTTACATTCCTACATGGAAAATCAATGATAGTAACTCATGAGACTTTTCTCAGTATGAGGATAGTTGAAGGGAATATATATGTATATAGGTATACATACATATGTATATGTATTTATAGGAGAATGTATGTGTGTATAAATATATATGTGAGTGTGTGTATATGTGTGTACATGTGTACAAAGACAAAGGGCACAGGATCAATTGAATAGGAAGGGGTGATATCTAAAAAAATAAAAGTAAGAGGTGAGAGAGGAATACAATGGAAGAAGAAGAAAGGAAGAGATAGAATAGGGTAAGTTATCTCATATAAGAGAGGCAAAAGAAAACTGTTAGAATGGAGGGGAAGAGCAGGAAAGTGAAAGGGAATGGGTCAACCTTATTGTCATTGAATTTGGCTTAAGGAGGGAATAACATACACACTCAATTGGGTATATTACATTACAGGAAAGTAGGGGGAAGGGGATAAAAGGGGGGATGATAGAAGGGAGGGCCAATTGGGGGAGAGAATAGTTAGAAGCAAACACTTTTGAAAAGGGACAGGGTCAAAAGAGAAAATAGAATAAGTTGGGAAGACAGGATGGAGAGAAATATAGTTAGTCTTTCACAATGGAAATGTTTTGTGTAACTACACACGTACAGCCTATATTGAATTGCTAGTCTTCCCAATGGGGGTGGGTGAGGAAGGAAGAAGGGAAAGAATTTGGAAATCAAAGTTTTAAAAACAAATGTTTTAAAAAGTTGTTCTTTTTTACATGCAACTGGAAAATAAGATAAACAGGCACTGGGGTATAGAAATCCATCTTGCCCTACTAGAAAGTTAGGGAGGTATGGGGGAGGATATAAGAGAGAACAGACTGAGGGTAGGGATATTCAATAGGCTCGCTATCTTGAGGTAGGGTAGGGGAAAGATGGGGTGAAAATTTGTAACTCAAAATCTTGTGGAAATGAATGTTGAAAACTAGAAATAAATAAATAAAAGATCAATTAATTTTTAAAAACAGTTGATTATTGAATTTTCAGTGTGAGCATTTCCATCTCAGAAACTGGCAAATGATTTAAATCAGGATTTGATTTATTGTTTTATTGATTGCCTAGACTTGTGAAAGTTATGGATGAAATACAGATTAACTGTAGAATTGTTGTTGTGGTGGTGGTGGTGGTGGTTGAATTGCTTTAGGTGTGTCTAACTCCCTGTTACTCCATTTGGAGTCTTCTTGGCAAAGATACTGGAGTGGTTTATGATTTTCTTCTCCAGCTCATTTTACAGCTATGGAAACTGAGGCAAACAGGGTTAAGTGACTTGCCCAGGGTCACATAACTGGTAAGTGTCTGAGACCAGACTTGAACTCAGGAAGATGAATCTTCCTGATTCCAGGTGCAGAGTTATTTTTTTTTCCCCAAAGAGCCAGTTCTTAAGCATTTTCCAGTCCACCACTGACTATCCCCTTCTCCAGCTTTTAAATGTGCATCAAGATACGTAATATAAAGCACATGCTAGGAAAAAGCTGAATTTGTGTTCATACTGCATCTTTTGTGTTCTTTTCTAACATTTACACAAAAGAGTTATCTTTTCTGAAATAGCCAGCATTTCCCTCAACTGTTAGTGACTAGTGACTAGGCCCAAGTTCCACGTAACCAATTAACATCAGTTTTACAAATGGATATTTACTTTGAAGATAGGGAAGGAAAATAAATCCAAACATTTCTCCTCAATAGCTTGGGGGCACATTCTCCCACAAGCTTTTAGAGAGAGTGGACTCACTCTAGAGATCACCGATTTTACCAAGTTCACATACAAATAAGGTATCCCTCCTAGAGGACACTGCAAGAGCAACCACGCTAGCACACAGGGTAAGCTGCTAGCACAGGTTCTTTGATGTACTTTTAAAGGAAAGATTGCTCAAAAAGAGGCTAACAATCCTACGTTTAATTACATTCTTTACTTCAGGGGAAAGGTCAGCACCCTGAATGTGAAGAAAATACAAGCAGAGAAATTAGCACAAAGATCAAGAGCTCCAGCTGTCTGAACATAACAATATTGTTATGTACTTTACATACATCACTGGATCAAGGGAATACAGACATCTAAGCAGCTGGGGGACTCTGAACATAGGCTACTCAGACCAGGAAATCAAAATATCCTTCTCATGAGTGAACCCCCAAAGCAAAGTACAAACTCAGAGTATATATGTACTTCTTAGAACCAGAAGGCATCACAACTCTCATGACTCAGTGCCTAATCAGGTTAGTACCAAAAGGTGTGGAAGCCTTCCTACAAGCAAGTTCCTCCTTAGGCAAGTCCCTCCCCCAGTGGGCCCCATGTAAGACCCATTAATGGGCAGGGAAGATATTATCCCATTAACATTACAGACACTTACTACTGGACTAGATCCAGAAGGTCCTTGCTCTGCTGGGTGTCAATAATGGCTATCAAACCCAGCATGGACTAGACTCTACTACTGACTTCCTATGTTTCTGGATACTTAGATAGCTTATTCTTTTTATCTTTTGAAAATTACAACAAAAATTTCCAAAAAAAGAAAAGAAAAGAAAATTATAGGATCATAGCCTCCAAATTCCTTCACCTAAAACACAAAAGAAAGAGTTCTGAAGTGGACACCTATAGTTAAATGACCATATATCAGCCATGAATGGGAAGAAAACCAGAGAACTCTCTCTTCTCATTAAGACATTGCCTCTCACATGATGCCGTCATCCATGAAGAAATCAGCTGAAGAAAAAAAATCAAAGAAAGACAATAGAGAGGACTTGGTCAAATGGGGCCTTTCTGCAAACACCTCAGTTCTGGCTACGCCAATGCAGTCAAAGAGGCTGCTGTCTACACAATTTGGTTAGCGCATGAGAACCAGTTACTCTATGTCAATGCATGCTCCAAAGTCTCCCCAAGGTACTTTAATTACATGTAATTGCAATAGTTCTGAAAATAACCTCTTCCCCTTACCCTGCAGTTACTTCCAGGGGAATTGCATCAGCAGCACTCTGTGTGAACTTTCAAAGAATGGGTTCATTAGTCTCTTCCCTGTTATGGGTATGGAAGATCAAACCCAGAAAGGAACTCATGAGTTGGAGAAGTCTAGGGATTCTGTATTCCATTAGTGGTACTGGCTGATATTAAAAATGTCTTTCTTGAAGATGATTGCCATCAAAAAGAGGATTGAACCTGGAATGTCTGAATACCTCAAACTCAGAAAATTATCTCCAAATCTAGGTACTTCCATCTTCATACAATCAGTTGCCTAAGATCAAAAAGGAGCAAATAGAAAAAGAGGAAGCCCAAACCCAAGCCCAATGTTGTCAGGGCAAGAGAGACCCCTTAGATGCCATGGGTTCATGGCTGCAAAGAAGTCAAGGTGGTGAATAGAACAAGCCATCTCCTTTCTCACTTTCCCTAAGACAGAAGCTTAAAACAGTCCTGCAAGAAAAGAAGAGACTACTTACTGAGAATGGAGTCATTCTCCTCTAAAAATCCACTGAGCCATTAGCTCTTCTGGCTGTTCAGCCAATAAGGGGATTCTTCATATTAAAATACAAGACCTTTAGCCCTGAATCACATATTTCTAAAAGCTGATCCCAGAGTCATGCCCTAGAACTAGGAATAAAAATTCAAAGTATACTCCATAGAATGGCAGTTCTCATTAAACTTTATTAAAAGGCATGGCTCTCTGAGAATGAGTATGTGGTGAGGGAGAGGGGGAAGATACAGTGGAAAAAGCTGGTGACATAAAAATAAAAGATGCCAATAAACATTTATTTTTAAAAATTTCATGAGCTTTGATTCAGAATGGAGAGTTTTCCAAATATTATTTTTACTTTCTCTTCATTACTTTCTGGGCTCCACTACCAAATCTCTGGCATTTCTCTACCATACCACAACAGCTTTCTCACACTGGAAGTATGCTCTGTTCCTGTGGTCCCTTCATTTGATTGGTCAGATTGTTTCCTTTCAGGGTTCATTCCTCTCGGGCTTCATATTCAACTCACACCCCCATGAGAGCAGGAATTGTCTTCCTGCTAATGTTTGTATTCCCAGCATTTAACACAGTACCTAGAGCACAGTAAATACTAAATAAATGGTTCCTGAATTGACTTGACTATATGACCAGCCTGCCTCCTTTGCTAGTCACCTTACTCTGATTAATCTAGTCTACTTGTCAATGAATTTAAAAAGAAATCATAAGGTATCTGCAGACAAACAAGTTTAGCAATCATTGGGACAGAGTTACAGAAAAAAAAAACATTAAAAAGAACATAAAGGGGTGGCTTGGTGACACAATGAATAGACTCCTTCTGGAGTCAGAAGGACCTGAGTTCAAATCCAGCCTCAGACACTTGACACACTTACTAGCCATGTGATTTTGGGCAAGTCACTTAACCCCAATTGCCCTTCATAAAGCAAAAAAATAAAAATAAAAATAAATAAAAAGAACATAAATTAGATAAAATTTTATGATCCATATATAGATGTGGGTTTATGTGTATAATCATTTGACAATTTGTTCCTAGTCTCATTCTCTTATCAGTAAGGTAACATTAATGTTTGATAGTCACTGTTTGCCTCAGTTTCCTTGTTTGTAAAAACAGGGATAATAACACCTCATAATAGTAACAAATATAATTTCCATGTTTGGTTCATTAATAACTGGTATTGAGAAATGTATCAAATTTGATATTTTAAAGAGGGGTAGTAAAAACCACATAGCAAGCAGAAAACTGGAAATCTCTTGATCATGAGAGATACCACGGTTAATGCAGAAAGGATCATTTCTTTTTTTTTACTTTGAAAAGAAAGGGAGTCCGCCGACTTTTTTGAGTCTCAAAAGGTTTGTGGTTAGAAAGAAATCTGGTGAAAACTGAAGAAACTGAGGAGGAATCATTTAAGTGAAATAAAAATGAAGGTCAATAGTTAGTTAAACATACTGTGAAGTTGGCCAAATGGGTTAAAGAGAATAAGGGGAGTTTATCCAATCCATTGCCCTAGAGAAAGAAGAATGCTAAAGAAAAATTAGGTCTAACGAAAATATTTCTGATTGACTTAACACTGGCTGAAGTCGAGGCTCTAAGGGTATTTTTTTCCCTGTGAAAGGAGAAGCAGGTTGGTTTTTGTTTGTTTTGTTTTTAGAGAGAGAACTGGAACTGTGTAGAAGGCTACAAAAATAAAGCCTATAGACAAAAAGCATTTAACAGTGCTCATAAAAACATAGCCGATATATTCGAATATATTGAGTACCTTCATCTTGTTATATTGGAAAGACTGCAGACTCGGAATTCCTCATTCGTTGAAAGGTTTTCCATTAATTCTGAATTAAGATCTGAAGGTAATGATGATGCCGAAAGGACTTTGGGAAGCTCTCTAGTTTGTTTCTTTGCATGTAAGTGGGAATGAAATTTCAAATATCCCTGTTGGAATAAGTGTTTGAGCAGAATGCATCTGACTTATTTGATTATTTATCAGAAATATCATAACTAGTGATTGAAATAATTACAAAGGCATAGAGATGTATTTCAGTATGTGAGATAAGTGAAATTATGTTAAAAATATAATAATGAAAATATTATCACATCTTAAAAAAAACATAAATTATGACAGAATCCCACAGTCAGTGTTTGATAGATAAATGATAGAGCATTTAGTAGGCACTTACTGTGTAGGAGAAACTGTAGTAAGCACTTAGAATAGAATACAAGCAAGCACGATAGTGCCTGTCTTTGAAGGACTTTCATTCTCATGGGAATGAGACACGTAAAGGTGAACCGCAAAGGAAGGGAGAGGAAATATTTATGTCAATCATTCTCACTTCCAACCTAGCTCAGTTCTTGGCTCTCAGCTAATTCCTAACCTTCATTTTAGAGTTCTCTGTAATGTATTGTCTTCCTCAGTTAGAATATGAGAATGATAATCATATCATATAATAAGAATGCAAATTTCATTGATATTGTACTTGAACATTTATAAAGCACTGTACAAATATTATCTCATTGATACTTATGACAACCCTGGGAGGTCGGTACTGTTATCATTTCTATTTTACAAATGAGGAAACTGAGGCAAACAGTGATTAAGTGATTTGCCCAGGGTTGTACTGCTAGTAAGTATCTGAGTCAGGATTCTAGTGTAAGCCTTCTCTTGTGGCACTTTACTGCCTAATGGTGAAAATGAAAAATAGAACTAAATAATAATTAATTCCAATGCAAAAAGTCATATATTCCCCCCCACTCCAGTTTATTAACCCAGTATAATGGTTTTCTTTGTAATATGGGAAAAGTACATCTAAGTTTCCACTATTTCCTCTCCTGTTCTTTGTCAGATGGACCATTGATAATGGGATGCTTCATTTTCAGAAGGCACAATATATCAACAAGAGGAACTTATAAGATTTCAAGTAAACCTTCTGCAAAATGGAAGGGAGGACAAGAAGTTAGGCCAATAGAAGCCACATTTGTCTCCTGGTTAATGTCAATGAATTTAAAAAGAAATCATATGGTATCTGCAGACAAACTTAACAAGCTTAGCAACCATTGGGACAGAAGAAAGCATTAAAAAAAACATAAATTAGATAAAAGAATGATTTTATGAAATCTCTCCAGAAAAATAAGATAAAACAAAAAGGTGGGGTTTTCAGAGTAGTCTGGAAAACAGGGTTGGAAACCAAACTCCTAACTAGCAGCAAACGCCAAGCTAGATTGTGTCTTGTCAAGCCCGTGATGACAACATGTCCCTTGTTTCACGAAAAGCTATTTTTTTTAAATAAACATTTCCTTTCATTTTTGTTGTAATCACTTACCTATTAAGTAAAATTACGTATTTCCTGGGCTTGACATCTTAAAATAAAGATGGAGTTTCTCTCTTTGCCAAAAGTTTGTCAGACACCTTTGTGATATTCCCTAAAAGAATAAATGCATCTGAGGCCCTCAAGGCCCTGTGCAGGCCCACTTATGGATCCGCTAAAAAGGAAGCTACAGGCAAATGGCTCAGTCAAGCCATTTCTATTTTTTTAAATGGGCCCTTATGAAGCTTAAAGTACTGAGCTACTGCTAGGAATATAATGGGAAATACAATCTGCCCCTCAAGGACTTTAAAGTCTGATTGGAAGTAGAAATGACAATATTACTAGGTTCCAAATCATCTCAAAAGCCAGTTTCCAAGGGCTCCTTTTCCACCTTGTCCCAGCACTCTCCCTGGCAATACTACAGCCCTGTGGCCTTCTCCAATTGGTTGACTCCCTCCCTGGAACTTTAAGGAAGCAGCCATGCCAGCCATGCCAGCCATGCTCGCTTCTAACCAGGCTCAGCCCCTGAGTCTCTCCAAGACTTTGCCATTTCACTCCCATTCAAAGGCTTCCCCAGCCCCTTTTAATGCTTTGTCTTCCTCAAGTAAACTTCTTGAGAATCTATTTTCATTTGCTTTGCCAATGTTTAGAACAATTTCCAATGCCAAGTAAGAGCCTAACATGTCCTTTATCTAATCTAAGTGGGTCGCTAGGTGACACAGTGGATAGCGTACTGGGCCTGGAGGCAGAAAGACCTGAGTTCAAATCTGCCTTTCCTAGCTGTGTAAGTCTGAGTGAGTCAGTTAACCTCTGTCTGCCATGGAGACTATTAACTAGAGGACTTCAAATTTACCTTTTAATGTAAATATATGATTCTAGAATTTCAATACCATGAGGACAGGGAACCAGGAGTAACTAGGTGCCATAGTTGATAGAGTACCAGGCTTGACCTAAGTTCAAATCTAGCCTCAGACACTTACTAGCAGTGTGACCTTGCAAGTCATTTAATCCTGTTTGCCTTGATGTCCTATCTGAAAAATGAGTTAGAGAAGAAAATGGCAAACCAAGCCAGTATCTTTGGCAAGAGAACCCCAGATGGGGTCACAAAGAGTCAAAGAGTGGGACACAACTGAAAAAAAGGCCCAGGCTCCTTATTCTTATGGGAGTAGCTAGGTGGCACAGTTGATAAAACACTAGTCTTAGAAGAAGGAAGAATCATCTTCCTGAGTTTAAATTTAGCCTCAGACACTTACTATCTGTGTGACCCTGGGCAAGTCACTTAACCTGATTTGCCTACATTTCCTCACCTACTAAATGAGCTGAAGAAGGAAGTGGCAAATCACTCCAGTATCCCTGTCAAGGAAACCACAAATGGGTCATGAAGAGTCAGACAAAATGGAAAAACAACTGAACAGAAAAGGGACCCTGTATCTGTTCTAAATTCTGCATCTCACCCAGAGCCCATCTGGGTGCTACTGCTTACAGCAGGCCTTAATTAATATTAATTTGAATTGATTCAAACACCTGGATCTTTTCTGTAGCTAAAAGAGGGAGAGCCATGATAATGCAGAACTCCAAGGGAATTCCAAGAGGCCTTTGCCTTTCTTCATTGCTTTTCTTTAGAATCAGCTATCCTGGGGGACCCGACAATGCTTCTTTCTTAGCATATTGGGAAGGAAGCCCATGAACAGGAGACAGAGACAGAGAGACAGAGAGAGAAAGACAGAGAGAGAGACAGAGAGAGACAGAGAGACAGAGACAGAGAGACAGAGAGAGAGAGAGAGAGAGAGAGCGAGAGAGAGAGAGAGAGAGAGAGAGAGAGAGAGAGAGAGAGAGAGAGAAAAAGAGAGGAAGTGTGTGTATTTAAACTATTAGGCTGCAAAACTACAGATCTGCCCTTTTTAAAAACAAATTAAGAGACACCAAAGTTGCTTCTATGGTGCCTCCTAAAGATTTAATTTCTGGCTCAGTTGTAGATGAAAAGTGTTTGAATACAGACCATGTGTTTGCCTATATCACAATGTTCTAATTAAACAGCTGGCCCTCCCTAAGAAATAGGCTCTGTCTTCCTCTCTGCTCTCAATTCTTCCTCTCTTTATAGCCCTCTGGGACTGGCCAAGGTGACTTCTGTTGGCTTCATTGCTTTTCTTTTCTCTACCTAATAAGTAATCCAGACATTATCTCCCGGCTCTGTGTCTTTGCCCTGGCTCTCCCCCCAATACCTATAATGTTCTCCCTCTTCCCCTCTGCTTCCTGGCTTGCTTCAAGACTCAGTTCAAATCTCATCTTCTGTAGGGGAACTGTCTCCTCCTCCACTCCCACCTGCCCTTTCCAGATTGCCCTCTGTTTACTTCATATAGTGTATGTAAACACCTAGCTATCTTCGTGGTTTCTCCACCATTAGAACGTGAGTTTCTTGAAAACAGGAACCATGTTTTTACCTTTCTTTGCATCCTCAATATTTAGCACAATGTCTGGCACCTAGCAAGTACTTAATGAATGTTCATTGACTAATGATAAATAAATGACTCAAGATCCTTCATTAACTGATTCATTAAGGGACATGGGCTCATTGGACTAATACTATTTTGAATAAGAAGCATTTGAGGGTTCCCCTTCCCTTTTAAGTTTTTAATTTTTAAGTACACTAGAAACCAACCAGACAACAGAGGTTCAGTTCTGAGCTCTAATACCTTCTATTTGTATGGCCTTGAAAATTGGCACTTCAGTTATTCATATGATCATAGATTTGGGGGCTGAAAGGGACCCAAGAGGCCACCCAGTAACAGAATCATTGACTTTAAGGTGGAATAAGACTTGCAGATCATCTGGTCTGACCCTCTCATTTTACAGTCAAGGAAACTGAGGCTTAGATAGGTCAAGTGACTTGCCTAAGGAAAAATTAACCCAGGATTTGAACCCATTTCCTCTGACTTAAAATCCAGTGAATCTGGCATTTGCTAGCTGCATGATAATGGGTAGTAAGTGGCAAAGCTCAGATTTATATATGCTCAAACTCCCTGCCCCTTAGTTCTTCTAGGGTTGTGAATTAAAGAAGTTGGATTTTGATGCGCCCTGAGATCCCATAAAACTCCCAAAGGTCTTTGATTCTCTTGCACAATAGCTTCCAGTTCTGCTATGAATTATCTAAGACTCTTGGGTGAAATATTAGGAAACTGCAACACAAAGGGAATTTTCTTTGGGGGTTATTTATGGATTTTTATAAAATGAGAATCCTATCATCTCTGCTCTAGCAAAACAATCTAAGACTGACTATATGATGAGGTTAACAAGTCTGCAGGAATTAGAGACATCAGTAGCAGACACACTTTTGGGAATGTGAATAGGGACCCAGACTTGAAATGTGCGGGTGGGGGTTGAGTTCAAATGGGGTAGTAGTGACAATTATAGCCTAATAGAGTGATTGTAAAGATGTAACAAAATTATTGTGAAATAAGAACTAATTTACTGGATGAAATAATTGCATAAAATTATTTACTTGACAAAGCTTAACTAAACCCAAAGATTTTCTTGCAAAATATTTATTTCCAAATCTAAGACCTATTGGAAAAAAAAATCAATTCTAGCACCAAATGGTCCCAACCCAACCAAGTTTACATAACCTTCTTCTGTGCTTTTGAAAATGATTAACAGTCCAGTTTCTTTTCCTTCTAACCTTTCACCCTAATGTAAGTTTGAAGATGCCTAGAGATGAAAGAGACCTTAAAGTCACTTAGTCCAACTTCTCTCAATTCAAAAAGTATTTTTAAAGTACATATGTGTCAAATTCTATGCTAAGCACAATGTCACAAAAACAAAAACGCAAAAAAAGTCACTACTCTCAAGGAGCATATGTTCTATAAGGCGGCTTGAGGTGGGGGTGGGGAGTATAAAACAACATATATGTATTTGTAAATATGTATCTTTATCATATATGTCTGTATCTAGATACATATATTCACACACAAATATGTTGTACAGGAAAATATGAATAACATCCAAAAGGTGATTCTTATCCTTTTCTATGTCATGTACCCCTTTGACATAACCTAGTAAAGCCTTTCTACAATAGTGTTTTTAAACATAAAATTAGAGAGGAAATTAAGGATATTGTGATAGAGTTAATTTGAGGGGGAAAGAAGTCCATAGACTTGAAGTTAAGAACCCCTCAAAAAGTAAGGACAGAGTAATAAGGCTGGGAAAAAGTACTGAAAATTGAAGACCTCAGGAAGCCTAATGAAATATGTTGCCCTCAACTGGAGCTTGTAAGGGAACTAGGGCTACTAGGAACTAGGGAACTAGAGATAAAGAGGGAGGGTATTTTAGATAGGGGACATTAGTTTAAAATATCCTTGAGTATACAGGGTTCCTTGAGTAGATAGGAAGGTACCCCACCAGGGATCTGTCCCCTCCTTGTCCTTGGTGCTGATCCTTCCAGAACTAGTGTCCCTGTAGATAAAGCATAGCTGGGATCCCTAAAGTGATCTTTCTTTCTTATCTGTTCTCCCTGCTGCCAAAGGGACAGAGTTGACTTGGCAGGATGAGAGACTCTGCTCACTCTCTTAGGGAAGATAAGAGCTGATAACTTAGGGCTCAGCACCCATATCCAGCAGGTGGCAGCTGGTGCTTATCTGCTGACTCAAGACAGTGAGATGAGCCTTCTATGGTGCCCAGTTGTTTGCTCTGTTATCAAGGAAATGACACCTTCAGTGAGGGCTGTGATACAGTATCCTAGGTGATGTAGTAGGGGGAATCCATGGATTGGGCAGCAAAGGATCTGGGTTCAAATGGCAGTCTGTCACTTCTTCACCTATATAACCTTGGGGCAATTCATCTCAATGGGCTTCAGTTTCTTCCTCTTTAAGATGAGTGGGATAGACTAAGTCTTACTCCTAGCTCCAAATCTAAGAACTTAAGAGCCTACTTAGGAGGTAGTGGTGGATGTGAACAGGAAATTCGGAGGGGGGCGGTCCTATTGAATGACCCTGTTCTTCTCAGGAAAGTAGTAAACAGCCATCTGCTTTAAAGGTGAGCCACAAGAATAGAAGTGGAGACTGGAGGAAAGAGCTTGGAATAGTCATTGCATGAAATAACGATAAAGTAAGTGTAGAGCAGAAGGAAAGAAATGATGATGACCCAGCTGAGTACCTGAGGACCCAGTCATTTGTTATAGGCAAAATCAATGCAGAGTCTTAGACTAACTGATTTTTATTTTATTTTATTTTATTTTTTAATTGATTTGTTTATTTACTTTTAATTTACAAGATTAAGTTCCACGATCTCTTGAGTTTCAAGTTTGAAACTCCCCCCCACCTATGGCAGCATGCAATTAAGAAAGACTAACTGATTTTTAAGATCTTTCAGTGACTACCACATTGTGGGGCAACTTTGACATTGTCGATTAAAAGACTAACATACAAATTAGTGATCTTGTAAATCTCTGAAGGAATAAGACACAAAAACCATTTGTTTTATCACAAGGGATGGCATCAGTAAATGCTTAATACTCTGGGCCACCACACAGTAGAATGAATCCAGCAAAGACAGAAATCTTCGATCATGAGTTCATAAGGTGCTACTGATATGTGAATTAGGAGAGGAAGGTAACTTTACAGGAGGGGTGGAAAACAGAAAAAAAAGACAAGTTCAAGCTTAATGAGAACAGAAACTACATTCCATCTATCTTTTTATCTCTTCTATTACCTACCACTGTGTCTCATCCATAGTGGCCAAGCAATACACCTTCCCCGCCTCTGCCTCTTAGAACCCTTAGTTTCCATCAAGGCATAGCCAACATGCCACTTCTTCCATGAAGCCTTCCTGTATACCCAAGTTGTTAGTCCTTTCTCTCTCCCCAAGTTATTTTATGCCACTTATCTAAGTAAGGAATAAATTCTCTTCATGTAGAGCATGGACTTTGTTTTTGTTTTTAACTTCATACCTTTAGCTACTAGTATAATGCATTGCACACACTACATACACCCAAAAAAATGTTCATCCAGCTGAATAGCAAAAAATGTGCTAAATTAATAATAAACAAATTATTGAAGGGACAAATTAAGAAATGGACAATTAAATGGGTAAATGATGAAAAAAACAAATGAATTAATGGACAAATAAAAAAAGAAATCTGAACGATTGAGCAAACAAATAAAACTAATGATTAAAAAGTGTCCCAAATTCCCTAATGCCTATACACTTTTAGCTAGGGTCAGTCCTTCTGGCAAAAGAACCTTGTCAGCTTTTGCATGAATGGTGTCCTACTTGGCATTGACTTATGCTTAAAATCAAGTGACATAATTCCCTATTTTTCAAATCTTTGATCAAAACTTACAAAAGCCAGAGAACACAGAGTATGTGTTTACTGAACATTATATGTTTAGATAGAAATAGCTCCTTGTTCTGTTTTGCACAGCTATGGAGATGAAAGTAGGTCTTTTTAAACTTGACCCTCCTGTAGATTAATTTAGAGAAAAGAAGATAAACATCTGTGGGGCCAAATAAGGTGGGTGGTCACACAATTTCATATGAAAGTTTCCAAGGCTGCTAGGCAAGTTCTGGTCCTGTGAACTGATGAACAAGAAAAAGAAAAGAAAAGGACACATCCTTGTTGAATTTAGCATGCATCCACATTTTGATGCTGGCTCTGAAATGTTTTAGTTTTCATATTCCCCTCCTTCTATAAGCAGTCTAATGTTTAGTGATATAAGGAGGAAGCTGTCTTTGGGAAAATTTGGACTTCTTTAATCCCAACACAAACCACCTGAGTCCATAAACTTAACTTAATTTGTCTAAATTTCAATTTCATAAACCTTTTGTAAAGTTTTTTTCACTAATCTGTTTTTCTATCTCTCTTTGATTGAGCAAAATAAAAATAATGAAACAAAGAAAATCCTCAAAACTATTATCCATATCCAAAAATGTATGTTTCTTCTTCATTTTAAGTTTCTTTATTTAAAAAAAATTTCACCAGTTACATGTAAAAACAATTTTTAATATTCATTTTGAAAGCTTTGAGTTCCATATTCTCTCCCTTCCTCTCTCCCCAACTACCCCCCATTGAGAAGGCAGGCAGTTTGATATAGGTTGTATGTGTGTAGCCATGCAAAATATTTCCATAATAATCATGTTGTGAAAGAAAAGATAGACCAAAAAAAACCCTCAAAAAATAAAGTAAATAAAGTATGCTTCAATCTGTATTCAGATACCATCACTTCTTTCTCTGGGATTGGATAGCATTTTTCATCATATGTCCTTCAGAGTTGTCTTAGATCATTGTATTGCTAAGAATAGCCAAGTCAATCATAATTAATCATCTTACAATATTGCTGTTACTTTGCATACAGTACATTTTACTTTGTATCAGCCCATGCAAGCCTTTCCAGGTTTTTCTGAGAGCATCCTGACCATCATTTCTTATAGCACAATAGTATTTCATCAAAGTCATGTAACACAACTTGTTCAGCCATTCCCCAATTGATGGGCTTCCCCTCAATTTCTAATTCTTTGCCCCCAGAAAAGAGCTATTATAAATATTTTTGTACATGCATGTCCTTTGCCTTTTTTATTTAGCTCTTTTGGGATACAGACTTAGTGACTGTATTATTAGGTCAAAGAGTATACATGGTTTTATAGCCCTTTGGGCATAGTTCCAAATTACTCTACAGAATGGTTGAATCAGTTCATGACAGTTCATAACAACCAACAATGCCCTGAAGTCTCAGTTTTCCCAAATCTCCTCCAATGTTTGTCACTTGCCCTTTCTGTCCTATTAGCCAATCTAATAGGTATGAGATAGCAGCTCAGAATTATTTTAATTTGCATTTCTCCAGTGAAATAGTGAGTTAGAGTGTTTTTTTAATATGACTATAGATAGCTTTGATTACTTCATCTGAAAGCTTATCATGGCTTTTGATCATTTATCAGTTGGGGAATGACTCTTATTTTTATAAATTTGACTCAGTCCTCTATATGTTTGAGAAATGAGCTTTTATCGGAGAAATTTGCTTCAATTTTTTTCACAGTTAGCATTACTAACTGTATTTCACTCCACCCTATCCCCCTATTTATTCCATTCTCTCCTTTCATCCTGTCTCTTTTCAAAAGCATTTTGCTTCTGACTACCCCTTCCCCCAATCTGCCCTCTTTTCTATCATACCCCACTATCATTCTTTTATCCCCTTCCCCTCCTACTTTCCTGTAGGGTAAGATAGATTGCTATATCACAATGAGTGTGTATGCTATTCCCTCTTTGAAACAATTTTGATAAAAGTAAGCTTCCCTTACTCCCTCTCACCTCCCTGCTATTCCCCTCCACTGTAAAAGCTTTTTCTCACCTCTTTTATGTGAGATAATTTACCCCATTCTAACTCTTCTCTCTCTCCCAATACAATTCCTCTCTTACCCCTTAATTTTTTTTTTAAGATACCATCCCTTCCTATTTAACTCACACCTGTGCCCTCTGTCTATATATACTCTTTGTAACTATCCTAATAATGAGAAAGATCTTATGAGTTGCAAATATCATTTTCCCATGGAGGAAAGTAAACAGTTGAACCTTATTAAGGTCTTTATGATTTCTCTTTCCTGCTTACCTTTTTATGCTTCTCTTGAGTCTTGTATTCGAAATTCAAATGTTCTGTTCAACTCTGGTCTTTTCATCAAGAATGCCTGAAAGTTCTCTATCTCATTGAATATATATTTTTCCCCCAGAAGGATTATACTCAGTTTTGTTGGGTAGGTGATTCTTGGTTGTAATTCTAGTTCCTTTGCCTATTGGAATATCATATTCCAAGCCCTCTAATCCTTTAATGGAGAAGCTGTTAAATCTTGTGTTATCCTGACTGTGGCTCCATAATACTTGAATTGTTTCTTTCTGGCTGCTTGCAGTATTTTCTCTTTGACCTGGGAGCTCTGAAATTGGCTATAATATTCCTGGGAATTTTAATTTTGTGATCTTTTTCAGGAGATGATCAGTGGATTCTTTTAATTCCTATTTTACTCACTGGTTCTAGAATATCAGGACAGTTTTCTTTGATAATTTCTTGAAACATGATGCGTAGGCTCTTTTTTCATTCTGACTTTCTGATAATCCAGTCATTTAAAAAATATCTCTCCTGGGTCTGTTTTCCAACTCAGTTGTTTTTCCAATGAGCTATTTCACATTGTCTTCCATTGTTTCTTTCTTTTTTATTTTGTTTTATTGTTTCTTAATTTCTCGTGAAGTCATTAGCTTCCACTTGCTCCATTCTAATTTTTAAGAAGTCATTTTCTTCAGTTAGTCTTTGGATCTCCTTTTCCATCTGGCCAATTCTGCTTTTTATGTATTCTTCTCCTAATTGTTTTTTTTAGATCTTTTTCACCATTTGTCCTAGTCTGGTTTTTAACGTGTTATTTTCTTAAGTATTTTTTGTCTCCTTTACCAAGCTGTTGACTTTTTTTCTCATGATTTTTTTTTTTGCATCGCTCTCTTTTCTCTTCCAAATTTTTCCTCTGCCTCTCTTACTTGATTTTCAAAATCCTTTTTGAGTTCTTTCATGGACTGAGAGCCTTTTCTTGAAGGATTTGGATGTAAGAGCTTTGCCTTTGTTGTCTTCTTCTGAGTGTGTGTTTTGAGCTTTCTTGTCACCATAAAATATTTCTCTAGGCAGTGCCCCCCTCCCATTTGCTCATTTTCCCAATAATAGTAATAGTAATAGTACTTTACTTTTAACTATTTGTTAAAATAGAGCTCTACTTCCAGAGTGGAAAGTGTAAGCTTCAGGGATTTTTTCAGCTGTTTTCAGAGATACTTCTCAGTACCTGTGAGTTTTGAGTTCTTTCCAAGGTGGTATGATCTAAGGAGAGTGTTTAATAATATCTCCTGCCCTGTGCTCTGGCCTCTGAACAACCACAAGCATTTCTGCCCTGGAGCTGTGAGAAGGTTCCCCCCTTCACTGTGACCACAAGCTCTAGTGTACTAGTGCTCCTCCCACTCTGGGACTATGACCTGGATTGGAATATGGGCAAATCACCAGAGTCCTGGCTCAGTCCTGCAAAAAGACCCTTGTAATCTCCTTCTGATCAGTTGTTCAACCCTCTTGCTCTCTATGGATTGAGAGCTCAGGAAGCAGTCACTTCTGCTGCTGATTCAATCACTCCTAAGCCTAATCTTGGTTTGCTGGGGCCAGGACCATGCCAGCACAATGTGCATTAGCCTGAGTTCCATTCACCTAGTTCCTACAGACCTTTCCTGCTGATCTTCTAAGTTGTCTTTGGCGTCTATGGGCTGAGAAGTCTGCTGCCAGTGATGCAGTTGCCTGAGGCCTGCTCTGATTTTACTGGGTACCAGTCTATGCAGTCCCTGTCTACACTGGTATGGCCTGCACGGGACTGTGCTCCTCTCTCAGTCTGATGCAACAGACCTTTCTGCTGACCTTCAAAGTTGTCTTAGGCTGGAAATGTGTTTCATTCCATCTTTTTGTGGATTCTGCTGCTCTAGAATTTGTCTAGAATCATTTTTAAAGGTGTTTGGAGGAATACCCCTGGCAAGTCCCTGCCTTTGGTAGGCCATCATGGCTCCACCTCCTTTCCTCTGCATTTTTATTTCATCATCTCTTTGTCAGGAGGTGAGTGGCATGTCTCATCTTCATTTTTTGAACTTGTCATTTATTATTGTTTTAATCAGAATTCTAAAGTCTTTAAAAGGTTTTTTTTAATTATTTCCAATATTGTAATTATATAAATTGTTCTTTTAGTTCTCTTTACTTTTCTTTTTATTAGTCCATAAGAGTCTTCCCAGTGTTGCCTAAAATTGTCGATTTCATAATTTTTATGGCACATAATATTCCATTAGATTCATATACAACAATTTTTTAAGCCGTTCTCCAATAGTAAAACACCTTAGTTGCCAAATTTTGACTACCATCAGAAAAAAAATGGCTACTGTATATATGTTTTATACCTATAGATAATTTAGCTTCCTTCCTTCCTTCCTTCCTTCCTTCCTTCCTTCCTTCCTTTCTTTCTTTCTTCCTTTCTTTCTTTCTTTTTTTCTTGTAAAAATTTCTTTAGGTTACAGGCCTAGTACTGATAAGGATTATTTTGGTAACTTTCAGGGTAGAGTTTCAAATTGCATTGTGAAATGGCATCCAATTCACTGCACACTCTACTGATTCTACACTAATATGCCTTTTTTTCCCTACAGCCCTTCCAGCATTTCTCATTTGTCTCTTTTATTATCACTGCCTGTATGATAGTTATGAGATAGAATGCCAAAATTACTTTAATTAGCATTTCTCTAATTATTAGTGATTTAGAACTTTTTTTATTTGATTTTCTAGTTAAGTCAACAAGTATTCATCATGTGCTTACTCTGTGCCATGTATCATGCTAAGTGCTGGGAATACAAATAACAAGCAGAAAGATAGTCCCTGCCCTTGAGGAGCTTACATTCTAATGGGAAAAGACAATACACATTTTTAGAAAGTTGAAAATCACAAGAAGGGGGCAATGAAAGTACCTGATGTGGGAACATTGTATTTAAAGTCCAGAGAGTCAGGAATGCAGCCTAGAAAGCAAGGAAGATAAGTCAGATTTCTTCCACTAAAATGTCTTTTTCATATCCTTGAATATTTATCTATTTGGGAAGATTTAGTCTTATAGAATTCAATAAAATCCTTATGGAACTTAGAAATGACATTTTATTGGTGAAACTGGTTGCAAATTTTTTTTCTTAGTTACATGGATCCTTTTTAATTTTTACTGCATTAGATATTTGTACAAAAACTTTTTAAATTTTATGTGTTAAAAATACTCCATTTTTTATTGCTTGTCTCTTTTTTCACTTATTCAAAAATCCTTACCCCTTTTCCTCCTCTAATTTGTTCATGAATGTTCATTTTTATATGTCATATATTATTTGGAGCTTGTTTTAGAGTATTATATGAGGTGTTGGTCTAAACCTAATTACTGCCAGACTGCTCTCCTGTGTTGTAAACTATTGGTTTCAAGTAGTGAGTCATTTTCCCAGTAACTGGAATCACTGGGTTTGTTAAACACAATGATACCATGTTCACAGGCTCATGCATATTGAGTATATAATCTCACCATGTAGCCTATTTTTTTGACCTGTACAAATCATGATTAATGCTTGTTAGTACATTTTGAGTTCTGCTACTAATAGACATTCCTTTCCTGCCCCCTCCCCCATAACACTTTTTTTTCCCCCAACTACCCTTGATTCTTGATTCTCCCTCTTCTCTGCTCATCTTAACCTCATATCATACATTTTCTTCTACTATCTCCTTTTTCACCCCTGTTTTGCATGATAAGGTGGCTTTAATCCTTAACAAAGCTAACCATTTAACTTCTTTTGGCCTCAGATTCCTTTAGGAAATGCCAGATAGAGTGACATGTACCTGTGCTTTCTGCTCCTGGGGGAATGAACCCAAAGCATCCCTTGGATTTAGGAATTCTGAGCTCCAGTAGGGTAAACACAAATCATGTACCCTAAGTGTAGCATTAATATGATGAGCCAGTGAGAGTGTAGGGGCAGTGGATTGCCTAAAACAGGGAGAACCAGTCCAAAGCAGAGAAATGTATCACTTCCATAACAAGTAAAAGTGTGATTCAAACCATCAGTAACTGCTATACTTCTAGCCCTGGTGAAAAAGGGAGATCCAGTGTCAAATTTCCAAAAAAAAAAAGAAAAAGAAAAAGAAACATTTAGAAGTATAAATTTTCCCCTCGGAAATACTTTCACTGCTACCCATAAACTTTAGTATATTGGCTCATTATTGTCATTTTATTTGATGGAATTTTCTTTCCTTTCTATAATGTGTCACTTGACCCACCAGTTCTTTAGAATTATGTTACTTAGTTTTCTGTTGCTTTAAAATTCTTTTGAGGATTGTCACTTTATTGTATTATGATTAATGTGTTTAGCATTTCTGTTTCCTATATTTTTTTGGCAAGCTAGTTATGCTACAGTATATAATTAATGTTTTTTAAAGATTCCATAGACATGTTAGGAGTATGTAAAGTCCTTTATATTCCCATTCAACAGTCACCAGAGAACAATAATCTCTAATTTTTCTAATATCCTATACAGGTCCTTACGTTCTTCCTTACTTATTTTTTGTTCAGGTTTGTTTAGGTTCGAAAGGGGTACTTCAAAATCCTATTCTTATAATTTCACCATTTACATCTCTTCCCAGTTCAATCATCTTTTGCTCTGTATTTTCATGGTATGTTATTTGGTGTATATATGTTGATCTATTATCTGGAGTGCCTTTTAGCACAGTAAAATTTATATTATATACTCTTTATTTTTTCTGTTTACTGTAGACCTCTGAAATAATGACTTCTGCCTCTACTTTTTTGAATTCAAATGAACCATAATAGATTTTGCTCTAGTCTCTTATTTTAACCATGTATGAAATTTATTAATGAAAACTTACTGAACTCTGCTGATTTAAGTTAGAAGTCAAATAAAATTGCAGATTTTCCTCCTCCTTGGTTCTTATTTATTAGTGAAGGATACTATTTCTCTCCCCAAGTCTTGAGTGCTTGATCAATTTCAGTGATCTTTTCTTTGCTTCTTCCCTGTCTGGTATAATGGAAAGAAAGTATGCTGTAAACATCAATGAATGAACACACCTTTCCTTTCTTTCCATAAAGAAATATTGGTCAATGGGTACAAAATAGTATATAAATCATATGCAGTCACTGTGTTTACTCATGTTAATTGCTTTTGTTTGTTACAAGGGGAGCTTTAGAGGTATTATAAGGGTTCCTGGCAAGTAATTCTGATGTAAAAAAGTCAGTAAAAAGAGGAGTGGAGAACCTTTGGACTCCAGGTCACATGTGGCCCTCTAGGTCCTCAGATGTGACTCTTTGAATCCAAATTTCATGGAACAAATCCTTTTATTAAAGGGATTTATATTTGAAATTTATATTTTAATATATAGTATACATGTATATAATTTCAACATTGTTAAAATAAATAAAACAAAATATTGTAAAAAACAGTATGTTTTACTATTAGTCCAGAGAAATTACCCCGAAATAAATTTTCTCTCATTTGAAGAAAGTTGCTTGGCTTTTCCAGAACTCAGTTTGTAAAATGTGTATTTAGATGAGACAGTCATTAAAATATCAGTTAGTTCTAAGATTTGAAGATTCTTTAATATAGTAGTGCAGCATGGGCGGGAAAGTGTTAGATTGGGTGTCAAAAGAAAATCTCTCCCGCTCTCTTGGCCTCAATGTTTTCAATGATAGAGATAAAGAAGCTAGACTAATGAAATCCTGGGGTCCTTTTCCTGTTCTAAATGTACACCCTACTATCTAGTGGAAAGACTGACATCTACAGAGTCAGAAAGATCTGAGTTCAAATACTGCCTTTGAAAGGCACTGGTGTTGTGGTTTTTATTTTGTCCTGGATCACTAATACTTAAAGTTTCATTCAAATATGTCAATATCAGCTTCTGTTCTATGTCCTAATGCCTTAGGTAACTCTAAAAGCCTATAAACTGAATAAGTTTTGAAAATTGACATTGGTGCAGAAGAACTTAAAAAATGTGCAGTGCTTACAAATACAAAATCACAGATGCACACTCCTTCCCCTCTCAAAAGAAAAAATCCTATCCAATATTCTGACTGGCACTGATCAGGAAGAAAATGTTAAAAGTGAATATTCAGAGTAGGAAATTGTATTGAGGTCTTTTGTTGCCCCATCTACTTTGCTCTCCATTACGGTTCATGTTTATTTAGCTCTTAGTGGTTTACGAAGTGCTTTCTAAATCAATTATGTGTAGACATGACCACAAGAGGTAGACAATGAATACCATTGGTTTTATTTTTTTTCTGCTAGATTGTGATTTAAAACATTGTGACTGGAAAAAACATTTCTATTTTGATCAATAACCACCAAATGTAATATATTAAAACCACACCAATCTATTCTCATAGCTAGAGAGCTGATAGAGAGGAAGAAGAAAAAGACAGCCTGAATGGGCAGAATAAATTTTAATCTATTATAAAAGAGATACAATTTTAGCATCATATGGAAGATGATGGTGGAAACAAACATTTACAAAACACCCACTTAGGGTCAGGCACTGGACTAAGTACATTTTAAATATTGCCTCCTTTGATTCTCACAACAACCCTATGGTGTAGGAACTATATTATACTCATTTTACAGTTGAAATTGAAGCAGACAGAAATTAAATTATTTGCTTGGAGTCACACAGCTAGTATCTGAGACCAAATTTGCACTCAGATCTGTTTAACTTTCAACCCAGTCTTCTAGCCTGTGTGCTGTAATAGAGAGACAGGTAACACAGTGATAAAAGGTACAGGGAATTAAAATCAGTGCACTTGGGTTTGAATCACCTGCTTAGTCCTTGACTTCCCATCTATAAAATGGGGGTGGAATAGAGTATGAGCTAGGATGAACTTACCTCTAAAGCTACTTCCAGCCATAAATCTGTTGCCTCATGAGCTAACTAGAACTAAGCCAGAGAAGTGTTGCTAAGGACAATTACTTATAGGAATCCTGCTGTGATAAGTGAATGAAACCATGATCTGTAGACTATTAATGGTTCTAGAGCTAATATCCATCTATAGAAGTTTCAGTATCCAAGAAAAAACTTCTATAAATTATATTATCAGGATGGAAAAGAGGAAAAATATGCTGAAGCAGGATTCTCATTCTGTCTTTGTCACTATCTAACTTTGTGACCGTTGGGGAATTGACTTAACTAATATCTTTGGTCCTTAGATTCTGAATTTATAACATGGATTTTTTTTTTTTTATAACATGGATTTTTGGACTAGATCAAGGAGGAGAGTTCAGGGGTTATCTGGTCCAACTTGTAACTGAACAGAACATCCTTCTACACTAACCTCATGAAGTAAACATCTAACCTTTTCTGAAAGATTGGCATTAAAGGGAGTGGGGGAATCAACTCTATTCAGAAGCCACTCTATTTTTTGTGAAAGCTGTAAATCTCTCTTTCAACGATTTCCAATCCTCACTCCTAGTTCTATCCTCTAGGGCCAGGCAGGTCAAATCAAATTCCTCTTAGAAACAGAGACCCTTCAAAAACATGAAAATAGCCATCTTGTTCTACACCTCAAATTTTGCTCTTTGCAAGTATCTTGAATCCCACATCACCAACTTCATTTTGGATATCTTGATTTTGATGCTATGTTAGTGTCTTAAACTTGACATGTCCATAAAAAGCACTATTTCTCTCTTCTGTTTCTTCCCCAAACCTTCCCGACAACTTTCCTATTACAACTGGGGCACAGCCATCCTCCCAATCATCCCAGTTTGATGATTCAATGTCATCCTCAATTCCTCACCCACACTCAATCCATATATCCAATCTATTGTCATCTCATTTTTCATTTTGCAGCGCCTCTTATGTGTCCCCTTCTCTCCATTCAAAAAGCCATTGCCTTTTTAGAGTCATTACTACCTCTAGCCTGATTGCAATGTCCTTTCAATTGGTCTTTCTGATCTGGCTCTCTCCCTACTCCAATCTACTACCTACTCAGCTGCCAAAGTGACATTCCTAAAGTACAGGTCACCTTGTCCCCTCAATCAATAAATTCTAGTGCCTCCCTATTGCCTCCAGAATCTGATATAAAACTTTCTCTTTGGTATTTAAGGTTATTTACAACCTACTTGCTTCCTACATTTTTTTCAGTTTTCATTTTAGATTCCTTTATATACTCTTTGATCCAACTACACTGGTCAAGTGATTCCTCATGCTTTTTTTTGTTGTTGTTCAGTCTTTTTGAGCCATGTCTGACTCTTCATGATCCCATATGGGATTTTCTTGGCAAAGATACTGGAGTGATTTTGCCATTTCTTTCTCCAGATCATTTTACAGACAAAGAAACTGAGGCAAACAGGATTAAGTGACTTGCCTAGGGTCACACAATTACTAAGTGCCTGTGACCAGATTTGAACCCAGGAAGATGAGTCTTCCCAATGCCCTATTCACTGTGCCACCTCACTGCCCCAATTCCTCATACAAGGTACTCCATCTCCAAAATCCATGACTTTTGAAAATCTGACCACCCATCTAGTATGCTCTCTTTCTTCCCCTATGCTTTCTGGCTTCCTTCAAGACTTACCTGAAATCCTGACTTCCATAGAAGCCCTTTCCTGCTACCACCACCCCATCTTTGAAGCTATATTCCATTTATACTGTATTTGTCTTGTATGTGCATAGTTCTTATTTTCCTGCTGACTCCAGGAGCTCTGTTTCTGCCTTTGTTTATCTCTCCAGTGCTTAGTGCAAGACCTGACATATAGAAAGCACTTAATAAATACTTCTTGATAGATTCATCATATTCTATGACTAAGGGGCTAATCATTAAGACCCAGCTTTTTTAGGAAAATAGGCAGTGGGTCAAGTTAAGTTCAGAGAATAAACCAAAGATGATTAGGGTTCAAGCCAGAGTTTTCAAAGACACTAAGTCCAAAGGGCAAGGCTGAATGGTGGAGATGTGGATCCGAACCACCAAGAAAGTGAGCATGGTGACAGGGATAAACAGACTGTGAGTGAGGAACAATAAGTGGCCACACACAGAAAAATTACTACTGAAATTTCTGGTCTGAGGTAGTTATTTCTGGCCTAAGGTAGTCTATCTATGGCCCCTCCTGGCTTTCTTGTATCAGTTTTCCTATGGGGCAAAAGATGAGATGGTACTTCTATGGTCCATAAATCATAAGCATAGTAGGAAAAAATATTGCCAAACTAGGTCACTTAATGATTTATCAGTTAGCAAGGTAAGCTCAGGTCTCCAACAAGTAGGGAGAGTAGAAGACGGGGACAAGGCCAATGAATGGAGAATATCTATTTTTAGGCAGGTTTTGCTTTAGTTAAAGTCCGGGAAATAATTACCTTAAATGAATGTCAAACTTTATGTAGAGCAGTGGTTCTCAACCTTCCTAATGCTGCGCCCCTTTAATACTCATATGTGAGTGGACCCTCCTGGAGATGGATAGAGGAGTGGTGTCTCAGTTCCTAAGACCATCAGAAATATGTGTTTTCTGATGGTCTTAGGCAACCCCTGTGACCCCTGTGAAAGGGTAGTTCGACCCCCAAAGGGGTCGTGACCCACAAGTTGAGAACCGCTGATGTAGAGCAAACAACACCTTACTTGAAACAACACTAGGGAACATGTGTTTGTGTGACACTGCCACACTACAAAGGATTTTACAGAACGGAATTTGTCATTTGAGGTTTGTATTATTCTGTATATGTCAACAGTATCTTATTTAAAAAGAAAATTGGGATCTATCCTATGGATCAAGTTCTCTATTTTGTTAAATCTAGTATCAGATAGTTGTGGTAATTACTACTTTGTAGCATTTAAGATTTGGTCATGTCAACCCCTCCTCTCTTCATTTCATTAATTCCCTTTATATCATTAACTGCTTATTCCTCCAATTGAATTTTGTAATTATTTTGTGCAATTCCATAAAGCATCCTATTGGCAATTTGGTTGGAATTGGGCTGATTATGTAGATTGATCTTGGTATTATCATCATTTTTATTGTATAGATGAACACAACCGTAAACATTGACTGGCACTCTGGTTATGTCTTCTGTAGTTAAATAGTTTTGTAGTTAAATAAAGCAAGTTTATGACTTGATAAGCTAATAGTCACATATTTAATGAATTTTTGTTATTTTGAATGGAATTTTTCTCCTTTCATTTACATTTTGAAAGTAATAATAAAGAAGAATTTTGATCTTTGTGGACTTAATTGATACCCACCTACCTTCCCAATGCTATACATTGTCTTGAATGATTTTTATTTCTGTTTATTCTCTGCAGTTTTCTAAAGAAATTATCTAATCTTCAAATAAACATTATTTTCCTTCTTTATCTTTGCAAATGTCCTCAATTTCTCCTTTCTTAGCATTTCTGGCACTAAGTCAAATAACAGTACAGAATAGTTGCTTAATCTAGAGATCTTGTGAAATTTTCCAATATTTCTCTGGTAAAAGAAATATTAGCTTTTGTATCTCTCTCTCTCTCTCTTTCTCTC
>CM053585.1:525184697-525243984 GCA_028646515.1 Pseudochirops corinnae
CAATGAGGAGAAGAATGCCTTCAAAAGTTGCCTTTGCCAGATGGAGAAAGAATCTCAAAAGCGCTCTGAAGAGAATAATTCCGTCAAAATTAGAGTGGAGCAAATGGAAGCAAATGACTTCATGAGAAATCAAGATACTATCAATATCATGTTGGATATATATAGAGATAAGGACACCTTCCTGACCCCCTTCCTTTTGGTGGAGAGAGCTTGGGAGCTAGCCAATGTGTCAGAGAAATATCTTGAAAAAAACAAGAGTCCATTGGCAGCATGTCTTAAAAACAAATTGCTGTCTCTCCACATGTACCTTGGATTTCTCCTATTTATAGTTGATGACACCAATATCATAGTGCAGTCCTGTTTCCTAAGTGGGACTTAGCTGTAGAAGCAGAGCGTGTGGTTGGAAATCCATAGCCAAAATGCTACCAATGTTAATATCCTTCCCAGCAACTTACCTTTCGAAGAACATAAATAAGATGTTCCTTTTGGGCCCCAAATTGTTAGGGGGTAACTTCATAATTCAATACATAATTGCAATGGATGAGACCCAATTCATGCTCATGCACTCCAAGGACATTCTCTCCTTAGAAGAATGAATGTCTGAATAGCTATTTCCTCCTACTGTCATGTAGAGGGACTTGAGGCTAGTGAGAGTTTTATACCATTGGACATATGAGTGAATGCATGAATGGATCAATGGATAAAAAGCATTTACTATTTATTATGTGCTAAGTACTAGGGATAGAAATATAAAACAAGACAGTCCCTGCCCTTTTTAGTGAGTTTTTGTGCTCATTCTTGGAGAGACTTTCCTGCAGTGTTAGAGCTAGCATCCAGAATGGGAGAAAGGGAAAGATATAAAGGAGCCAACATGTGAAATTTGTGTTAAGTTAAGCCAGGAAACAAGCTTATGAACAAATATTAGTTGGCCAAACAGTTAATCATGAAAACTAAGACCATTAAAAAAAACATTTAGTTCATTTTAACATAACTATTAAATTAATTTAAATTTGTTCATTGAACATGCTATTTTTATCTTTAGATTGGGACTTTTTAAAGCAGACTTTACTTAAAATTAGATTCAAAAATGCCAACTCCCACTGTTTAGCTAATGTGTTTAATTGCTAGTCATTTAAAAAGCTTTAGAAGTCCACGTGGAGTGTCACACACTGGTGTAAATTATTTAAGGGTATTGGAGCTGAACTTGAACTTACCAGGTATTAACTTATTTCTTAATGCAAATCAGGACTCCCAATGAACAAGCCTTGCCATGGAGATACTACCAACCCGCATTTCCATGGTATGTTGTAGTTTACAAAATGCTTTCCTCACAATGACTCTCTGAGGTAGGTAGTATGTGGATTATCAAGCCTATTTCACAAAGGAAAAGACTGAGGCTTCATCAAGCAAAGTGACTAGACCAACAACAGTTTCTGCTTTATTGAAATTTAAAGTTTCCATAATACTTCTCTCACAACAGCCCACTGAGTGAAGCAAGTACAATGATTCTTTTCAGAGCTGTGACTAGGTTGGGCAATAAGGACACAGAAATTAAAAGAATGCCAATATCACTTTCATTCATTCGGAAACATAGAAACAACTAAGTATATCACTTAGCAAAAATAATTAAATAAAGTAAGAAGCTATCAGATAGTGTTTTTCCCCTCTTTCCAACGGTTATACCTAATGGGAACTCCTCTCTGGATCATCCCAAACATCCCCAACATTGTTATGAAACCTCTGACCATTGTGGCTGATGTCCCAGCATTTCTATCTCCCCTCCCTGCTACATTTATCCTAAAAAGTTGCTTTTGGGGTGGGATTCATGTGTCATTTCTGGCAGCTAAAATTAGTGGTTAATATCTCTGATTGTTATCCTCAACTGAGAAGAAGCAGAGACCTCAAAAAATTGAAATAATTTGCCTGGAGTAACATAGCCAAGCTAAGTGTGTTGAAAACAGAGATTGTTATGAAAGGTAGGATCACTGAAAGTCAGAAGAATTCGAGGTAGAAAAAGAAATGGCCACCCAGGGAGTCTAAATCTAGGGTTTATGAACTTGTGGTTTTATTTTAAATGTTTTGGTACCTGAATTTCAGTTTATTTGGTTTCTTATGCAATCTTATATATTTCATTCTGTGCATTTAAAAACAATTTTGAGGGGCCCATAGGCTTCACCAGATGGCCAGAGGAATTCATAGACTAAAGTGATAAGAACCCCTAAGAAACAATCCCTAAACTTACTAGTCATGTGACCTTGGGCAAGTCACTTAACCCCAAATGCCCAGCCTTCCCCCTTCCAAAAAAGAAAGAGAGAGAAAGAAAGAGAGGGAGACAGGGAGGGAGGGAAGGAGGAAGGAAGGAAGGAAAGAAGGGAGGAAGGAAGGAAGGAAGGAAGGAAGGAAGGAAGGAAGGAAGGAAGGAAGAAAGGAAGGAAGGAAGGAAGGAAAAATCCCTAAGCTGGAAAAATCATTTCCTGAATTATCAATCAGTCAATCACCAAGCATTTTTAAGTGCCTCTGTGCTCTGCCAGGGACTAGGGTCTGCCAGGGAATGGGGATATAGAGAAACAGTTGAAACAGTCTTTGCCATTGATTGCCTCATATTCATTCTCTCTCTTTATAAATAAAGACTTCTACTAAAGCAAGCATTAAGACATAGCATCCTATAAAGCAGGACCCAGCAACCCCCACTTCTATATCCAAGAAGTCTTCCTCACTTGCTCCTTAACTCACCAATGGGAGCAGGAACTTTCTTACTTTTTCCTTTATTTCTATGGAACAAGATTAGCAAAGTATAGAAACTTGGTGATGCTTTCCGTTCATTTATTTACGCATACATTCACTCACTCATCCCCCCTAAAACAACAAACTTGAGCTAGCACTAGGCAGTCTCTCAAGTCCCATCTAGTCCCAGGATATGATTGCACTGGAGACTGGTGTTTCTCCTTTCTAGTCCCAACTCTATCTCTTCCAATAATACTCAGGGAAAGGAACTTGATTTCTCCACACTTCAGCTTCCCCAGCTATTCATTTGGAATGATTCAGATCCCTGACTTAAGAGGATTTCATAGCACTCAAAAAGAGGGAAATGATCTAAGCAGAAGCTCTGTTACCTTTACAAAGAGGGTCAGAGAAATCTGTCTTTTTAAAGCACAGTACTGGAATCTTCTCCATAAAGGACACTGCATGTTTTCCTTTCACTGCCCAATGATTTAAGAAATCAGTTTATTTTGGAATTATAAACCCTTGCTGATTCAGAGGCCCACTTCCTTGTTTATTGTGTTCATGCAAATTACATGGATGGAAGTTTGGAATTCAGTCACCTTGACTTGTTATTGTCATTCACGTCCCGTTTGGATAATTTGTAAAGCAGAGGCGCACATAGCCCCAGCACTGTAGGCACTAAATAAATATTTATCATAATCAATAAATAATGGACAACCGAAATCCAGATGACTTTGTTGCATTATTCTTTAGACAAACTCCACGTTGTTGAGGGTTATAAATAGCATCTCATCCATTCTTTCTCTCCTTTCTTCCCAAAACATATGGTTCCTCTCAGAAAGCTGCGTGCATGGCCATGTCTTTGATGATGTTTTGACACATCCTGGGGGATGGGAGGGCAGCCATCATTGTTTCCTCTGGGGATTGTATCCAGACTCAGGCAGCATTTGGGATACAGTCTATTTGTTTTAATTAGAACTCAATTTAAATGAGATTTTTAAAATTTAACTTGCAACAACCTTTTTTTTAAAGAGCATGGCTGATTCTCATGCAGAGTTGAAGGACCACCAACATTTCCTATATTTTGAGTCAATTCCATTTTTGGAAGCGTTTATTAAAGCTCTGCAAGGGCCCAGGAACACAAATGCAAGTGGAAAAATCTTTGCCCTCAAGGAATTTACCTTTAAATGGGGAGAAAATGAAACCTATACATAATAAATACAAACTGAATTAAGGGTTGAGGATCATCATGATAATAATTAATAATAATAAGCATTTATTTGGTGCATCGAGTTCCAAAATATTTGACATGTGTTATCCCATTTTACTTTTTACAACAATTCCGTAAGGTAGGTGCTCATATTTTCCCACTTCACAGATGAAAAAATTAGGTCTCAGAAAGGTTGAGTGACTTGCCCAAGGTCACACATCAGGCAGGATTTAACTCTGGTATCTGTAATTCCATGTCAGACATTCTATCTACCATGACACCTTGCTGCCACTATAGCTAGAAGGATCAGAAAAAGCTACTTGTAGGCAACAACACTCCAGCCTGGTCAGGATGGGAGATGAAGGGGAGGAAATATGGCATTCCTGTAAGGGGGAACAGGCCCATGCAAAGCCTCAGGGAAGGAAGGTGGGATGTTACATGTGAGGAACAGCATATAGACAAGTTTCACTGAACATTGACTGTGTGAGGAGGAGTCAATGATATTGAACCTACATTGCAACAATACATCTGTAATCCCCAATCTGGAATTTCTTCCTGGCCCCTCCCCTCCTATAGGAACTCTTTGCATGATCAAAAGGAATCCATTTGAGGTAGAAGCTAGTGCATTGCACATCATTCTTGGTCACCAATCAGCTACAAACTCCCAGGGCTTCTCCAAACAAGCCAGATAAATGTCTGGTTTACATGCACTGGAAACTAGGGTATTTATTTGGGGGGGAGAGAGATTTAGTCCTAAACTTTCTAGTATCCCTGGAAGTGGTTAAAATTCCTATATCCTTGGGATTTATCCATAGGATACATCTTATTTATCCATAAGAATATCCTATTGACGGGTTTAGTGTCCAATTACCTTGAATCTTGGCTATGATTTTAATAAAAATCCTCCAAGGTCCTCATTTTTCTGTTCTGTAAAATGAAATGTGAGAGGGGAAGTCAGATTATATATGTAGCTCCTGAGATTCCTTTCACCTCTAGGTCACTGGTGTAATTAAGCTCCTACTAAGCAAAGCACTGGGCTGGATGTTGGAGTTACTAAAGGATAGGTTTTCTATCCAAAACCAACCCTTCAGCTACCCTGGATTCCTCCAAAAGTTTGAACTAGCTCTGGCCCAAACTCCTGCTCTCAAAGGACAAAAGCTTGGAACAGTGTAAAAGAGTTCTAGATTTGGAGGCAGAGGACTTAGGTTCAAATCCCCAGTGTTACTACCTGTGTGACCTTGGACAAATTATGTAACCTCTCTGGCTTTCCATTTTCCTACCTATAAAGTGAGGGAGTCAGACTATCTATTTGCTCAGATCCCTTCCAGCTCTTTGAATAAAAACTCCTTGAGAACAAGAGCTCTTGTTTTTTTTTTCTTTGTACCTCCTGCCCCTGAAACATAGTAGGCACATACATAATGATAGTTGATCAATTACTCTTTGATTCTATGAATAAGATGGGGAATCACTACAATAGACAAGCAACTGATCAGGGCTTCCAATTTGAGAGCAGAAGTTCAAGCATGGAAGAGAAGCACTATGGGTTATCACTGTCAAATTGAATAGGCAGGGCTTTGAGAGGTAGAAATGGGGCTATTGGTACTCCCAAATGAATGGGGTAAATTAGTAAGAAATTAGGGCAGCTGAGAACACAATAAAGGAATATCTTCAAAATCTAAATTCCTTGAGGGCAGGAAATGTTGTTGTCCTTACTTTGTAGTCTTAGTGCTTAGAACATTATATGGTACATGCTGAGGAAAAACTTTTTGATTCGTTGATTTCCAAGGGGAAATTTTCCTAGTTCCTAGTCTCATTGCTTCTGGCTGCAGTTTTTGTAAGCCAACCTGGATGAGCTACTGGTTATGCCTGAGACATCTCTAAAGGTCCTTGAATATAGCACATATTGTTTCCTGGTTTTATTTATACTCTAAACACTCAATAAAGTGAAGCTTCAGCAGATTCCAGGTATCCACTTTGTAATTCAGCCTTACCCTATCAAATGAAGCCTTTTACTTCATTTTTAGTGTTTCTCTTACTTAACAGGCTAAATGTATGCTCCTGAGCACATTACTCTCAAGTCTTTGGAATATTCCTTTATCTTGTATTAGAATGGGAGGCATTGTTCTTCAAGTTGTAATAATTTCAAAGCTGAAGGCTTCTACACTTAGCAAAAACCCAACTCTTCTCAGGCTTTAATTACCTACAAAAACGGAACATCATCTTTCTTACTTAAATGCTTTGCCTGGAATAATTACCTCTTCCTTCTCTGTCTATTCAAAGACATACTGTTGTCCACAACCATCATTATCATTCAGTTCTCTCAGGTAATGCAAGGCTTGTCAAGAATTCAAGCAAATCTCCAAACTCAAGAAAACCCACTATAAATCCAAAACATGAGCCCTTCCTTCCCCATTACACCATGTTTCCAATAAAAAGCAATTTCTTAAGTTGTTCATGGGTCACTGTGATCATTAGTAAAGTCAGAATGAAGGATTTCAGTGCAAGCTGACTGTTGAAATAATGCCTCCAAAGCTTCCTTAAAATACCAAGTCCTCTGCATTATATACTTAGCTATTTTATCTGTTTTTAGGGTGGTGTTGTTGTTTTTTGCCTTATATGAGAGTTTAGTTCTTCCTGGAATTGCTACTTTCTGGAACATAAATGTAAATTATATTTACTGTTTGTAATCATTTCCAATTGTGAATGTCTCTAGGTAACATCATGAGTAAGTTCACTTTGTTCCTTTATTGAATGATGCTAACCCTGCTCAGAGATTTCTCTTTTGACATTGAAGTGAAATTGTCTTTAATTAAAACTATGTACCAGTATTGTGGCAGTACATGGCTAAGGCTACAACTGGAATAGTCAGTTGGAGCTTTGTTCTAGGGCACTTAAATTTAAAAATTCCCCCCAAAAAGTTAGATAATAAATTTAAATAATTTTTAATATTTATTTTAATGTCACTTTTAACTCCCTTAATGTGACCCAACCAATCATGCCCTCCTTCTCCCCCTACAGTGGTCTCGGTGTGTTTGAGAGTCTCTATCTCACTAGGAGAAAGTGTTGTGGGGTCTCTCTGGCTATAGGGCTGGCATCTTGGGACTCTCTTACTATGAGTTTATATATCAAAGTCTCACTCATCCCATCATATTTGATTAGTGAGTGGCTTTCATTCTATTTTTCCTAGAGGACAATTTTTGCTGTTTACTCTAGGTACCAAAAGTTGTTAGTTATGGTTCTGGATGTGTTGATGCTATCTTCAGGGCAATATGCTGAATTCAATTTATGCTCCATTCTCCCCATTGGAGAGAGAGAGAGAGAGAGAGGAAGAGGGAGGGAGGGAGGGAGGGAGGGGGGAGAGAGAGAGAGAGAGAGAGAGAGAGAGAGAGAGAGAGAGAAAGGAAAGAAAGAAAGAAAGAAAGAAAGAAAGAAAGAAAGAAAGAAAGAAAGAAAGTGAAAGACAGAAAGAAAGTGAAAGACAGAAAGAAAGAAATGAAAGACAAATGAAATGAAAGAAGAGGAAGGGAGAATGGAAGGAAGGAAGGAAGGAAAGAAGGGAGGGAGGGAGGAAGGAAGGAAAGAAGGAAGGAGTCATGAGTATATGTTGATTTTGTAAGCACAAAATCATCTACACTTATAGCAGTATATGCAATGCAATCTGAGCATTTTAGCTAATATGGGGTTTTCCTCCCTCTCTCCTTCTTTTTTTTTGTCTACAGAATGTTTTTGTAGATAAACCAGCATTTCCGGAGTACAAAGTTTCAGATGCAAAAAAGTCCAAATTCATCCTTTTGCATTTTAGCACTTTTAAAGCTGGCTGGGACTGGCTGATCTTGTTGGCGACGTTCTATGTCGCTGTGACCGTACCTTACAACGTTTGCTTTATTGGCAATGATGAGCTGTCCACAACAAGGAGCACCACGGTCAGCGACATCGCAGTGGAGATTCTGTTCATTATAGGTAAGAACCCAGTAAACATTCTTCTGCCATTGACAAAGGGAAGGGAAGGACAGGAATGTGATCCAGACGTTGTTGGGAAGTGAAGATGAGCTCAGACTTCATTTGCATTGGCATGAATTGGCCCCTCATGCAAATTCAGAGAAGGACATATTTGAATTTCTTAGAATTGCCTTCCTCAGCTTTTCCACTGTTCCTTTATTCAAATAAACCCTAGCTGGTGTTTTATGTTGCTCTCATTTCATCAAAATTGGAGTAAAAGAAAAGGACTTGTGAGTTGCTTCGTTTGTGTTCTGTCATATACTTCTTTGCCTACAGCCAGCAAAGTATTTTTTAGCAAGGTGGTTCAAAACCTTAATTATTTTCCATTAGAATGGAGTAAAGATAAAGTTGCCACCTTGTCAGAAGACCAAGATACTGTGGTGACAAATACTATAAATAGAGGCTGAATGTTTCCTCCATGCTTAAGTATCAGGGTCCTCAGAATACCCTTGATACCCTTTTGTCTCTACTCAGGTTGAGTGGAGCCAAATTCCTTAAGGATTACTATCCTGTCTTGAACAAAAGTAAAGAAAAAACATTTTGAAAGGCTAGAAAGAAGAGTTGTGGGTTACATATTTAGAAGTGGCAAAGACATTACAGACCATGTAACCTAAAAACTCTATTTTGCTGATGAGGAAACTGAGGTCCAGGAAGGATAAGGTTTTGTTGCCCAAGGTCATATAGGTGGTAAAACTATTGAAGTAAAAAGAGGATTGGATTTGGCAGTCAAAGGACTTGGATCTTACCATCATAGATTTAGAACTAAAAGAGACCATAGAAGTCAATGAATTCAACTCCCTCTTTTTACAGATGAGGAAACTAAGGTTCAGAGAACCTAAGTGACTTGTTCAGGGTCATGCTCCATGTAATTATCTGAGGCAGGATACAAACCTAAGTCTTCTCAACTCCTAACCCAGTGCTCTCCCCTGTGCCATGCTGCCTTTGCATCCTGTTTCTGGTATTTTTGCCCTGGACCCCTGAGAAAGTAGAAGAACTAGAGAGGACAGAAGACAGTTGGGAATTAGGGAAGAGGCATATTTGCTCTTTATCTCCTCGACCTTTTTTCATCCTATTTCCACTTAGAAAATGATTAGAGGGGAATAGAATACAAACAAGGGAATTTTCAAAAATTAGTGGTATTAGCCCATATACTACACCATATATTATAGGATCTCAAATTTTGTTCTTTAAGAAAAAAATGGAAGATTCTTGAAGTCTTTTTTTAGTTCACACATGAGTAAAGGTGTAAGGAATGAGCACTAGGGTAAAGAAGAAAAAAAGGAAGGGGAGGACAAGAGAATTAGAGGAGATAAAATGGGCACTCTTGTTTTATGAAGAAGTGAAAGATTTTAACCTAACAATCTATTTTTCATTGGCTGTGAAATCTTACTTGTGGTTGGTCTGTTGGAGGCACTGACTTTGAGCCAGAATAAGGTCTCTGAATATTTGTTAGTGTCCAAATTTTGGAGACCCAGGACCTCGCTTCAAATCCCATGACTGCTACTTAATGTCTGTGACCTTGGGCAAGTCACTTCATTTCCCTAAGTCGCATCAGTGTCATGGTCTGTAAAATGAAGAGCTTGAACCAGATGGTCTATAAGGTCCCTTCCAAGCATTTCATTCCTCTAAATTACTTTCTCTGTACTTTGTATTGAATCATCTGTATGCATGTTTTATGTCCCTGTAAGTTTCTTGACAACAAGGACTGTTTGTTAAATTCCCCAGAACTCTGCATACACTAGGTTCTCAATGAGTGGGTTTTTTTTTAAATAAATTGATTTTGCTTTCAATTCATCAACAAGTATAACATATTAGAATACTTTGATTCCCCTGATGTGGCCATCTATTTCAGGACCTGTTGATGTAATCAGCTAGGATTGAAAATGCATTATTCACTACTTTACCTAGCTGCCTTCAAGTAGGTCCTTAATAAGTACTTGTTGATTGATTATAAAATGAGGTGAAGAGTGAGCAAAATGACTTTAAGTTCTTTTAAAGTTTTATCTATGATTCTATGATTTTGCTTCTACTATTGCTATAAGATACTAAGTTATTGAAAGAATGTACAATTAGATTTTTAACCCTATTATAGAATCTTTTTGAAGTCACAGAAATAGGACAGTGAAAATATTTTTTAATTTCATTGTAAAAAAAACCCATGTGATAGAAATGTATTTGTATAACTTCCATTGTGTAATTGAAAGAAATGATATCAAATGGAGAAAGAGGAGTTTTCATCCCACTTATATGGAATCAATGAACAAATATTTATTAAACACCTACTGTGTGCTGGACACTGTGTTAAGTGATGTAAATCACATAGACACAGATTCAGTATACCTTTACACAAGCCATCCTTGTTTCTTCAGTGCCTAATGATTTCTTTATGAAGATATTGAGCACAAAGCTACTCCTATTAGATGTTTCAAAAAACTGAATGTTCACAATGTGTTTAAAGTATGAGAGGTTTCTTTTTTACAAGATAAGAGAACTCTATGTAAGAATATTTTTGTTCACAAAACAAATTAGGCATTTTTTTCACATTGCAAAAGAATTCTTGCTTGACAAAAAAAGGTATGTTTAAGTAGCCAGCATCATTACTGTATTCAAAGTTTGTTTACAACTGTTTCTGGAAAAAGAATTTTTAAATTCACATTAAGAGATAATTGAATTACAATTGAAAGGCAATTAGATGTGAAGATTATATAGTATTGCTTAAAATATCATCCTAAGTGAAGGTGACCAGATATCCTATATATGCCAGGACACTCCCAGATTTAGATGGTTTGTACCAACATGATGAAAAATTCCATGTAATGTTTTTTGAATGGCAGCTGCTAGTCAAAGGACTATTGAATCAACACTTTTTCCAAGGGTAAGTAGGTGTCAAAGGAAAAAACAAATAATGTAAAGCTTCAAGACAGGAAAGTATATTTCTGGTTATGTTGGAGAAGTTCATTGTGGTGGAGTTGGTGAATGATATAGCTCAGAGTTAATTAACCTAATTAATTAGGTTATCTATCATACTCCTTTTTTCATCCTCATCATCTCATTAGAGAAAGAGCAATACACCATGTTGTGTTTTTTAATATTTTTCCAAGTTTTCTTTTCATATTCACCTTCATTTTATTCAGTGCTGCATAGTAAAGAGAGTATTGAAGTATAGACAGGGACTGGTTAAAGTCAAGAGCAGCATGCTAAATTGGAAAGAGTTTTGGGTTTGGAAATTCAATTCCCAATACTTATATCCCCATATTTGAAGTCTGTGATGATTATAATAAACCCTATAATGTTGCAGAGTAACTTAAAAAGAAATCTGTAATTATTCAAAAAAACTTGCCCCAACCATCCACGGAGGAAAGACCAAGTGGATGAAAGATGTCAATTGCCTGGATATCAGCATGCATTTGGGTAGACACTTATAAATTGAAGCTGGTAGAGTATAGGCAGCAAATCAGCTGAACTCTCCCAATTTTTCCTGCCAAACAACTTTAAAATAACACCTCAAATCAAATTTGGGAGTGGCAGAGGCAACAAGGTCAAGGTGAGATAATTTTCCAGCACAAAACAACTTAGGAGTTTAGCAGCAGAGGTTCTGTGACACCAAGGTGGGGGTCAGTCAAGAGTGCAGCACATGCCATGGCAATACTAGCAGCAGGTCCTAGAGGCAACTGCAATAGCAACAGTAGCAACATTAGGAACTCTCAGGCCCAAGATGGTAAGAGAATCAGACAACTGGTCAGAAAGAGATTATAGGGGACTCTTTGCTGGTGCTAAGTGCAGGACCCTGCTACATCACTTATATGCAATTATGAACCAAATTTCCACGGTAAAGAGGAACATGAGTTCTTGTAGCTTCAGGGAGGCTGAAGTCCTGGTCACAGTTCTAGGAGAGAGAAGAGTGCTTGTGGTTACACACAAGGGAGCATGGGCCCTGGTCTCAATTGCAAAGCAAAAAGGGGCAGTTGTGCTTGTGGCTTCAAGGAAGTAAAATTCCTTTCTGGATAAAAACAGAGCACAGGCTAAAAGAACAGTGACCACAATGTTGATTTGGATCACACCACCCTGGAAGCATCAAAAACTTACAGACTCCCAGAACTAGCTCTGAAAGCAGCAGCAGCAAACAAATGAATAAACAAAAAAACTGAAGCTTGGAACAGTTCCCTCTCCAACCCAGCAGCAAAGTCCAACTTTAACTACAGTTAAAAATTAATCAATAGGCAAGGGAAAAGGGCAAACAACAACAATAAAAAAAAACCTGATCATAAAAAGCTACTATAATGATAAGAAAGATCAAGACATAAACTCAGAAGACAATGCTGTCAAAATTGCTACAAGCAAAGTCTCAAAGAAAAATGTGAATTGGACTCAAGTCAAACAAAAACTCCTGGAAGAACTCAAAAAGAAGTTTGAAAATCAAATAAGAGAGGCACAAAAAATAGGAAAAGAAATGAGAATGATCCAAGAAAATTCTAAAGAGAATTAACAGCTTGGTAAAAGAGGCACACAAACAATTGAAGAAAATAATACTTTAAAAAACAGAATTGACCAAGTCATAAAAGAGACAAAAATCTATGAACTTTAAAAAATCAGAATTGATCAAATGGAAAAAGATGTACAAAATCTCACTTTAAAAAAATTCTTAAAAATCAGAATTGGACAAACGTAAGCTAATGACTCCATGAGAAATCAAGAAACAATAAAGCAAAGTCAAAGAATGGGAAAAAATAGAAGAAAAAGTAAAATATCTCATCAAAAAGGAAAAAAAAAACTAGACCTAGAAGACAGATTGAGAAATAATTTGATAATTATTGAACTACTTGAAAGCCATGATGAAAAAAATAACTTAAAAATTATTTTTCAAGAAGTTATCAAAGAAAACTGCCCTGATATCCTAGAACCAGTGGGCAAAGTAGAAATTGAAAGAATACATTGATCACCTCCTAAAAGAAATCTCAAAATGAAAACTCTCAGGAATATTATAGCAAAATTCCAGAGCTCCTGGGTCAAGGAGAAACTAATACAAGCAGCAAGAAACAATTCAAATATCATGGAACCACAGTTAGGATCACAAAAGATTTAGCAGCTTCCACATTAAAGGAGCAGATGACTTTGAATATGACATTCCAGAAGGCAAAGGAACTAGAATTACAATCCTGAATCACCTACCCACCAAAATGAGTATAATCTTTCTGGGAGAAATGGATATTTAATGAAACAGAGAAAGTATAATGTATTCAAACATTCCTGATGAAAATAGTGGAGCTGACCAGAAAATGTGACATTCAAGCACAAGATTCAAGTGAAGTATAAAAAGATAAACCTGAAAGAGAAATATTAATGGCTCATGTATAAGCTGAACCAATACAACAAAAATGAAAATTTTACCTAAATTAACTTACTTATTCTGTGCCATACCAATCAAGCAAACAAAAATTATTTCATACAGGTAAAAAATAATAATAAAATTCATCTGGAAGAATAAAAAGTCCAGAATACCAAAAGAATCAATGAAAATAAAATGTGAAAGATGGTCTAGCAGTACCAGATCTCAAATTACATTGAAAGTGGTAATTATGAAAAAATTCTTGTACTGGCTAAGAAATATAGTGGCGAATCAGTAGAATAGGTTAGATACACAGAACACAGTACTAAATGACCCTAGCAATCTAGTGTTTAATAAACCAAAAGTTCCAAGTTTCAGGGTTAAGAACTCACTATTTGACAAAATTTCTGAGAAAACTGGAAAGCAATTTGGAAGAAACTAGGAATAGAACAATGTCTCACACCATATTCCAAGATATAGTGAAAATAGGTACATAATTTAAACCTAAAGGGTGATATCATCAGCAAATTAGAGGAGCATAGAATATTTTATCTATCAGATCTATGGATAAGGGAAGAATTTAGGACCAAACAAGAGATAAAGAGGATCACAGGAGGTAAAATGGATCATTTTGTTATATTAAATTATAAAGATTTTGTAAAAAGAAAACCAATGCATCCAAGATTAGAAGGAAAGCAGGAAACTGGAGAAAAATTTACAGCAAACATCCCTAGAAAGACCTTATATCTCAAACATATAGAGAACTAAATTGAATTTATAAGAATGTAAGTCACCCCTAATTGATAAAGGGTCAAGAGATACAAACAAGCAGCTTTCAGAAGAAATCATGTCTTTGTATAGTCATAGGAAAAAATGCTCTAAATCACTACTTATTAGAGAAATGAAAATTAGAATAACCCTGAGGTACCACCTCACACATTTGATAATGGGCTAATATTACAGAAAAGGAAAATAACAAATATCAGAGTAGAAGGTAAAAAATTGGGACAACAATGCACTGTTGGTGGAGTTATGAACTGACCCAACCATTTCAGAGAGCAATTTGGAAACATGCCCAAAAGGTTATAAAACTCTTTGATCCAGCAATACCACTCCCAGGTCTGTATCCCCAAAAGACCTAAGAAAAAAGGAATGGGCCTATATGTACAAAAATATTTATATCACCTATTTTTATCATGGCAGATTTAGAAATTAAAGTAGTGCCCATCAATTGGGGAATGGCTGAATAAGTATATGATAGTGATGGAATACTACTGTGCTATAAGGAATAATAAGCAGGATAGTTCCAGAAAAACCTGGAAAGACTTACATTAACTGATGCAAAGTGAAGTGAGCAGAACCAAGAGAACACTGTGCAGTAACATCAATATTGTCTGATGATCAACTGTGAATGACTTAGTTATTCTGATCAATGCAATGATGCAAGACAATTCCAAACGACTTATGATGAAAAATGCTATCTACCTCCAAAGAAAGAATTGGAGTCTGAATGAAAATAAAAGTATAACTTTCTCACCTTTTTGCTTTATTTTTAGCAATATGACTAATATGAAAATATTTTCCCATAGTTTCACATGTGTAATTGATATTACATTTCTTGCCTTCTCAATGGTGGAGGAGGAGTAAGAGGAAAAGAGAATTCAGAATTCAAAAAAATAAATGTTAGAAATAAATTATAAATGTTAAAAAGAAAATGCTTCTATAGAGAGAAGATATCTATACATCTATATCTATCTACAGATATGTCAGCTTCTATAAAAGAATGAATTAGTAGGTTATTATTTCTATTACCATTGTCATGTTCAAATACGTTATGGGTAAACGTACTTACATATTTGTCATTCTTCCTCATCACCAAAGAAATCAATAATTTCCACAAATCTCACATTTTTACCTTCTACTTTTCCCCTCTTTTCATTAAGCAAAGGTTTTCTCCCGATTATTGTACCTCTCTATTGGCCCTAATGTTTCTTAAACTTCAGAGTCTCTTTATCCCCGTTGTCTTTCGGCCCTCTAACAATCCTGTGCATTGAGTCAGATGAGTAGGTAAAGGACTTTTGATGAACCTTAGAGGTCATCTAATCCGATGTCCTCAATGTACTGTGAGGAAACTGAGGCTCAGAAATGTGACATCAATTACTCAAGCTCAGATAATAAGTGGTGAAACTGGACTCTGTGGTCTCTTCCAACTCTAACATTTTCTGAACCTGGATGATACTTTTTTCCTGGTATAGTTGGTAGATACTGCCTGCCTTATTAATAAACATGAATTATAAATTATTCTGACATCTGTTTGGCTTTCATGTCAATGCCTCAGACTTCAAGCAAATCATCTTTCTCTGATAAGCACAATAAATGAGGGAAACTTGGTCAGAGTTCCTGTTTGGCAATTTCAGAATTTGCTGCGTCATCTTGGGATTTTTGTAGCGACTAACTCAGTGCTGTCCACTTAATGTATGTTTTTTAATTTAAGAATGTCTGTGGAATGACCTAGATATAGGTGAAAGTTTTATCCCTGAATGACAATATATTGTCTGAGGCTACCTCTCAATTTCTGCATCCCAGGGGGATCCTCAAAAACACTCTGGAAGGTAAATGCTATTATTATCTCATTTTTCAGATAAGGAAACATATGATAGGTGTCAAGATGTGTAGCACGGAGTAGCCCTTTGAGAAAGAAAATACAAACCAAAGATGGAAAGTAAAGGTGGAAGTGTAGGGTAGCCCCTGATTGTGGAAGGTGCTGAATGTTAGGAAGATGAGATTAAATTTTACTTGGTAGATAATAGTCAATATTTTTGAGCAAAGGAAAGATCCAAAGGGTATAGAAAGACTAGAGGAAGGAAGCCAGACTGAACCTCATATCAAAGCTATATGAAGACTGATTGAAGGAACTAAGGATATTTGGACTGAAAAGAAGAAGAATCAGAGGGAACATGATAGATATCATCCAGTATCTGAAGGACCATCATAGAGCCTTTTGATAATGATATTCAAAAGGAGAAACTGAGAGAAAATGGTGAAAGTTGAAAAAAGATAAATTCAACCTTGATATTGGAGGTAAGGAAGGGGAACTTTCTAACAACTAGAGCTACCAAATATGGAATGATTCACTTTGGTGAGTAATGATTTCTCCCTCATTAGATTGCCCATCATCAAATCTTCAAAGAGAGCATTGATTATTTTTTGTCAAGCATGTTGTTGCTCAGAATCTTTTCAGGCATAAGTTGAATTAGGTACAACTGAGGTGCCTTCCATTTCTGAAATTCTGTAACTGAGTAATAAGATCAGCTCCATGTCTAAAAAAGATCATCCTAGAAGTATAAAAAGAGGGGTTGAAGCATCATAGAATTGATGTGGTTTTATCTTTCATGTCTCCAAAAGAAATTATGTATTGATGAATGACTAAAACATAAGACTTTTTTAAATAAGTGATTTTTTTTCACAATTGGATAGGCTCAGACTGAGCTTAGCAGCATCAACTCTGTTTTATGTTTAGAAGTATTGATTTTATTCCTGTACATTTCCAATATGGAAGTATGTATGTACTAGGGGATCAGTCAGACAATTGTGTAAACCATTGCCTACAGTGGGGTCAATGCTATCCAATTACAATGTTTTCTTAAGATGATTCTTGATTGGTCTGCAGTTCTGAAATATTTTAAAGTAAAGAATTTGTATTACCATACACCATTTCATTTTTCCTAATAGACTTAGTCAAAATGTAGACATTCTCTCTAATGTGTCACAAATAATAACTACATGGTAAGACTCAGATATGCATGTGGGTTTCTGAAAGTGGTCAATACCATCAAGAAACCTAATTTAATGGAATGACTCAGGAAAAGTGTAGTTATTATTGGTTGATCGTTTGTTACTCTTTTTTAGGAGGAAGGGAGGAAATTGACTCGTTTCTTTAACAGATGAAAAAGTTAGTCTAAAAATATGTCCCAGAGACCTATGATGCCCCTGAAAAATAATGGCTCTAAGTTTAAATCTGAGAGGTTGGTAGGCGAGCAAGGAGGAAGAGATTTCAACTTTGGCAGAACAGTTGGGAAAGATCTTATTCTGCGACTTATGTGTTCCTGTAAATAGAATATGGGCCAGGAGCGGGTGCTCATGAAATATGAAACAATAGCACTTTTTTTTGCACAAGGTAAGAAAGTTAAGGATGGAAATTTTGCTAAATTTGGAAACCAAAAAGAAAAACATGAGTCCTAAATTTAGGACTCTAATGCAAGATCATTGTACTCTTTTGTCTCAATTTGGCTCTTGCTGAACATTCTGATGTATCACCTGCCTCTTCCAAGTTTATTTTCTAGTAGCACCAATGAATTACTTTATAAGGGGAAATGATTGGACTTGGCTCACATTTCAAATGTAAATCACTATCGCTGGTATTTTTAATGAGAATGCACATTAGAATAATTTGATTTCTCATTAAGCCGGGGTGGGAGGGGAGGGAAACATGGGGAATAGGCATGACTGCAATGCAATTCAAAAAAAAACATTTTATTATTATTATGATTTGCTATTATCATTATTTCTAAAAGCTTCAGAAAATACTTGAGTCTTGTAAACATCTGTCCCTAGGAAAAGTTGATGTTGGTTCATTAAGCTTGTTGAACATTTATTGAGTATGTACTATGTATTCTACTATGCATTCTTCAGTTCAGCAAGCATTACATTCCCCCTACATATAAGGCTCGACACTGAGTATGGCGCATCCAAAGACAGAATCAAAATTGTCCCTGTATTCTGTGAATGTACATTCTTCTAGGGGTTACAACATTGAAGAGTCAAGAGAGTACTGGATTTAGAGTTATCAGATGTGAGCTCCAATTCCAACTTTGCCACTTTCTACCCAGGTGATCTTGAGCAAATATTTACATTTCTCCAGACCTCTGTTTCATCATATTCAAAATAAAGTGTTTGGAGGGCCACCTGACTGCTATGTTGTGACAGGCATTCATTTCATGTTGAAATTGAACTACATGGCTGCTGAGGTCCCTTCCACTTTACATTTCAAAGAGTAGGTGACCTCTAAGAACCCTTTTCAGTATTAAGTCTATGATGCCAATTATACAATTATATATAAAGGTATTTGAGGTTAGGACCTATGATTTCACTGATGTAGTGGAATTCAAAAGAAAAACCCCAACACCTACATCTACCCATGGAGACCAGGAATTCATAGTGTTAGAGTGCCCAGGGCACTGAGAGGTTAAGTAATTTGCCTGGGATCACACAGTCAATAAAGATCAGAGGCAAAACTTGAAACTAATACTTCCTGTCTCTAAAACCAATTCTCTCTACTCTATTATCTTGCTTTTCATATACAAAGCAATAGAAAACTTTTTCAGGAGTTTGAGACCATTCACAGGTGGTCTGAGGAGGAAAGGACTCAACTAGAAGGTGAGTGCTAGCTGTGCTCTGAAATAAGATAGAGAATCTAAAGAGTTATCTTTGTGAATAGGGGAAAGAAAATGCATAGCTACAGATTAACAAAAATTCATGATGTTAGTCAACTAAGTGACTTAAATGCCTCACCACTAATTTCAGTCTTCCTACTGTCAAATGTCCCTATTATAGTTGGATGACAGTTCCTAGATATGAGGATCTTTGCTACATCCATGAGCAAGAGGACAGTGATGCAGACCTAGGCTAACTGGGCAACAAGCCCACTGTGTGCCATGATCACCAGACAATAAGAAATTCATCTTATCATCAAGCAACAAGCATTTATAAAATCACTAAATGGCATGCCACATTACAGGGCCTAAGTGTAGTGAAAGATTATAAAGATGCGGAAGCCATTGCCCCCTGATCATAAGGAGTTTATGGTCTAGCTGGGGAAAGAAGAGCAATACACAAGGAACACTTGAATAACAATACAAGGCAGCAAGACCAGTCTTACTTATAAATGGATTGGGTGAGAGCCTTCATAGTATGTTGTGACTCTGGGGAAGTCATATAATTTCTCCATGTATTGGGCATTTCTGAAAGACTATAAACTCAAGTAAAGATGCAGACTAACAATGGAAGAGGGAGTTTGCTCACATGTGTTTTCAAACCAATGAAATCACAAGTCCAGTCCATATTCTCATATTTATATATTACTTGGAAGGACATGATGAGGTTTTCTCATAATAATTCTATGAGGTAGATAGGACAATCATTTTTATCCATATTTCATTAACTAGGAAACTGAGACTCAGATATTTGCCAAACATCACACATTTTGAACACTGGTAGCTTTCTTAAAGGGAGTTTGTGGGACATATGGCTAGACAGAGGGCTTTAGGGTAAGGCTTATTGGACATGGATTTAAGTCCTAAGAATTCTATGAAAGAGGCATTGAAGGATTTAAGAAACAGTGATTAATCTGTCAAACAACAGGCATTTATTAAGTACCTCTTGTGTACCAAGCATTTGGGGTACAGTGACAAAATCAGATAGTCCCTGCCTTCAAGGAGCTTGTATTGTGTCAGAAAAAATACATATATGTGTATATAGAATACAGGGACATTTAGGTGACTCAGTGGATAGAGTGCTCGGCCTGGAATCAGGAAAATCTGAATTCAAATCTGGCCTCAGACACTAGCTCTGTTACCCTGGGCAAGTCACTTAACCCTGTTTGCTTCAGTTTCCTCAGCTATAAAATGAGATGGAGAAGGAAATGGCAAACTACCCTGATATCTTTGCCAAGAAAACATCAAGTGAGATCACGAAGAGTTGGACATGACTGAGATGCCTGAATACCACCACAAACAGAATACATATAAAGTAATCACCAGATCATTTAAGTCAGAGGAAGAACTAGCATGTAGGGGATAATGGAATCCAGAAGGGCTTCCTGTATGTAATGTATTAAGATCAAATCTTTAAAGGAAACTAGGGATTCCAGGAGCTGGGTATTTGGCAGAAATACATTCCAAGAGTAGAAGAAAGCCAATGCAAAGATGGAGAACAATTATCTTATGGGGCAAATAGCAAGAAGACCTGTTTCGGTGGACACAAGAGAGATTTTCAGCACTGTGTTAACAGAACAGAATGGTGAAACAGACTGGAAGGCAAGGAGCTTATTTGGAAGCTACCTCCAATTGTACAGATATGAGACAATAAGTACCTAAACCAAAGGAGTAGCAACATGGACAAGTTTTGGTAGTTGGTAGACTGTGGGAGACCATGGCTTAGGTAAGGAGTGTGGGTGACCAATAGCATGGCATTGTCATTTTCAAAGATAAAAAGGATTGGAAAGAGAAGCATGGCTTGGAAGAGTGGAAAGTAACTAGTTTGGGGCATGTTCAGTTTGAAGCACTGGTGGGAATCCAAATGGAGAGGTCTTTTCAGTAGCTGGAAATTTGGGTCTGGAATTAAGAAGAGAGATTTTAGCTAGAGCTGTATAGATTTGAGACTCATCTGCATAAAGATCAGATTGAAGCTTTGAGGGAAAACAAAGATGAGCAAAAACTTGAGAAGAGAGCCTTGGGCAACATTAACATAGAGAGGAAAGAGGAGTTAGTGAGGAAGACAGAATTATAACAGAAAAAGAAGAATTGTATATGGTGAATTTAAAGAAAAGGGGCAACAAGGAGCTGCACTATGTCGTGCTGCAGAGAGACCAAGGAAGGAAAGGTAGAGAAGAAATAGAATGGAATTCATTAGATTCTGGTGATTAGGTCATTAATGACTTGTGGTAGAACAATTGCAGTAGACGTGGAACAAAAATAAAACTAGAAAATTGCGATTGAGTGAAAGGTGAAGAAGTAGTGGTAGTGTGTGCCAGCTAACATTTTGGAAAGTATGGCCACATAAGGAACAAGAAAGATGAGATAGAATAATGAAGGGAGACATCTTTTAGGAGTGGGAGACTTTCATATTTGTAAACTGAAGGGAATTAGAGAAAAATGCCTTGAGGAATATGTACATAGATAGAAGAGATGAGTCAGTAAGGAGGACAGAGAACCAAATAGAAATCCAAGAGACAGGAATTAAAGTCCCATAGAAAGCAAGAGGAGATAAGATCAAAAGTTCAGGGGCAGCTAGGTGGTGTGGAGAATAGAAGACCAGCCCTGTAGTCAGGAGGACCTGAGTTCAAATTCAAGCTTAGACACTTGACACTTACTAGCTGTGTGACTGTGGACAAGTCACTTAACCCCAATTGCCCTGTCTTCCCCTACCAAAAAAAAAAAAAAGAAAAGTATAGGTTTCTCCTTAATGCCCATATAAAGAAAGAAGTAAAGTTATCTTTTTAGACAGGATATAATGAATGAAGCTTAAAAAATTAAGATGAAAAAGGCTAATCTATTAAGATGCCTCATGTGAGATTCATTATAGAATTATAGAATCCTTAGAGGTAATCTAGATTGTCCTCTCATTTTACAGAAGAAGAAACTGGGTTACAGAAGTAACTAGCCCTCCAATCTCCCACACAATAAGAAATAGAACTACGATTTGAACCAACCTTTGATTCTTTCGACTATGCCTCTATCTTCAGAAAGTAATCTAATAAACTGGGGACTAAGAGGAGTGCTTCCCATTCACCATTAGAGTAGACATAAGGGAGACAGAAAGGGAGTAGGGATTATCTAAAAAGGATCATAATTGACTTGAAATAGGAGAGGTTGCTCTAGGCCTATGGGTTAAAGAGTAAGAAGGTAGAATACTGAGAGTAGGAAGTAGAAATAAGCAACGTGTGTGGGTGAGTAGGAGTTGATGTGAGAAGTGAAGTGATGGGGGATAAGTATTTCAATTTGATGCATACAGCAATGGGGTAACTAGTGAAGGGATTTGCGGGGGAGAGTAATACATAGCAGTCGACAAAGATTGTTTTTTAACTTGGGTGCAGGATGTTAAACTGACTGTGAAGAAGAGACATTAACAGCAGAGAGGCAAGTGAGAAGATAATGTTTGTTTTGATGTGTTTAAGACATGGAAAGATCATACTTTCCTACAGCACATTATAAAAGAGGTGCTTTTCTGTAAGTTCACATATATTGCATACTCCTTCCTACAGAAAAAAAATGTCATATTCCAACAATTACCTACAATCCTAGGAAGGGTTTAGAAATGCACTGTCTGAATGTATTGTGAGATATTTGGATTTTGAGATACAATATCAACTCTTCCCAAATAGTTAGACTTCTAGATAAAGAAAGAGAAATTGCTTATATGGTTATTAGAGATGCAAAAAGACAGAAAAACAAAAAAACAAGAGGAACTGGTGATGGGCATCTTTAGGTGTTTAGATACTCAGATATAGCAGGAACTGCCTCAGTCTAGACAAAGAGAACAAAGTTGATAATTAGAAGGGAATTCAGAGGCCATTTGGCATAACCCACACACCAGAAAGAATCCCCAGTATAACAACAGGGAAGTGGCCATCTTGCATCAGCCTGAAGACCTCCAATGATGAGTAGCACACCATCTTCCCAGGTTCTCTATTCTCATAATTCATGCAAAAGGAACTCTAGCTTTGGAAAAGATTTGTCTTCATCAATGACCAAAAGCCCAACCTGTAAAGAATGCAGATGAGGGTGAACTATATTTTAACTCAGGAGCAGAACAAATATCAAAAATCAGCCAATGAGTACTTATTAAATACTTACTGAATTAAATGCTGGGTATACAAATACAAAAATGAAACAGTCCCCTTGTTCCAGGAATTAACATGATATCTGGGAAAACAACATGCAATGAATACCTTTTCCTTTCAGATATGGAATGAACCTTGGAGACAAGCTAATCCAACTCTTCATTTTACAGATGAGGAAGCTGGGACTCAAATAACTTAAAAGAGACTTGCCTAAGGTCACACAAGGCCGATGCAAAGCTAGTCTTCTCTTCCCTAGTCTCTTGCCTCTACCCAGGGTTCTTCAGAAGCTTATTTTCTTTTTTAAAATACTCTGATGATTTTATTTCATTATAATTGGTTTGCCTTGTGATCTTCCATATTTCATTTTATGCATTTAAAAACATTACCCTGAGAATGACTCTAGAGGCTTCTCCAGACTAATAGTCAAAGGGGTCCACAACACAAAAATGTTAAGAGCCCTTGCCCTGCTTCTCCTCTCCACTTATATTTTAATATGTTACATTACAAATATCATTAGCAATAAGTTGACATTCAAATGTTAAGTCCGATTATTCTTTGGAGTTAACTAATAAAATTCTCCAGAAGCCACCCTACAAAAAGTGGCAGTAAAAAATAGTGCATTTGCATGTGATATAGTTAGAACAGTCTGAAGAGAGCAGCTTTCTCTTCAGATAAACAACACGTGGGCATTATAACATGTAGCTATTAGCCCATCAGAGGCGGAATATAAAGTCTTTGCTTCTCAGTCAATCAGTCAACAAGCTTTTATTAAACTCCTACTCTGTGATTGACACTGGGAACACAAAAATAAAAATGAAACAGTTCTGGCCCTCCAGGGACTTACATTCTGTCAACTCAAGATATAATGGCAATATTTCTGTCTGAAATGAAAGCAAGAGAAAATTCTAGGACAGTCAAATATTCATTTGAGGGGACAATATTTTACCAGCCATATGAAAAGGTCATATTTAACTAATGTCTATGTTTTGATAAAGGTTTTTGTTATTAATCTGTAGCTATAAAAAATGTAACAAGGCTTCATAATTCTAGCAAATAAGAAGTAGAGAAAATATCATCCCTTCATACTGTTTACCAAAAGGATTGGTTAGATTTTGCAAGCTACAATTTGATCCATCTGAAAATCATCAGAATATACTGTAGCCTTTCACTTTTTTTGCTAACTATAATTCATTTTAAATGTTTAAAAATATAAGGTTAGTAATGTACTTGAAATAAATTAATTCACACACACATCTACTTTTATAGTGATGAGGGTTTTTATTGGAGGGAAAGGAGCCAAAAGTATTATGAAGTATACAGTTGGTTTTTTTTTTATATCTTCAAATGCCAAGCTAGTAGACTGAACTCTGAATGTGAGATATGTGTCCAGTGATAGACAAGTTGATATACTACTTAGGAATTAACTCATGTCCATGTTTGATATTGTGAAGATAAATCAAACCAGAATACAGAAGGAAATTTCAGCTGAATGACTCTACAAGTTATTCTCCAGAAGGTACATAAAACAGTCTGGTGGGGTTGAATTTATTGTGAACCCAAGGTTAAGAAGTAGCATCATTTCATGAAATACTTCATTTTGTCAACTCAGGGAGTTCATGATGATTGTATAGAAGGGGAATCTCTACAAACTTAATTGAGATTTATGTGTCAACAATCTGATGTAGGAAAAAAAACTGAATTTGGAATCAAAGGCCTTGGACTCAAATCACAGCTCAGTTGCTTGATTCTTTAATGAATTTGATGAAGTTATTGAATCTTTCTAGGCCTGTTTCTTCATTTATGAATAAAAGACTTGGACTAGATGGCTTCTAAGGAGACTTGCAGCTCCAAACATCTGATCCTAGAATACAAAAATTCTAAGAGGAACTTACTTGTGATCAAATGCATACATGATGCTGTTTGGTAATTCCAATGAGTGAAGGAATATGTTGGAAAATATGGTTTGAGATTAAGGATGAAGGAAGCCAAAGACCTTATTCATAAGCTTATGTCACTAATGTCACTAATCTTCTCTGAAAGAAGAGAGTTAGAAGGCATAGGAAATATAAAACTCTGAAAGATGTCACAAAAGTAAAATGAAAAGGATTTAAATAGACAGGAAATGAGTAGAATTATTTATCTGTGTTCAATCAGGCCATTGTTTGGTTAGAACAAAGATGAAATATCTATAAACAAACATAAATACATATGTATACATATTTGTGTGTGTATAATTTGAAGGAATATCAGTATAAGACACAATATGCAAGCATAATTTCAATTTATTTTCATAAACTATTAACTAAAAAATCATAAGTGAATAAAAGTAAGACCATTCAATCTGATTATTATCATATCCTATAGAAGTTTATTTGCTGTTAAAAATCAAGAAGACAGGAAGGCCAAGAGAGCTCAGAAACCTCCTCAGTCAGCCACTTAGCTACTTGGCAGGCCAAGATCTGTGGATGCCAAAGGCAACAGCAGTTTAAAATAGGAGTACATTTGCAAAACATCATGGACAGAGGTTATAGAAACATAATGAGTAGTGCCATGTCACTAAAGAGCAAGGAACAATAAAGAAGAAAACATGCCAACTAAAAGACTGACATGAGAGTCAGCCAAGCCAAATCCTCCTGAAAGAACTCATAACTGACACTGATAAGAACAGATGCAAAAAGGAATAAATCTGTTCCCATATCTATAGCATTCTTTTATCCTCCCTGAAGTTGATAGAGTCACCCATTAGGACTCTCAACACTTCACTAACCTGTGTCATTTTATTAAGACATAGAAATAACAGTCAGTAAAAGGAAGTCATATAATTAACAGGGCAGAAGAAATTTAGGGGAAAAATTATAACAAAGGTGATGTCATTTAAAAAAAACAGTCAAGGATTAATTTTTAAGATATCTCAAATAGATTCATTTTGCAGATGATTCTATGTAGGCATTATACCTGACAGTCAAAAGATACGGAAAATCCATGACCAAAGGACATGTATAAAGGAGCAAAAAATGTAGGAATCATCTCTGATCCAGAGTGGCTGTAGAAGGGCACTATGTGGGGCAGATAGGTGGTGGATAGAGCACTGGCCCTGGATTTGGGAGGACATGAGTTCAAAACCAGCCTCAGATACTTAGAAGATGTGTGACCCTGGGCAAGTCATTTAACCTTGATGGCCTCTTAAAAAAAGAAGGATGATGCATGCTTTCACTCCTTCTAGATCACTAATGTCTAGTAATCCCATTATACTGTTCTTAATGAGTCTGATCCCCAAATATTGTGGTATCTCCTTTTGGGGTTGATTCTATAGCGTCCACTTATCTCATAGTGATTGTTAGTGATTTCTGAATGCATAGTGATGGCTGGATGTTGATGCTCAGATAGTCTCCAGTAGTTTTATGGTACATTTTTGGCATGATAGCATCTTCAAACATTATTTCTACTACTATTATCTGAGCTTTATCTCTTCAAGTACACTTGCTAGTCAATTCAACTCCAGTCAACTGTGGTAGACTGACTAGAAAACCTACTCTGGACATGAGCAGGCTGAAAGGTTTTTAGACATATTCAACTAACAACAAACAGTTTCTCCCCAAACAATGATTGCTTCATTTCTTTTGATCCTTATGCTCAGGACAAATACTATGTTCCTCCATCCCAGGAAGTCTTCTAACTTAGTGCTAGAAATTCCCAAAATCTTCTCTGGATTAGCAAGTAAATTAATCCAAGCCAAAACCAAAAGGAAGTTAATCAGGTAGTCATTGTTCTTCACCTATCTTTCCTCCATTCCTGCCTTTTTCATGTATGTCAGTGAACACCCAAACCCCAATGCTTTGCTGCTGTATTTTAGTCATTGAAAAACCTCTGCAGTATCCTTGCATGAGATCCAGTTATATGTTTATTGTTTGATTCCAATAAACATTTGACTTTATAAGTCAAAACACAGGCTTAAAGATATTCCTCCAACCAAGGATGCTAACATTCAACAAAATCCCTTTCTTCATGGACCAAAAAAATAACTAAATTCAACAACCCTCTGATTTGCAATATTTGGAAAAGGGATTTCCAATAGTTATTGAGTTGCTCCTCCACATTCATAGGGGTTAATAATGCCAAAGTATAATAGAAATTGGGGGCTCTACATAAGGATTTCTGCAGTCTACATTGACTTAGAAAACCACATTAACATAATCTAATGTTCCATTGTATTTTTATTTATCTTGTCGAATATTTCCCAATGTCATTTTAATCTGGTTCAGGCAGACTCCCTGCCCTCCAACCAAGCTACATGTGTGACACCTGCTGTATGTAGTTGAAATTATGCCCATTTCAATGAGCCCCAGAACTCTACAGGCCCTATGAAATTATATCCATGAAAACATAAGAGATCAGCCATGTAATCCACACTGGGAAAACCAGAGTACTATCAATTAGTTCAAGCTTCTCATTGCCATCAAACACTTTCTTTTTTTAAAAAAATAATTATATTCTCCCAGGGATATTATACTCTTGTGAATCAAGGAATGCCATCATTTCTAATTAATCCAAGTGGCTAAAGGGAACAATGGAAATCTACTTGATGACAGTACCTGAATTACAACATGTTGCCAATGAGGACTTTTTGCATGAGAAGCTATATAACGACATTATCCACAACACATATAGCCATAAAAGAACTTGAACTATATTTGGAGCAAGAGCCAATTGAAAGTCTGAGAATTGCACTGGTGGCCACAAGGCCAAAAAGGAAGGCTTCCAGTGCATTGGAAAAGTTTTATGAAATGGCATGGACAAAATTTATATTGAATAGAGTGATTGGGTTGTGATCTATACATATGGACCTGTATAGGGGAATACATAAATAGAACTTGGATCGGTCAGAAATATGAGAACATAACATGGAATACATAATAATGATAGCTAGTATGTATGTAGCACTTTAAGGTTTGAAAACCACTTTACAAATATTACCTATTCTATCCTCACAACAGTCATGAGGGGTAGCTGGTACTATTCTCTCCATTTTACAGATGAGGAAATTACTGCTTAGCATGGTGAAATGACTTGCCTTGGATTATAGAGCTGCTAAGTATCTGAGACAGGATTTGAATTCAGGTTTTACTCACTCTAGATCCAGTGTTATCTCCTGCACTCTCTGTCTCTAAAATTACACACACACACACACACACACACACACACACACACACACACACACACACACACCTATTTTAAATAGATGAGAAATTATTTTTCAAATAGTTGTAAATAATTATCTTTTATGTTTATTTTGTAATGTAATTTGGCATTTATCTTTAAGACATACATATCCATGGCGAATTTTTCTTTTAGGACAAATCCTTACAATTGCAAGGTGTTTTCTTCCTATCCTAGTGTGTCCATAATCTCTAAGCACCAAGTCTCACCTGAATAATCAATACTTAGTTCAGTTAAAGGAAGTAGAACATGGTAATTAATCTTTTTAATGAACAGTACACAACAGAAAATTATAGATAAAATGTCCTTAATGATTTCTCTATTGATTAAACATTTTTCCAGTTAATGACTAGAAATATTATCAACCTAACCATGTTAAACTTTTCTCCTAATTAATGTTTTAAGAGATTAATTAATATATCACTTGACTTTTAATCAAGGCTTTTATCTACATTACTCCTTAATGGTTATGTATTTTATCATGTTATTGCAACTTGAAGTGTTGTGACTGATCATTTAAAATTTCAGGATCTTCCAATTAAAATCTTAAGTTTACAGAAACATGCTATGTTATCTTCTAGAAGAAAAGGGGCACATGAATATGTCTTCACTTTTAGGCTAATGTTCTACGGAAGTCAAATATATTTCTTCTACATGTACAACAGGATGGGTGCATATATTTGCACTACATTATGTCGAAGTATTTTGAAATCGTAATTATGTGCACTGAAATTAAAGTGATGCATGGGTTTGATTTCTGGCAAATACCTTGTCCTGGGCAGTAAGTGTAAAATTGTAACAAAAGTCCATTAGAAAGGGAGGGCATGCTCTTCAATCCTACCATGCATTCAGAGGTGATGGTAATTTGTGCAAATATAGAGCTACAGAGCTCTGACTAACTGTAACTGCTAATAGGGCATGTGAATGGGGGGAGTGGAGGGTAAAGGTAGCAGAGAAGACAGTAGCTGCTGGAGGAAACTGTCTGCCCCACTCAGGTCCAGGGTGTTAGGTCCTTGCTCCTCCAGGAAGTGAGAAGAGGGGGTGATAGTTTGCAACAGAAGAGCTACAGCACTGGTACCTTGGGAATAGTGCCCAGGCAAGGTACAAGGATGGTGGGCACCATGGAGAAGCATATCCTACCTAAGGGAGAAAGCAGAGCTCTTGCTCTGCCTTTGCCTCCTCTGGTAGGGAAAGAGCTCTGTTCACCCTGAGCTAGTTATAGCTCTGCATAGTTATGACTGCAAAGAGAAAATGGTGGATATTAAAAAATAAAAATGTGTTCACATGAGTAAAATGAATACATGCTCTATTCAGCAGCTTCCCACAAGGTCCTAAAGGGATAATCTTTGTTACTTTAGCTGTTTGCCAGTTAGAGTTATTCCCCAACTATCATGTTATCATCTCTAAAAGAACTTCCTATAATGTCACTAATGTTAGAGAAAATAGGAATAGCTGGCATATAACACTTGTAAAGATTACAAGATATTCACCTACAGCATCTCATCTGATCCTTGCCCCAGTATTGTTAGTAAATTATATATGTATATATATACATATATCTATATACACACATACATGTATGTGTGTGTATATATACATATGTGTGTATAATTATTATTTTATTATCTCTACACCTGAGCAAAATGAGACTGGGGAAGAGGTGATGCAACACTTGTCTATGGAAATGTGATTAACAAGTGGTAGCAATAGCCCAATTGGATAGATAGATGGATGGATGGATGGATGGATGAATGGATAGATAGATAGATAGATAGATAGATAGATAGATAGATAGATAGATAGATGGATGGACAGATAGATACATAGATGGATAGATTGATGGATAGATGGATAGATAGATAGATAGATAGATAGATAGATAGATAGATAGATAGACAGATGGATGGATGGATAGATGGACGGATAGATAGATAAATAGATAGATGGATGGATAGATAGATGGATAGATAGATAGATAGATAGATAGATAGATAGATAGATAGATAGATAGACAGATAGAGAGATGGATAGATAGAGAGATAGGTAGGTAGATAGATAAATGGATGGATGGACAGATAGATAGATGGATAGATAGATGATAGATCACATATTAAGCACTAACTATATGCCACACAGTTGGTAAAGTGCTGGGAATACAAACATAAACAAACAAGATAGTCTCTCCCCTCAAAGAGCTTACATTCTAATGGAGGGGGGAAGGGTGGAGTGACAACACATGATGGGGATGCAGAAAAGAAGGGCCAGGGCAAGGCTGCTGATAAGTCAAAAGAGTGAACTGAGGGAGTAGTAAAGGGAGCATGGCTGGAATCCCTAATATGCTGCTAGTCTGGGCTAAGCACTCAACAATCAAAAAGGCAGGTCCCAGAGCCAAGGCAAGGACCAGGTTCCTGGTGAGAAGGTAAAGAATTCTGAGAAGTGACCTGAACATGGAGTGAATAAGGGGCTCTTTCCACTATAACATACAGCTTCTATCACCTAGAAAGAAATCATAAGCAAAATAAGTAAATAATTGAATGAATAAATGTATGGGCAGATTAAAGCCTCATGAGACTCCAATTTGTTGTATCCCAGAGCTTGTCCCAAAAGGTTATCTGTCTTAATCTTCCAGCAGGATCATGTTGTTTTCCTGCAAGCAGAGCAAAGAAAAGGAGTGGCTAAGGAAGGCAGTAAGCTGGGTCCTCTCCCTAAGGTTAGCACCTGCAGGTGGTTTTTGTCTTTCTAACACTGCCCTGGGCTATGATCATTCCTTGTCACTGAATGGCTTTTATTTTGCAACTGTTGCATTAGGACCAATTTCTAAATCTCTCAGAAATCAGAAATTATCCTAATGCCTCCCTTACTCTTTCCCAGACTCTTCATGTCTGAAAGTGCAAGATTCGGCAACCCATAATTGAGCCAAATAGAGCTTGTTAGATAGAATTAATTTTTTTTTCCACTTAGCCCCTGCTTGTCATTGCCACACATACACATACACAGACACAGACACAGACACAGACATAGACACAGACATAGACACAGACACTGACACAGACACAGACACAGACACAGACATGCATATATGTTTAATAACCAGCCCTTTGGGTTGCAAAAGAATCATAAATTTAAATCTAGAAGGGACTTCAGAAGCCATTTACAGATACATTTTGTGGATGAAGAGACTGAGGCTCACAGGGGTTATGTGACTTGCATGAGGTCATATATGTCATAAGTTATAAAGGGCGAATTAGAACAAGGTTGTTCCAACTCCAGAAATAGTGCTCTTTCTACCATAGTATTAGATTGTAAACTCCTGAGGGCAAGGGCTATTTTTATCTTTCATTCGCATAGAGCCTGGCTTGTAGTTGGTGCTTAATATCGCTTGTTGATTTGATAGTACTAATCTGAACCTTCTGATAATAATGTACTGTGACTTGAGGAAGGCTCAAAGCGTTGTGTCTTGAGTTCTTGAGGGCAGAGTTGAGTATCAGGAATTAAGGAAGGGCTATAGAAGGTGAGGGATGGTTAAGTCATTTTTCTCTTTGTAGTCCTGCACATCAGTGTATTGAATTGCCCCTGGGAGTGTTGCCTGAGGTGTGAACCCTAAACAAAGGAGTAGCAATGGACCTTCAGACATAAATGATTTGGGGGAAAGTGGCCAGTTAGGATCCTGCTGGAATTAAAGCTCATAGAGTCAGACTTTTAAGCCTGTCTATGCAGGAGTATGTCTTGAGTGGGGACCAACAAAGATGGTCCTTGATATTTAACTGTATGAAGTGATTGGGAGCCTTAGCATCTTATCAAAATTTGAGGATTGTAGTGATCAGTCTGGGCAGCTGTAAATATTGTTCTCATGTTGGAGTACTCAGAAATCAGAGTTCAGAAAATCCATGTGAGTGTTTGAAAGAGTGAGAATGCGGGACTATAGCCAATGAGGATTTGATAGGCCAATGGCAAGCTCAAAGTGCCATTTATTAAGGAATTTTCCAGATCAACAACTCCCAGGAAAAGCTGAATCAAGGTTTTTGTGATCCCTCATCAAAGTCTGAAAATTCTATCCTCTATGTTATTGTCTTCTAATTACTTCTTCAATGAGAGGAGATGATGAGATATCTACAAAGTACTTTGTAAACTTTAAAATGCTATATAAATGTGAGAAATGTTATTAACGTTGTTTTCAAGGACCTGGAGTCTCATCTATAACGAATGTAACAGGACTGAGGGGTAAGGCTCTGGACTCTGGAGGGATAGGGACTCCTGGCTTAGAAAAATGAAAGGGATGAACTAAATGAAGGGACTGTTGAAAGTCCCTGTCAGTTCTACATAGATATTTATATGTTTTAAAATAGGTATAGGAATAGAGCCTGAACCTGTGAATTCATTGGTATAGAGAACTCCTGGGTAATGGAATTTCTACCAATTCAGGTTCACATCTTCTCTGTAACTTCTGGGCCTAGTAAGTGGCCAAGAGCAGAGGTATTCATTACAAACCCAATACTCCAGAGTATTGATTAAATGTAATTGGGAAATATTTAGCCAAAAGAAATACAAATAAATCCTAGATAATGTTAATATGTGGTTATCTCAGTCAATATGCTGCCTGAAAGGGTCCTTCTGTGTGGTTTAAGGGTTTCTCTTTGAGTTTGACACTGCTGGCTTAGACCACTTGAGATGTTAAATGACTTGCTCACAGTCATACAACAAATGTCAGATACTGGATTTGAAACCAGGTCTTCCTGATTATGGGCTATATTGACTACACCTAGGCTGCCAGGGCAATTGGATTTATTACATAGTAAATCTTAATGTTCCCAATGAAAGAAATGATGATTAAAAACAACTAATTTGGGGAGATCCAGAGTTCTTCCCATCATCTAAAGTCCTGATTTTAAAAAGTAAAAAGTTCAGTCACTTAAAGGACATTACTGATAATGAGATTGAATTAACTCTTCTTCATCTTGGTCAGACCCACTCAACCTTGCCAGGAATTTAATCTAAGGTTGAGAAGTCCATTGTGTTCTATTCAGATCCAGGAGGGGATAAATTCTTTCAGTAGATTTCCCAAAGCTGGAGGTGGCCTGGGTATAGAAATAAGACTGTCCCAGGGTAACATGATATGATTCTCAGCCCCTCACTTCCCATTGGTTAACCAATCAGGATTAATTGCCTCTCCTCTTCCAAAAGAACATATGAACACAGTGCTTATGATTGTTTTTGGTCAAAGAGAGATGACCATCATTTTATTAATAATGTGCTGGCCTCATTAATAAAATTATTAAATTATCCAGAAACTGTGTTTCTCAAAGCTTTTTAATTGTCACACATAGAAATTGGGAACTTCTAAGCATTTTAAAAAAATGTGTATTTATAATAAGCAATCTCAACAAGTAACCTTCAATGAGTCTCCTGTATTTTGTGTCCTAGAATCATTAACCACAAGATATTAAAATAAACCATAACAGCGTAAGAGTCCTGGTCATTTCAAAGCTAGTTCACCACCATTTTGTTTAAAACCAGAATGAAGCAGAACAGTTACCAAGTGAAAGACCCTAGGGAGTGGTCTTGAGTTTAGAGTACAGAAGCAGCTGTGGGAGTGTCTGTCTACTCTCAGGGGATATGATTAGTTTAATCAGATCACTAGGACTCTGTGTGTTTCATCTGTGTTCCTTGGGGAGAGCCAGCTCTAGAAATATCGTTGGTCTTATGTGTTCAAGGCTCTGTGAACTGCCAAATGTGAAACCAGTCAGTAAAATGAGGAACCCAGTGGTGAGCATCATGCTCCTGTAGTAACTTATCTAGGCTATCCCTTTCTTGTTGGAAATACCAATTTAGGGCTCTGTCACCAAATAATAAATAAATGTAGCAATGCTGGGTGTTTTCCTCCTCTTTAATTCAAAAGATTAAACAAAATGTCTTTAAAAATCTAGAAGACCTATTGAAAAGATTCTATCTGCCTTCAAACAGGACTTTAAGTATGATAGAATTTCCTTGAGGGCAGAAGCTGTGGATTTTTTATCTTCACCTAGCACAGTGCCTGGAACATAGTAGGAGGTAAATATAGCTATGCCTCAATTAGTAGAAGCAATGAATCTCCTTTAAGTAGTGATATTATTTGAATTAACACTGCATATTTACATTAGGCTGGAAATAATTACCATACTTGACATAATTACAATTTGAAATGGTGAAAATTTGAATATATACAACCACCTCAGGTCATATAATTATTTATAGGCATTGGGACCTAGCTATAAATACCTGTTAATGAACTGTTTCAGGTTCTTTGAATGGGATAGCTGGGTTTTTATCATATATAGAATCTGAGAGTTGGAAGGACCCCCTGAGCAGCCAACTATCTGACACAAACCATACCTGAAAAAAAAAGCCCACTAAGACAGTATCTGACAAGTAACTGTGTAGACTCCAACTGAAAACTTCCAAGGAAGAAGGAACCCAATAGTAGAGCGAATTTCCTCACTGGAAGTTCCCTATAGCAATTCAATCAGAAGTCTAGTTCAACTCTCACTATCAAGGATGATGAACGGCAGGGCTTTTGTAGTCCTCTTTCTTTAACAAGTTTCTTTCTCTTTAACTGTCTAACCTGAGGTACTAATTTACACTCAGTAAATTATCATGCTAAATGGTAGCCAGTGTGTGCATACACATTCATGTGTATACATAAACAAGACACGAGTGTATGACTGGCATATTCATAGTTTGTGTATCACTCTGACTCTTCCTACTATTTGTTTCATGTCTTGTTCTAGAAATAGCAACAAAAAATGTAATATTAATTATTAAACTTTAGTAAATATCTTCTTGTTCTTTACCCACCTCATTACACTATTATATTTGATGAGTAAACCAATAGGATTTTTAAAATGATTCCCTATCTAGCATGTGAGCTAGTAAAAAAGAAAAAAAAACACTTCTACAAATTAATGGGATGTCAAATTTAATATTTCTTGACTTTCTAATTGTAGGGCTTTCAAGAATATCAAGGTGGAATAATTTATTTTACCTTTCTCCTTTTAATGCTATTTTAATAGCTATTTAGCACATCAGGGAAAAATGAAGTTTACTATCATTTTCAGAGCTATTAATAATGTAGCTTTAAAGTACATATATAAGTTTTTAATTATCTGGCATTCTAACAAGTAGCACTTACATACCTGTGGTACAATGAGGTCCTCCTAAGGCACAGCAAGATGACTGATGTACCTTGAGAATCATCAAATAAAGATGAATTTCTGTTTGATGTACTGTAGTTGCAGCATTGTGGACACCATTGTGATCTAACTCTTTAAGAAGCTACATCAGCTGTTCTCAACTTGTGCGTAGCGACTCTTTGGGGGGTCGAACGACCTTTTCACAGGGGTCACCTAAGACCATCATAAAACACATATTTCCAATGGTCTTAGGAACAGAGACATTGCTCCTCTATCCATCTCCAGGCGGTCCGCCAACATGCAGATACTCCCACATACGAGTAGTAAAGGGTCATGACATTAGGAAGGTTGAGAACCACTGAGCTACATGGAGAATAAATGGTAACCCTGTCCTCAGAACTTCTTATCCAAGACCCATATACCAGAAAGTGAGGGAAGATGTGAGAAAAGAGGAGGTGAGGGAAAGTCAGAGGGCAAGGGAAGGAAGGGGAAAGGGAGGAGTGAAGCTATCCAGTTTCAGAGGCTCTACAGTTACCTTGCATTGGATTTGTCACTTTCCCAATCATAGATCCTTAGAGCTGAAAGGAACCTCAGAGATATCTAATTCAATGCATATATGAGCAGGAAGCTTCTCTAGACAAGATTCCCAGTGGAGGGGCATCCAGTTGTTGTTTTTTTTCTTTAAGACCACTAATAAGATAGAACTCGCTACTTCCTGAGGAAGCCCATTCTACTTTGGGATGGTTTTCATTGTTACAAAGTTGTCTTTTTTTTTTTTTCCCTTCTCTCAAGCCATTCCACTTCAATTTCCATTCATTTCTCTTTGTTTTGCCCTCTGGGGTCAAGCAGAAAGAGCCTCATCTTTCTTCCACGTGGCAACCTTTTAAATATTTAATGGTGGTACCATGTCCCCTCTAAGCATGCTTTTCTCTAAGCAAAATAGTGTGATAGGGTGGATGGCCAGCCACAGATTCCAAAAGATCAGGTTCAAGTTTTCTTCTTGCCGCACTATGTCATCATAAGCAAGAACTGTAATGTCTCAGTGCTAAGCCTGCAAGTTTGGAAGACTTTAGGAGGGAAAGAGGAAAGGAATAACTCTTTATAAAGTGCTTACTATGTGCCAGATGCTATACTAAGTAATTTATAGCTATTTCATCTGATATGAGATATTAAGTGAGATATCCAACGTAAAATCATTCCCGTTCTGATTTCTATTGTTAGAGAGAATTTACTAACCTGGAGATTCCTAAACCAAAAATCACAGATTCCATTGAAAAAAAAAGATGCTGAAGGAAATGATTCCTTTCCTATTGCTGATTGAAAACAATTTTGCCTTCTCATCCAGGGTAATTCTTGTTCATGTTTTCTCATGAGTCATCAATAAAGGATCAACCTAGCACACCAGAGGCTTGCTTTCTTTTTCTGTAGTAAAAGAGATACTAATTCACTATGAGAACTATGCCCTGGCTTTTTTTTTATTCTTACATACTTCCTACCTAACTCATTTGCTATTCATACATATCATAGTTACTGTATTTTCCTTCTTTTGTTCACACAAGCTACATTTGGCCACAAGCAGCATCCTCCTTACATTCACCACAGATCCTTCCACCACTTTGTGAATTCTTTATAATTTGAGTTCTTTTGTCTACAAGGCCCCGGGTCTCCCATTGCAACTTGGGCCATCTCCAGTCATCCTGATGAATATCAAGCTACTGGACCCAGACGGCTCTGGAGAAGAAAGTGAGGCTGGTGAGCTTACACAGTCCTCCTTCACACAAACCCAAGTCAACTGCAAGTCATGTCATCATTCCCTGATGTCATGGTCCTCTTTGAGAATGAAGGACAAACACAATTAATTTGAGTTCTTTTGACATTGTGGATATTCTGTGGTTTTTAACTGCTTGTCTTCACCAAGAAAACATGTGTCAAAGAGATGGTTCTTTTCAGAGGCAGGTAGTTTAGGATCACTGGCAGTGCTGGGCTAGTTTCCAAATGAAATACAGGCTGTTCTTTTTATTCTCCTAATTTCTGGGTCCAAATCATTATTCTTCCACAGCATTTGTCTTGAAACTATATACTGATAGATTATTTCAATGGGTTGCCTGTCCAGATACATGTCATCACCTGCCTAATAGATATTTTTCATCCACTTGGTTTCTTCATTGTGAATAGTTAAGCTAGTCTCTTTCACATTGCTGTTGGTTTCTCTGAGGAGGCTTTGTCGTGTGCTGGAGCTCAATTCAAATTAGCAAGATGTTCTCTACAAAGAAGAACATCTGAGAATCTCAGTGTTAATAGAACAGCCTTCTTTTATTTGGACCTTCACAGAACATCTTCCATGACACTGGACACTGGTGAATACTCTTGGAGAACACCTAATCTCCCTATTGATCACCTTTCTTGGTCCCTGGGATCAGCAGAACATTTCACATAACATTCTCTGGTCATAACCATCATGGAGTCTTACGTGATTTTGAAAATGCCTTTGTTGTTGTTGTTGCTGTTGCTCGGTGGTTTTCAGTTGTGTCTGATTCTTTATGGCACCATTTGCAGTTTTCTTGGCAGAGATACTGATCTGTTTTGCCATTTCCTTCTCTAGTCCATTTTATAGATGAGGAAACCCAAGCAAACAGGGTTAAGTGGTTTGCCCAGGGTCCCACAGGTAGTATCTGAGGCAAGATTTGAATTCAGATCTATGAGTCTTCCTGACTCCAGGCCTAGCATTCCACCCAGTGAACCAGAGAATTCAAGGCTATAGTTTATTCTATATATTCTGAGATTCTAAAGCTGGGGGGTGGGGGGGGGAGGGAAGGATATTGGGCTTTTTGTTTCACAGTGTAAGTTCTTTGAGTACAGGGAATTCTTTGCAATTGACTTTGTATCCTCAGAGCTTAGAGCAATGCCTTGCATATAAACTGTTAGTAGATTTTTCTTAAATACTATGCACAAGTCCCTACAATAGGTGCAAAAAATAATTGTCCTTTCCCTCAAGGAGCTTGCACTCTGTTGAGCTTACATGCACTAGTTACTGGTGCTTTCTTTTTCCACCTTGTGTGACCTTTTCCATGCCTTTGGAATCTGACCTACTTTGAGCCTTAGCCTTAGAGTGCCTCCAATAGTGAGTGGCCTCCCACCAAGACTGTTTCAGTCACAGCTGTGTTTCCTCCCTTCAATATCGTAAGCCCAATTTCAACAACTCCACAAAGCCCAGGGGGTATGAAAAGGTTCATATCCAAATGTATTCATTGCCACGATGTTTCTAATGAAATTAGGTCACTGAAAAAACAAAAGTTGGCTGATCCCCTCAATTTCACATCTGACCAGAAAGAGGGCAGCAAAAAATACAGACAAATAGCTTTTGAAGCTTCTTCCAATTCCCAAACTCTGATTCCTTCAAAACAACACATTGTAATTATGAAATTGTGGACTTCCCTCCACCCTGTTTTGTGAAAAATAGGGTGGTTTGAAATACACAGATCACTTATAATAAAGATTTTATCTTCCCAAAATCAAGATTTAGTTGCTTGGGCAGGGCTTCTGTTCCACATTACAATAAATGAATCATTAAATTGAGGGTTTTTTACAATAGGAAATTATAGCACATCTTATCTTTCAGCTTTATTATTTAATTGTTTTCAATTGTGTCTGGCTCTTTATGACCCCTTTGGGGGTTTTCTTGGCAAAGCTACTGGAGTCCTTTGCCATTTCCTTCTCCAGCTCATTTTGCAGATGAGGAAACTGAAGCCAATGGAGTTAAGTGACTTGCCCAGACTCACACAGTTAGTAAGTGTCTAAGGTCAAATTTGAACTCAGGGCTTCCTGACTCCAGGCCTGGTGATCTATCCATTGCGCCACCTATGTTTTCAGCATAAAACAATTTGACACAAGTCCTAAAAATGAAAGAAATGCAGGGTTTCTATGTGACCCAAGAAGAAGAATGGGTTCTCTTCTTATTCCCTACTCCTGTCTGGTAGCTAGTCTTTGAAGAAGATTCTATCCTTTGCCATGTCCATGTCTCTACGTAGTCCAGTTTTTGGTTTCTTGATGAACGATGTTAACGATGGAGGATTCTGGAAATTGACTTCTTAGGAAAATGGGTGGCTAATTGAAACCTTCATTTTAATTAGAAAAAATATAATGCCCATAAGAGATGTGCCAGAAGATTTTATCTGGCATGGAATTTTGCTTAACAGATCTGGACCTGTCTTATCTGAGTCACAGAAAGTTGTCATGACAAACAGAACTACTGCAGGATGAGAAAACAGAAAACCTGGGTTTAGCACTAGTTCTGTCATGAAAATAAATAGCAATGTGATCTTAGACAAGCTTCCTAATTTGTAAGGGATAGAGAACTGGTCTTAAATCCAGGAAGACACGAGTTCAAGTCTTTCCCATACTGACTATGTGGCCCTGGGCAAGTGTAAGCACAAGCAACATGGGATTTTTGTTGTTTTCCCTTTGGAGTTCAGTTTCCCAGCTTCAGACTAAATTATAAGCATCTGGAGGATTAATCTCCTTTGAACCCTGATAATTCACAGTTGTGCTGAGTTATGTAGATTCCATGCCTTCTGACTCTGAGCCAATCAGGGGCCAAATCTTTGTTATGTATTCTGGAAGGTTGTCATTTTGCTTTGGGGATTGGCTCATGAGAAGGATCTTTTGACTTCCTGGTATCGACTCTGAGTTGTTGTATGTTCAGAGTCTCCCCAACTACCAGATTTCTGTGCTCTATTGATCCAGTCATGTATATAAAGTACATAGCAGTATTGCTTTGCTCATACAGTTATAGAGTCTTGCCTGTTGGTCTTTGTGCTAATTTCTCTGCTTGTATTTTCTGTTTGTATTTTCTCCAAGTCCAGGGTGCTGACCTTTCCCCTGAACTAGTAAATGTAATTAAAAGTAGGATAGTTAACCCTTTTTTGAGCAGTTTTTCCTTTAAAAGCAGATCAAAGAACCTATGGGTAGTAGACCACCCTGTGTGTGCTTGCTAATACAGCATGTCATTTAACCTCTTATTTTCTAAGAATCTTCAAGAACTTAAGTTCTATAAGAACACAAATTGAAGTGAGGGTACCTATCTGTGTCACCAAAGGGCATTCCTTCACCCAAGAGTTCCTTATACCAATGAAATCACAGACTCAGTCCTTTTTCCTTCAGTTTCTTTGCCCTACATAGCAATAAAGACTCATCCAGTATGGTGGTAATGATGCCTGCCCTAGAGCTGTGGGTGAGGTCTTGGCCTAGGAGTTGGGAAAACTGGTTTTAAAAGCCCTAATTACATTGTGACTTTAGGCAACTCATTTCCCCTTTTCTTGGTCTCAGTTTCTTCATCAGTAAATAGGAGTATTAGAATAGTTGATCTCTAAAGTTACTACTTTCTTTAAAATTCTGTGATCTGTGATTGACCTCACAAAGTCATTATGAGGAACAAAGAGGAAAATAAATGTGCTAATACCATGCAAATAAAAGATGTTATTTTTTAGATTTAATAATTTTTCTATTGCTTTTGTTATTCTGAGGTTACACTATGTATAGTATGAATGTTGATGAAAGGTGACTATATCAACAAATGCTTAACTTTTTGTTCTTTGGAGAGATTTATGTTCTTTCTAGTAATTGTCAAAATTGCCTTGAATTGGGACCAAAATTTGATAGAATTGGAATTGGATTGCATGTTAGAAATCATCTAAGCCAATCTCTTACAGAAAAGGAAACTGAGGCCAAAAAGGTGACATGACTTGCCCAAGGTCACAAGGATGGTCAGTATCACAGCTATTACTGAAACTCAATTACTCTAACTCCCAATTCAGAATCCTATCCTCTATAAGTGCTTCATGTGAGATTAGTCCAATATTCAGATCTTATTCTCATCTTCAAATGCTGTATATTTATTTCCCATTATTTCAGGGATCATGTAAGGCAATAGGTCATATTTCATTAGCTGATCCTCTACCCTGTTCCTCAGTGTCTCTAATTTTACCACATGCTTCCTAAGAAAACTCAAGTAAGAAATCTGTCTCATGAAATTGAATCTCATTTGTGGGATCACATTCCATTTCAGAAAGAACAAAATCAAATGGAACCCAAGATAGGAAGTCAGTGGCATCATTGTAAAAATTCCCTGGTTCCTGATATTTCTCTAATTAGGAAGGATTATAAAATCATTACTTTAGAGGTGGAAGGGATGCCAGAGGCCATCTAGTCTGACCCTTTCATTTTACAAATGAGGAAGCTGAAGCCCAGGGAGGAAAAGGAACTTGCTCACATTCACACTAAGTAATATACTATGCTAGACACAATACCAAAGCAAGATCAAATATAAAATCCTCTAATTGGTTTTCAAAGCTCTATTATCTTCCCTCCTCCACCTTTCCAGTCTTCTTATACTTTATACCTTACTGTGTATTCTGTGATACAATGACAATGAACTCTTTATCATTCCTTGAACAAAACATTCCATCTCCCGATGCCAGGCATTTTCCTTGGCTATATACCTCATGCTAGTAATGGTCTCCCTCATCATCTTCTCCTCTTGGATTTCCTGGCTTTCTTCGATCCCCAACTAAAATTATGTTTTCTATATAAAATCTTTCCCACCCCCCCTTAATTCCAGTGCCTTCCCTCCATTGCTTATTTCCTATAATTTATCCTTTCTGTAGCTTCTTTATATTCATAGTTGTATGCATGTTGTCTCCCCCATAAATTGTCAGGTACTTGATGGCACAATCTGTCTTTTTCTTTTCTTTATATCTGCAGGGCTTAACATTGTGCCTGGCACACAGTAAGCATTTAATACATGTTTACTGATTGTTGAAAGGGTAACCAAATCATGCTTTGTGATTTGTTTTTAACCCACCTAGAAACCAAAGTAACAAATCTCAGAAATTTCCGTTCCTTTGCTACTAGAAGTGTTTGTTCCATCCAAGAAAAGAAGGTTCAGATTCACCTTGAAATTAGCATGAGAAGAATTTGGTAACCAGAGTGTTCCTTGCATAACATATCCCCATCAGTGAAGGAGACTACAGGACCATGGACAATGCATTATGCAGAACAGACACTTAATGTTTATTTGCATCAATGGATGATCATAATACATTGGAAAAAGGACATGCAAAGCAAAGTGATATAGCAGAAGGAACACTGATTAGGAGGAGTTAAAAGACCTAAATTACTGTCCCTGCTTTGCCACTGACTTACTGTGTGGTTTTGGGCAAGTCATTTTACTTCTTTGGTCCTAGATTTCCTCATTCATAAAATGGAGTTTTGTCAGATGACCTCTAAGACCCCTCCTAGAGCTAAAAATGAATTGTCCCATGTCTCTTCAGTTCTGTTCTGTGTTTCTCTTTCCTTTCTTTACAAACCAGATATTATTTTAAATTTCCGAACAAGCTACGTCAGCAAATCTGGACAAGTGATATTTGAAGCAAGATCCATTTGCATCCACTATGTTACGACATGGTTCATCATTGACCTGATTGCTGCATTGCCCTTTGACCTTCTCTATGCTTTTAATGTCACTGTGGTAAGTGAACTGCATTCCTACCATGTGCTTGTCTGTGGCTCTTCATTTTCCAATTTCATATCCAAGGTGCAATGGGTATGAAGAAACACGTACCCACATGAATGAAAATATCTGAGTGTCAAATACAAGGAAAGTAGATGCTGTACCCCCTGCCCTCCTGAAAGCTTCACTCCATCTGTCAGTGGAGAAGGGAAGGAGACATTTATTATAGTGGAAAGGGCTGAATTTGAGGTTAGTGGACTAGTTCTGAATCCCAGCTCTTCCTTTTACCCATGTGACTTCTAGCAAGTCAAATCACATCTCCTTGTCTATTTCATCACCTTCTTAATCATTTGCAATGGTCTTCAAAGTCCCTTCTAACTCTAAATCATGATCTAAGGCATCTAATTTAATGCATTATGTTAGTTATTATCATGTGAATAACTTGTGAGTGGCTAACCTGAGTTATTGCTAGGGGTCCAGGAATCAATTCACACACGAAAAATCATCATTTTGATCTATAAGTCAATAAACAAGCATCTATAAAGGGTTTTTTTTAACGTGCCAGGCATTAGACTGAGGTCTGGAGAAATGAATTGAAAAGATGAAACAATCTCTGACCTCCAGAAGAAATCTTAATTTGGTTTCAACAAAAGGTACAGTGTAACAAGTAAACTTTCAAGCAGATAACAACAGGAATAAAAAACAACTCACAATGATAGAAAGTCTGATGATTTGCAATGATCTCCCCTCACAGCAATCCTACAAGGCTACCAAGTGCATGTATTATTAATCCCTTTTTGCAGATTAAAAAAAGCTAGACTCTGGAAACCAAAGTCCCATGGTCACATGCTTAGTCAATTTCAGAACTATTATTTCAATCTCTGACCATCTTGATCCCAATTCCAGAATCCTATCCATTATATGAGGCTTTTAGATGCTTAATAAAATTAAATGATTAATAAAATATACATGTATGCACATATATTTTAAAGCATTACTAGGAACATAATCACTTTTTATAATTCTGTATTGTCTCAATTGGCCAACACTAATAGTGTAAGTACTCTCACATGGGAAAACATTAGATATTTTGATGTTGAAAGGGAATCCTCCAGCAGGAAAAGATGGACAGTCCCATTCATATCATGCAAATGATTAAGGTGCTTCCTTTCAAAAATGGAAACTACTAAGAAGGCACGATTGAGTGACATTTGGTCTACCTAGAAGGATTAAAACCTACTCTGTACAAGGTACTGTGCCAGGCTCTGAGAACACAAAGATAAACACAAAACTGTCCATGCCCTTGACAAGCTCACATTCTACTGGGAAGAAGGCAGGAGGGCACTACAATTTTTCAAAATCTTTTTACCTAACTATGGCAAACTTGAATGTAAGCTTTAATATAGAATCAAGAATAAGGATTTTTAAAAATTACAGATAGAAGATAAGCTCCTTGAGGACAGAGGATGTTCTACTTCAATTTTTTTTTTATCACCAGTGCCTAGCACAGTGTCTGACACATAGTAGGTAACAACTGCTTGTTTATTGATTGGTTGATGTACACATTGAGGAAAATAGATAATTTGAGGAGGGAGAGAACACTGACTAGACATAATCAAAAAGGCTTCTCAGTGAAATGATACCTCAGTTAAATCTTGAAGAAAGTTAAGGATTCTAAATGGCTTCTAAGATTAATGGTGTGGGAGTACATTTCAAGCATGCAGAACAGCCTATACAAAGGCTCAGAGGTGGGAAATGGAATGGCAACTTTGGGGAACAAACCGATGCCAGTTTGCTTGGAACACTGACTGGGTAAAAGGGAGTGCTGTGCAGCAAGTCTGGAAAAGGGAGTTGGAAGCAGTCCGTGAAAAGCTCTAAATGCCAAGTCAAATGGTATCAGGAGAACTTTTTAAGGTCATTGGGGCACTTTACCTCTACAGTGTTCACTCTGCCAGAAGTCTAAAGGAATGAATGTCATGCTTCCAAAAGAATTGGACTTCTTCTCAGGGAGCAAATTACACACTGAGAAAATCTGACTCCATCAAAGGTCCTTGTTGGTAGAAATGCATCTCTTCCCTCTCTTGTACTGTGGCTGACTATCAGCAAACCTACTTCCATGACTTTTTATCTTCTCTGATATCTTGTTATTCATTCAATGGCTGTTTGGCCCTTCCAGCTGAGGGCAGATAGAGGTGGAAAGAGAAAGGAGATCAATTCAAACTAGTCAACTGGCCACTTCATAAGGAATTTTTGTGGAAAGGGCGAGAGGTGCAGAAGCTTAAGCTACATTATGAGGATAGAAGACTTGAGAATGTCCTGGCAATTGCATTTTTCTGTGAGATATTTCTTCTTCCTTTCCCCACCTCTCTCTACTCTCTAAACTTCATTCTTATCCCATCCCCAGAAAAAAATTAAGTACATTATTCATCAAGGCTGTGTTAATAGTTTATAGGGGTTTGTTTTTAATTCTCTTTTAAAATTTTAATGTTTTCTCTTTTTTCTTTTAAGAAGAATTGATACACTTTGTTATTCAATAACTTTCATTGCCAAGTATGTCCCTTTTCCTCTATCATTATCATAAGAAAGATTAAAAAAATAAAGAGAAGGTGGGAAAACAATTGAATAATACTAGCCAACATCATCAGAGTCTGACAACACATACAGTTTTCAACGTCTATAGCCCTCCACCTGCACAAGGGAAATGCATTTTCTCATTTCCATAAGATCAACCCTAGCCATTATAATTGCATAGCACAAAATACATTTTATTGATGCCTTTTCTTTTTACATGATAATCATTTCCAAATATCTCCTCTCCTCCTGAAATGAACCCTCCTTCCCCTATAACAAAATAAAACATTAAGCAAAAGCAATGAAAAAAGTGACTTCTTCTGCCACCATATGTCCTCACCTCTTTACTAAGCAGAAGGTGATATATTTCATTATCTTTTCCCCAGGACCCACACTGGTCAGTGTAATTACTTAGCATTCATGCTAAATATGGAGTTCTGGCCCTGAAGTCAGGGAAATCTGAATTGAAATCTTGTCGCAGGCACTTGCTAGCTACATGATCCTGGACAGTTCACTTAACCTCTCTTTGCCTCAGTTTCCAACATTGAGAAAACTGGGATAATGATAGCATCTATCCCTCAGGGTTCTTGTGAGTATCAAATCAGATAACATTTGTAAAGCATTTAGCACAGTGCCTGGCGCTTAGTAGGTGCTGCATAAATGATTATTTATTTCCTTCCATCTTTTCTTTCTTCCATTCTTTCTTTTAGTGTGTTTTTCATTTTCATTATTGTAGTCATTGTGTTTACTCTTCCTGATAAAACCAACTAGTGTTTACATAGTGCTTTAAAGGTTGTAAAGTACTTTATATGTATTATCTTGTTTAACCCTCACAATGACCGTGCAATAGGTACTATAGTTAGCCCCTTTTTTGTAGATAGTGAAACCAAGGCTAAGGTTAAGTGATTTGCCCAGAATATACAGCTAATTAGTATTTGAGGTAGGATTTAAACTCTGGATTTTTGGACTCCAAGTCCTGTGTTCTCTTCAGGATGCATCAATTCATGTCAGTCTCCCATAGTGTTGCTTTACCACTATCAGAGGTAGCACCATGGATAGAGTTCTTGACTTAGAGTCAGAAAGACCTGAGTTTAAATGTTCCAATGAGTTCAGACATTATTAGATGCACAACCCTAGACAATTCACTTAACCGCTGTATGCCTTAGTTTCCTCATCTGTAAAATGGAGATCATAGCCTTACCACTTAGGATAGAATGAGATAATATTTGTAAAATGTTTTGCAAACCTTAAAGTAGTATATAAATGCTAGCTATTACAACTGCTAAGTTGTCTGGAGAAGCATGAATATGTTTTCTGACCATCGATACATTCTGTTGCTATTTTTGCTGATGTGTACTTTATTAGTATGTAAAAATTATTTGACATAACTTCAACTGGAATTTTTTATAGTCAGTTAACAGCCCCAACATGGAAATGACTTCTCTCTTGAGTTCTCATTGGCATTTTTCCATTATTAAATAAAATGATCAGAGTAGTCATTGTTCAAGTTGGAATGAGCTCAGAGTCCAGAATGAGTCCAGAATACTGAGCAACCATATTCAGTTTGAATATGTCAATTGCTCATTCAATAGGATTTTTGTAGTGATAGAGTAGAGATTGTCAACATGTTCTAAAGAGGCATCTAACTCAACTGGGAAAGACTCTTGATATCATCCAGTGAATGACATCTATCAATGGGACATGAAATTGTTAGTCTTATTTTAAGGGCTTTTGAATATGGAATTTAACTAGATAAGTGTACCAGAATGAAGAAAGTAATGGCTTAAGACAAGTCTCTGCAAAGAAATTCAAAAGACATTCAAAGGGATTGTACAGTTCATGAGAGAACAAAAAGAATGTTTCTTAGGAAATATTAAGAGGCATAAAATAAATGGTATCTAATTCAATTCCTTAATAGACTTTTGGAGTGGAATCAAGTAGACTCAGGCTTAACAGACCTAGTGATGTGACACCAGACAAACCAGTCTATCAGCCAACAAATATTTACTAAGCACCAACTATGTACCAGGCACTATGAGTAGGCACTGGAGAAACAAATACAAAGAACAAGCATCCCTTTAATTTCTCTGAACCTCAGTTTCCATAGTTGTAAAGTAGAGATATTACAAGCCTGAATGGCTGAGGCTAAAATGAGATGTTGTGTGTCAATCAACTTGCAAATTTCAAAGTGTTATGTAAGTGCCAGTTGTTCCTGTCAGCATTGTCATTGCAATCCCCTCTGTGACATAGACAAGCCTTATGCTTGTCAGTAAGTCGCTTAACCCCTGATTACATAGGAACTTAAGACTATAAGTTACTAACGGATTGCTGATCTACATTGCTTGAAGGATTTTTCATACTAAGAGTTCCCTACCTGAACCCTGGACTTCTGGTGGGCATGACACTCCCTTCATTGCACTGCTCTCCTTCTCAGAAATCCCGAGAACAAAATGGCAAAGGTCATTATGGATACTACATTCCAGATGCTGAATGGTAACACTGAAGACTACTAGACTTCTTCTAGAACAATACCAGATTACTATCAGTCCTAGATAGACAAGCTCCTTGTAGGTGTTAGATGATGCGATGCATTTAATGTTGCCATTAGGCGAGACCCAGGACTTTCTGTAAATATCCTTTCTGGATCTAGAGAGAGGCTTCCTAGAACAGGCTGATACATTGGAAATTTCTCCTATTTGAGGCCTTTTCAACACTCTTTTCAAGAACCATTTTTTAAATGTGTTTTTCTTACTATCATAACAGCTCACCTATCCTCAGATCACTTATTTATAGATCAAATTGTATCTGGTTCCCAATCTTTGATGTACTATTATTATGTGACATTGGGAATGTTCCTTCTCTATCAGCCTAAAATTTCTCCTCAGTAAGATGAGAGTGTTGAACTCAAAATTCTCTAAAGTCCCTTCATCTTTGAACCTGTGATCCTAGAGTCCTTTACATATTTTTCAAAAGCTTTTACCCGAATCTCCATTTAGACAAAATTAATTAGGATATTTGATATTACATTCTATACTCTAATTCTCCAAATTGCTGGAAAATTATTCCAGCCTGTTCTTGGGGGTAGGAGCTTTATTCCTTTATTTTTACATATCAAAATCACTTCCATCTTCCCTTATCCAAATGAAAGAAAATGAATAAAAAAGGGAAATTTTATAAACAACCTCTCCCATACGTATCTATGTGTTGTTGATATTATATCTGCCTTATCCATTTTAGAATGGACACTTCATGAGGACAAAGACCAAATGAGCATTATGTACAGCTTCCAGTACATTGTGGGTGCCTAAAAGGCATTAAAATAATAATGTTTGTTTTAACCATGGATATAGGTACTTCTGAAATTAGAAGGAAAAAAGAGATTTATTAGATAGGATACTATAATGAGAAAAAACACTGGTAGTGTATTTGCAACCTAGAAGAGATAAAAGAGCATTGGGGGCCAAAAGAGAAATTTCATTTCTTCTTTTGCTTCTAATTTTTTTTTGCATTTTGATTAATAAATGCTCATTGGCTAATGGATTGTCTGTTTGTTTCCATAATTGTTTATATATAAGAATTTTCAACATGCTCTCAGCTTAGCAATAATCACATAAGTTGAGAGTCATAAGTTATTTTAGAGATCGCTTAGTCCAACCCATACATGGAAAGAATACCCTCTATAATGTGAGAGCAGGTAGAGGTCACAGGAAAACTCTAATTCATATTTTTCCATTTGATTTCTTTGCATTTTGATTACTAAATGCTTGTCAAGTGATTGTTGGCTGTTGTCCATGATAATCAACGTACAAGAACTCTGAACATAATCACAAGACTTATCTCAAAGCCTCACTAGTCCAACCTACTTCTCAAAAAGGATCCTCACTACAATGTACCTGATACGTGCTTGCCCAGCCTTTGTTCAAAGACTTCCAGCAAAGGGGAACTTCCTACTTGCTGAAGCACTCCATTCCACTTTGAGGTCACTGAAAATACAACAAGAATGGGGAAGACTAAGTAGGGCTTGAGGCTGCAATGGTAGAGTGTGAGCGGGAGTGATTCATATATTGTGGAAATCATGGTTATTTTTTTCATTGACTTGTTTATTTACTTTTAGTTTACAAGATTCATTTCCATAATCCCTGGAAATCATGGTTTTTGAAAGCCATATTCATATCTTAAGAACTGGACACTTTTTTTTTAGGATTATAGGACCTAAATTTGAGAAGAATCTTAGAGATCATCTGTCCAACCACTACATTTTACAGAGGAGAAAACTGAGATTCAGTGAATGTAACAACTTTCCCTAGGTCATATAAGTAGTAACTAGCAGAATTGGCCCTTGAACTGGGCAGGATGTGACTATAAATCCAAAATTTTTTCCAATAGCAGCATGTGTTCATTCATACACTCATCTACATAAATAAATATATATATGTGTATATATATATATATATATATATATATACACACACAGACACACACATACACACACATATATACATATACACTTATATATACACAGATGTATATTATGTATATGTATATGTGTATAGGCATATGTATGTGTGTGTTTTTCTTATGCTTGGTCTGTTGCCAGTATCATGGCATCTCTGATTTTTCCCTTGAAACATTTTGGGGATTCTTCTAATATTGTGATCCTGAAATCCTAAAACATTTCAATTATAATACCTAATATCCGTATGTAATCTCACACACACATACATCAGTACTTCAGTGGACCCATCTCCATGTAGACATATATTAGTAGGGATAAATAAAGTCTTACATTTGGGCACAAAGGTGTTCCAAAAGTCTTAGAGTGGGTTTAAGCTACTGAAAACTTAAAACCACAATAAAACTTTTGGGAAACCCTGAACAATATGGGAAGCATTTATAGAAATCAATAGTTCTGAAAAGAATCCTGGGGTCTTAGAAGACTGCAAAGTCCACATGACACAACAATGTGATATAGTATCCAAAAAAAACCAAAAAACAAAAACGAATACAGTCTTGGGCTACAGTAATGGGGTGTGCAGCTTCTATAAATTCTATAAACTGGAAGATGATGATGCTACTATACTCTGACCTAGTTAGAAACCACTTTGAGTGTTGTGTTCAGTTAAGTTTATAGCTTAATAAGGATGTTGATTAACTAAAATGTCTAGAGGAAGACAACCAGAAAGATAAAAGGCCTTAAGTCCATGACATAAATAAGGATCAGGTACAGAAACTTTTCATGAATAACTGAAAAGAAGAGATAGGGATGATAGAGATAGCAACATAAAGACAGAGACACAGAGACAGAGACACTGAGAGACAGAGAAAGACACAGAGACAGACAGTGTGGCAAAGGAAAATACTCAGCTTGTAATTAAGAAAAGAGTTCAGATCTCACCTCTGACACATTATCTGCAGTCACTGAACCTCCCTGTTCCTCAGACCACTCTCTAAGATTTATGCCCTGAGTCGTAGAGAGGTTTTGGTAGAAAGACATCCCATACAAGGATTCTTCATGCTGATAAAATCACAGACCCGTCACATACCTACATGTGTGTTTCTATATATGGGCCTAGATATGTGTAAAGTTTTTTAAAAGTGCCTATAGGATAGTATTCTTTATGCTACATAATTAATCAAATGCTTGACCCAAGTGCCCTTCTCTTTAACAGCGCGTTTAGGAGAACTCTGGAATGAGGCTAACCTATTGGACTTTTCATCATTGCCCTAGGTGTCCCTTGTTCACTTACTGAAGACGGTGCGGTTGTTGCGTCTTCTGCGGCTGCTACAGAAGCTAGATCGTTACTCCCAACACAGCACAATTGTCCTGACTCTGCTGATGTCCATGTTTGCCTTGCTCGCACACTGGATGGCATGCATCTGGTACGTCATTGGAAAAATGGAGAGGGAAGAGAACAGCCTTCTGTCTTGGGAAGTTGGTAAGGGTCTATACTTGCCGTGTCTTCTGTTGTTCTGTTTGATTTTTGAGTGTTAAACTGAGGTAGCAGGACCTCTCAGCAGATTACAGAGGACTGGGAGAAATGTCCACCAGCTTTCATTTTGCATTTTCACTCTGATCTATGATATATCATTTCTCCTAAAAGAAATTTGTGTAATATTTCCTTATCTTACCAAAGAATAAAGAAAATTCCTTCTAGTCAAGGCAACAATTGAAAATTAATATTGTCTTTGAAGAAATGCTAAATACCCACTTGTGGCATCAATTTGGCAAGCCCTGAGGCAGCTCTAGCAACAATTTCTCATCTAGGCAACAGGCCTCTTGTCAATCATTCTAAAGATTTCAATCAGTTTCAAGGAAGTAACAAGAGAGACCTATCTGCAAAGCGACTGAGGGGAAGGGTTACTCATTGTTTCCTTTGTAAGTTAAAGGATGGAAGATACAAAGAAATGAAAGCCTCTGTTTGGAGCTTTGAGAATTAGTGACATTATTAGAAACTTGAATATTTCTAACTGTGGTTCCTCAAACTTTTATGCCCGATGTTATACATGTGTACAATGCCTATCTTTTAAGGGCTGACACTGTAGCAAACAAGTCTGTAGAGACATGTTTTGTCCACCTTAAGACCGTGGATTTAATGAATCATGTGCAGGGTATTGGAAAGCAGGAGGGTGGGAACAAAGGAAAGGGAATAGGCATTCAAGCACCTACTATACAATAGGTACTATCCCAACTGCTTTACAGATATCTTATTTTGTTGTTCAACAACCCTGTGTCATAAGGGCTATTATTCTCCCAGAGAAACTGAGGCAGAAAAAAATGAATTTACTTGCCCAGAGTCACACAGCTAATAAGTTATTTGACTTATATAATGACCAGGAAGTCATTAGTTCATACATCATTATGTCTGTTTTAGAGGCAATAAAGTCATCTTTATGTGGTGCTGTCTGATTTACAAAACCTTTCCTCACAATAACCATGCAAAGCATGGAACCTAAGCTATTCATACCCACTTTGCAGATAAAAAACTGAAGCTAAGAGTCTTTAACTTGGCCAGAGCCACATAGGTAAGAAACAGAGGTTCAAAGGGTCAAACAACAGGTCTAAGTTCACCAAGTTAGTAAATTGCAAAGTCTGACATTATCATTGGAAATCCAGGGCTCTTTCTAAAGCGCCCTGCTCTCTGAGTAAGCTTCTAGTGGAAAATAAAGAGACTTCTCATTGAGTAAGACTAATAGAAAATTAAACTGCTGCTATTTTTAAAAGAGGGTCTATTTCTCTGTCCAAAAGAAGATTCTTTGTGTGCCTTTCCAGCCGCGTATTTCTAAACAGCAATTTCACAATTACAAAGAAAACTTAGACATCCACAGCGGTGCCAAACTACGAGGGAGCAGGTGAGGCCCTTATTTTAGGAAATTCTTCCTCATCTCATACCAGGTATTTTGGTGTAGAATTTATTTAGAGGACACCTTATATTTGCACTCAGAAAAAACAGTAACTGTCTTAGAAAAGATGGAGGCAACATTAAGGTTATTGTTTGAGGTCTATGGGGTGTTCTGGAAGGACTAGCACCTCTGGTGTGAGGGTTCCCTAGGCTACCCATCCACCTTTGGTCTCCACCTTCACCCAGCTCTCACCTATGTGATTCCAAGAAGCTGTAACATGTGCAGCAGTGGCTAGACCCAGGTAAAATCGTCTTGGCAGACAGGCTAAATCAGACTGAAGGTAACCAATAGGCTTCAAACCCATTTGGTGAGTTAGAGGGATGTCTACCCCAAGCATGTGAAGACTTACTCTGGCAGAATGGGCAGATGAGAACAATTTGTTCTAACTACCATGAAGGATGCCGAGGCAGGTGCTGTGGAGTGCTCAGAGCTTGGTCAGACATCGAACATGCCAAGGTCATCCAGTGCATCCCAGGTCACGCCAGTCACCCTGATTTTTTTCTTGCCACTGGATTTCAGTGACTCAGAAAAAGAGAGTGAAACTAATGACTTTGTGCAACTCTGCCTCACTTAAATCCAATTCATGAGCAAGTCAAGACATCACTTGTGATGTTGCTGGTCCTCTTCAAAACAAATGATGAACAATAGTTCAAGAAGAAATGGGCAACCTATAGGTAGCAATTTTAGGGGAATGAGCTTTCCAGTATGAACTCTTTCCAGTATGAACATTTGAGATACAGAAAGAAATGTACATGCTCAGAAAATTTGTAGTTTGGGGAAATCATTATAAGTTTGGGCCTTTGCCCTGTCATTTTCCTTTAAAAATTTTGCTTTGTGCCTGGTTGATACATCTTGTGTAATATCAGGAAGGTAAAGTCACTCTGCGTCATGGTTTCCTCATCTGTAAAATGAGGGAATTAGATTCAGTCTTTCTATCTTATGGATATCAAATCCATATGGATTCATCAAATCCTTTTATCTTATGTACTTGAATTCTTAAAAAGAGAGGGAGAAGGGGATAGAGGATGGTATGATCTTAGGGAGAAAATAGTAAGATTATAGAGTAAAAAAATATTGTGCTGAAATTAGGAGAATATATATGGTCTGTATCTCTGGTTTCATCATTGTTGGAAATCTCAAGTATAGACACTCCTTCTATCAATACAAATAAGCAAATCATAGGTGTTAATTGATGACTTTTCCAGGGTCACACAAATAGTACATGTCAGAGGGAGGGCTTAAATTGAGGTTTTCCTTATTCTGAGACTATCCGTGTTTCACTACAACATAAAAGTTGTAGTGGGTCCAAGGGGTACTGCAGACCATTCCAGATGATCTACAAGGTTAGCATTCTTTCCATACTAATCCTAAGTCTTTGAATTTCTAATATAGTAAATATTGGTAGCTATAACCCACATAAACAAAAGCTTTGAGATGAAGGGTCTTCAAAAGTCGTTAAGAGTAAAAAGGAGTCCTGAGACCAAAAAGATTGAGAACTAATATGTTCTCTGTCTCTGTCTCTCTCTGTCTCTATGTCTCCGTCTCTGTCTCTCTGTCTCTGTCTCTGTCTCTGTCTCTCTCTCTCTCTCTCTCTCTGTCTGAATAAAATTGAATAAAATGATGGAGACAGCACGTGCTCTTCAATGTATTTTTGTATTAGTTCAAAGCATCTTTCCAATCAAGTCAACAAACATTTAACAGATACCTGCTATACAAAAAGGGCTGTCCTATGATAAAATGACAAAGTGAAATGGTTCCTACCCTCATGGAGAATCCATTCTACCATAGGGGCAATGATACTTGACGTACACAAGTAAATCATTACAAAATATCTCAAGATAAAGTGTATTTGTTCACAGGGAGTTAGGGAGGGGGGAGGTTTCATGTAGGAGGCCATGTGGGAGTATGCTCTGAAAGAAACTGGGGATTCTAGAGCCCGAAGCATTATTTCTTAACATCACCCAAAATCATGTTTTATTTCCTCTTTTATTATAAACCTAACCATCACGATCAAGATAAACATTCCTCTATACAAAGACAAAAAGAGGATTTTATGTGAAACTCTGAACTTCTGTTATGCACAGTTCATTTTATAACTTTAAATTAAAAATAGTGAGCATTGATAGAGGGCTTTAACATACATAAAATCCTTTATATTTGCTATGTCATCTGATCTTTACAACAGCCCTGGGAAGGAAACAAGTATTTATTAAATACTCACTATGTGCTATCATGTGCCTACATTAGGTGCTTTACAAATATTTTTCTATTTGATCTTAAAACAACTGTGGGAGGTAGGTGCTGTCATTATCTTCACTTGACAGTTGAAGATACCGAGGCAAACCGAGGCTAAGTCACTTGTTCAAGGTCACACAGTTGGTAAGGATCCAAGGCCACTTTTGGGTGAAAGTCTTCCTGATTCCAGGCTTAGCACTATAGACACTGTACCACCTAGATACCTATATTCAACACGATACCTCTGTTAACGTGATTGCTCTATTTTTGTCCTCACAGAATTCCTTTTGTGTATTTTTAAGGTTTTCTGAGGAAGAGTGTGGGTTAGCTTCATTGCTCATCTTTTGACACCTCATTTGCTTACTGTGTTGATCAGGGTTCTGAGGTCCTTCAAAATTGTTTTTCTTTACATTATTATCACATAAAATTGTCACCCACTTTCTCCACAGTAATGTCACAATGATGTAGCTTCAGGAAAAACACCAGGGCTGTGCACATTAGGTTTAATGTGTATTAAAATACTGACTTGTGGTCACCTGTTTTCTTTTAGGCCTGATCTAATTTCTTTCAGGCCCCAGGACCATAAACCCCTGTTAATTTGTCCTATCGTCTAGCCTGACAGGCTCCTGAAGAAAGGCAAATTGTCCCTCTTGGGCCAAATTTAGTTATGTGGGAGAAGATTATCTTCTGTTTCTGACATCCCTCTCTTGCCACATAGGTGGATTCTGCCAAGATTTCCTTTCAAAACCATATTTTGAAACAGGGTATTTATTCTGAATATATTTACATGTCCAGGCAGCTAGGTGGAAGAGTGGGTAGAGCTCTGGACCTAGAGTCAGGCTGAGTTCAATTATAACCTCAGACATTTACTAGCTGTGTGACCCGGGCAAGCCACTTCCCTTCTGTTAGTCTCAGCTTCTACATCTGTAAAATGGGAATAATAATAGTACCTGTCTCCCAGGGTGGTGAGGATCGAATGAGATAATATTTATAAAGGGCTTAATGTGTGCCTGGCACATAGTAGGAGCTATATCATGCTTATTCCTTTTCCTTTCCCTTTCCTTCCATTTGTTGCTTACCCTATTAGAATGTACATAAGAATTGATTTATTCTTTGTGTTTGCATACCTGGGAGCCTAGCACATTATTTGGCACAGAGTGGGTACTTGATAAATGTTTGTTGATTGATTGATTTCTCCTTTAAATAAAAAGGATTGCCCCCCCCCCTCCCAACCTCTCCCGGTCATTGCTTAGCTAACTGAGCTGAAATTGTGGGGGGCATAGCCACGCAAAGGAACTCTTCTGGCTTTTGGCGAGGAGCCCTTTAATTCTAGTTCCAATTCTGTCCCTAACTGTAATGTCTTTAGAAAGTCTCTTGGCTTCCCTTAATTTCTGTATTCTCCTTCTGTAAAATGAGGGGGTCATATTATATGACCTCTTCCAGTTCTGACATTCTATGACTTTATGTAAGAATCCACCAAATTGTCTTCATCTTTGTGTTTCTTCTGTGCTCACCACCACCAGGTTCTGCCTTCTGCCAAAGGTCTGGGGTAGCAGCTTGTGGAGAGGGTTGATGGGGAAGAAAAGGGCAAAGTGCAAGCATGTGACTTAATTTTAAAGCATGGCAACTGAATCATTTTCCTCATTTAGGTTGAGGTTCATTGTCATTTCCCCTAGTAACTTTTATTCATTCCCCCACATACCTCTTGAGTCATTCAAGTAAAGAACTATAATGAAAAGAATTCAATTCAATTTTACATACACGTTTCTTGAACTCCAACTACACACAAGGTCCTAAGAGAAATTTAAAGATCTTCAGTGTAAGATTTCCTCGTCCTTTTTGTACTATGGACCAATTTGGTAGTCTAGGGAAGCCTATAGATGCCTTATCAAAATATGCTTTTTAAATCATAAAATAAAATACATAGATTACAAAGGAATTTTCGTTTTTTTAAGTTCCCAGATCCCAGGTTAAGAATTCCTGCTCTAGTTCACCTTCCACATTTTACAGAAGGGGAAGCTGAGGCCTAGAGAGAGGAAGTGAGATTTGTCAACTCTGCAAAGTGGGAGAGGCAGCTGTTCTGACTTGACTTATCCCTGTCTCTAAAGACACCTGCATCAGATTATAGTTTTTAAAACTTTGCTCAACTGGGATACGGACACAAATTAAATAATTATGAGATTCCCTGCTTAATTTCATAATGGGGCAGCTGAGAGTCTGGGCTAATTTAGTTTTTCTATGTCATTTTCCCATTAAATTTCAATTTTAAATTTTCATTCAATTACCATCAATCCTCCTCCCCTCCCCAAGGCAACAAAAGAACAGTTTGATTGGCTTGCTGTAGGAGCCTTCAGTGTGCTAAAGATGGCGACTACACATGTATTTTGCACCTGAGAAAAATAGAATATCCCATCTAAGTCTTGTGATTGCTTTTCTAAATAGAGTTGTCTTTCTCTCTTCAGCTGAAGCCAATATACACAGCTCATGTAGCAGCTTATGTGAAAGCTAAGAATTTTTAGTGAAACGGAAAATCTGAATAATGCTGGTGTTGAACAACCAGAGTAGCATCTATTACAGACTGCATGGAGTAATTACATTTCCCAGGATATGGTTAAACTGGATGTTATATCTCAGAACACACTCAATTAGGATTCTACCATGTATCACACAAGATCGAGGATTGCTTAAAATATATTTACTTTCAGAAACCTTTCCTACTGGAAGTTAATTCTTTTCCCCTCCTCAAATGATTTTATATATTGTGTTGTTGATAAGTCATTTCTCAGTCATGTCTGACTCTCTGTGACCCCATCTGGGGTTTTCTTGGCAAAGATACTGGAGTGATTTGCCATTTTACAGATGAGGAAATAGAGGCAAACAGGGTAAAGTGACTTGTCCAGGTTCACACAGCTAGTTAGTGTTTGAAGCTAGGTTTTAACTAAGGAAGATGGGTCTTCCTGACTCCAGGCACAGCACTCGGTCAACACAACGTAGAAGCTGTGATTTCATAACTGTTGATATTTGTGATCTCATCAGAATTCAAGTTCTGGCAAGTGCTGACTTATTATGTGTTTGTATCCTCACTGGTTTAGGGAGCCATAAGTCAGGAAACTTCATCTTCCAATGCAGATTGGATATTTATAGTCCTAAAGATTTGGGATATGGAAAGGTTGTCACTTGTTCATGGTAACATAGCATCATATGTTAGAGTCGGGACATGAAACAAGGTCTTTCTGACTTGAGGCTGACTCCCGATCCCATCCCTTGGTTCTGCCTTTCTACCCTATTTCCATGTATTTATTTTTATCATCCTTAATAAGGACATTGTATTACCTTAATAACTAATCATTGATGATTGTCAGAGGGGAATAAGAATTTATTAAGCACCTACTGTGTCGGGTGCTGTTCTAAGCATTTCACAAATATTATATCATTTAGCAATTAAAACATATAAAAATATAGCGTTCTCAGTAATCTTACCCAAAAAGCAAATTCCATTGTTTACTCTATAATGGCCTTCCAGAAACCCACAGACATTTATGAAGCATTTATCATGCACAAGTTGCACTGAAAGAGAATCACCATACTTGACATAACCATCTGAATAAACAGCTGATGGTGTTTTTCATGTCTTAACACAGGTACAGCAAATGATTCTCTTCAACTGTAAATGTAATTATACTATAGGTTTTAACTTCTCTCCTATGTCTGTGACAACATCCTTTATTAAAGTCCTAATATGATGGACCGCTGTAGTAGATAGAGAGATGACCCCGGTTCTTGAAGACTATGTCAACAAAACAGAAACTGTGATGGATCCTACCCAAACTGGACCAGCTTTGAGTACAGGCCCTTTGATGTCTTCGGGCTGAGAGAAAGTTTAGGCAAATCCATCAAAGCTTATTACCAACTGGGTTGGGTCTGTTAGGAGGAACAGTGGATAGACTGCTGAAACTGGAGTCAGGAAGACCTGAATTTGAATCCTGCACTGAAAACTTACTAGTTGTGTGACCTTGCCAAGTCAAGTAAACTCTCTAAGCCTCATTTTCCCCAACTTTAAAAGGAAATAATAACATTGCGGGTTTTGTGAAGATCAAATAAGATTATATATAAATTATATACACAAACCTTAAAGTATCACTAATATTAATAGAGTATTATTATTATTATTATTATTGGTTCATAATTATGAATTTTTTAATTGCATCAACTCTTAAAGACATATGTCCTGAGTTATAGAGGGAGGGGATTTTGATATATCTTGGTACTGAAGATATGTACACTGCTGGAATCATAGTTTGTTTTTTTTTTT
>CM053585.1:525244484-525269904 GCA_028646515.1 Pseudochirops corinnae
TGCAATGTACTTGCAAAAATTCATTTGTGGAAAGTTCTAACTCTGCATAGTAATTCTGGAACTGCCAAGTTCCTAAAGAGGAGGCTAGCCAAGAAGTGGAAATAGAGCAGAAGAGATAGATGGATCAAAATGCAAAAACTTTCCACCTTCATCCCAGGAATATTGGGTGATTTTATGTGTGAAAATCTCATCATTCATATAATTCAAGATAAATGAGAAGTAAGTTCAAGAAAGCATGAAGGCAAGCAGAAACAGCTTGTACAAAATACACGATTTGTGAAGAGACAATATGGGATGTTTCATACTTGCTTCAGTATTTCAAGGATCCATTATTTCAGCGGTTTAATTACTCCTTCAGCCAGTGCAGATTGCAACCCTTCTGTGAACCAGCCTGTGGTTTTTGTGAATTACAATGGCCACCAATTTTATCACCTGACTCTCAAATATTCTAAGTCTTGTCAGCCTGAGTGCTTGCCTGGAAGTGAGGTCCCTATTCTTTTTGTTGTTGTTACTGTCATAACCAAGTCAAAATCCAAAGTTAATCCTGGTGAGGGTCACAAATGAAAGGCATTCTAGATGGAAGTCTCAAGATTGAATCCAGCCTGTAAACTCAGCATTGCATTTTTGAGCCACAAGTTACAAATTATGAAAAAAAATTATTGTTCCTTCCTTTCCACTATTACGCACTCCATCCTCCCTTCCTCACATCATTAGGTGGTGCAGTGAATACAGCACTGTGCCTGAAGTGAGGAAGATATGAATTCAAACCCAGCCCCACACACTTACTAACTGTGAGACCCCGTGCAAGTCACTTATCCCCTATTTGCCTCAGTTCCTCATCTGTAAAATGGGGGCACACTGGAGAAGGAAATGGAAAACTACCCCAGTATCTTTGCCAAGAAAACCCCATGGATAAGAAAGGTGATCACAATTAAACAACAATGACTACAACAGCAATAATACTTTATCTGGTTTCCTTTCTTGTCTACTCAGTACAAATTCTGCCTTGAGATTATTCAATCCAAACTAATTCACTGGACAGGTAAAGAAACCACATCCATTTGCATGTAAATAGAGCTAAATTTGTAAGGTACTTTACTGGATGAATATCCACACTAGAAAAAGGGTATTTGAATTACAAAATAATTCACTGAAATATAGACTGGCACAAGTGAATTTAAATCAGATTAGATTTTTAAATTATACGAAACTTTTCAGAAACCTATTTATTGTGTAACGCAAGTTACATATGTAAATGTATATGTGTATGTACTCCAGTGTCTAGAAATAGACACAATTAAAATGTACTAACATTGACAATCAAGAGCAGAGAGACATTTGATTTATATTTGGAGCTAAAATGAAAGAATTAAGCAGGTCAATAAGCAACATTATATTTTAAGCATTCCCTATGTTCCAGACACTCTGCTAAGTGCTGAGGATACCACACACACAAAAAAATTTAAAAATGCAAGAGATAGTCCCTGTCCCTCAAGGAGTCCATATTGTGCTGAGTGCATAGTAGGTCCTCAGTTAAAAAATTTATATATTGTTCACTGAGTTTAGAAAAATAGTGGAACAGAGAAGTATTTTGCATTGATACTTTGGTCATGTGATCTCACCAATGAGACCACATCTTCCTCTGGTGTCTATTGCAACCAAAATGTGATTTCTCATCCTGTGTGCCCTTTGTCCACATCCTCCTTATTAATCCCCCAGGGAGACTCTCCCCCACATGCTGCAGGGCTTCCTCTGGGGCTTTTTAATATTTCATGGCTCTCAGTGATGCACTCAGGCTATCCATCTGTTATCCTTCATACTCTCTACCAGACAGACCCATCTCCTTTTCCAAGCATCCATTTCCTTGATGGTGGCTTTTATTCTACTTCTCTCACCCAAGTCATTTTTGGCATGGTGCTAAAGCCTGTTTACACTCACCAGGTGTCTTTCCATTGTCCCTTGGGTCATGGGCAATTGTGACTCTTCTGGGTGCCCCGTGATTAGAAGCCATATGGCAATACCAGAATATTGGTTTAGAGAGATGGCCTTGATAAGAATTGAATTATTTTATTTCTTATTACTCTCACTAATGTTTGGGCCAATGAGTAATAAATTCATCATTCTATTTCTTGTCCAAAGTAAGACCACTGTGATGAATGAATCTGTCTTGATCATAATCTTTACTTTAAGATTAACTAGGTCAGCGGTTCTTATGTTACTTTCCCTCATTACCTAATCATGCTTTAACTGTTTTCAATACAGTGGAAACTACATTGAATTGTACAGAAAACTTTTGCAACAGGAGGGCAATGGAGCAGGGGGCAGATTGTTTTAGGGTGTGTTTTCTGTTAGAAACCAGAATTTCCATGGCTTTAATGAGGGGAGGGGGTAAATTCCAAATTGGTGAAATTATGTCCTTGGATACAGTACAGTGACATGCTGTCTTGTTAGAGCAGAACATGTATTCTCGTTGCGGAAGGGTTGTACTGTGCAGGGGAAAAAAGTTTTATTTAGCTGACAGAGTCAATAGCAGACTTTGTGGGTGTAACACAGTTTCTATGTCACCAGGGCCTTTTTTTTTCATGATCATTACAGCTTCTGCTCTTTTGACTGTAACACAAGCAGCAACCTTCTCTTATTAAAAAAGAGTCCTACAAATGCTTCTACAATATGTTAATTAAAATACATTGTTAGAGAGAGATCAATAAAACTTGGATCATAGATCAAAACTGATAAGGGTCCTCAGAGGCCATTCATTCAAACTCCTTCATTTTACAGATGCAGGTTTAGTGACTTGCCCAAATTCACATGGGTAGTAAGCATCAGAGAAAGAATTATAACCTAGACCAGTGGTTCTCAACCTTCCTAATGCCGCAACCCTTTAATTCATGTATGTGGGTGTATCTGCATGTGGGCGGACCCGCCTGGAGACAGATAGAGGAGCAGTGTCTCGGTTCCTAGGACCATCGGAAATATGTGTTTTCCAATGGTCTTAGGCGACCCCTGTGAAAGGGTTGTTCAGCCCCCAAAGGAGTCGCGACCCATAGGTTGAGAACCGCTGACCTAGACCCTTTGACATCAGGGCCAATGTACTTTCAACTGTACTATTCTGCCTTCCCTCTGCCCTCCCTTGGATCTAATGTGCAATATGTACCTTCCTTCATACCTGAGTATCTCTACCTTGGCCTCATCTCATAAATATGTGTGGATATGTGTGCAAATATATGGATAATTAAGCATTAAAGAACAATAAGCTGGGTCCCCTAACAAAGTTTGTTTCCAAGAATACTGTCTGGGATGTTCTTGGATTTGATTTCAGTTTAGTATGAACATAGTCCAATGGATCTATGCTCTAATCAACATTTTAGAAATGTTTTTCTTGTTTTTATGAGAATATATCATAAATTCCATGCCTATATATTCATTAGGTTACGTTACAATATATTGCATTTTGTTGTTGTTCTCTTGTTTCAGTTGTGTCTGACCCTTTGTGACCCCTTTGGGGCTTTTCTTCATGAAGGTACTGGAATGGTTTGTCATTTCCTCCTCCAGGTTATTTTACAGATGAGGAAACTGAGGCAAACAGGGTTAAATGACTTGCCAGGGTCAAGATTTGAACTCAAGAAGATGTCTTCCTGACTCCAGAGCTGGCACTCTATTCACTGTGCTACCTAGATGGCCTCATAATATTACATTACTTTAAGAAGGGGAACATGATCAGAGAAATGGAGAATGTCTGGTCAGAAATTGGGGGACTGTGGGATTGCTGAATCATAGAAATAGAGCGTCTGAGAAACAGGGTGCCACAGATATTATCGAGTCTAATCTATAACTGAAGAAGGGATCTCCTCTGATAGCAAAAAGCAAAATAGACTCCAAGACCTCTGGGATATGGAAATGACTTCCACCCAATGCAACGCACTCCACTTTGGAATCACTCTGGCATTAGCAAGTTTTTTCTTACATAAAGCATGAATTTGTGTCTCTGCAACTTCCCACCCATTGTTCCTAATTTTGTCTTGTGTAGTCAGTCTGTCCGTCTAAAGCAGTCAGTCTAAAGCTTTTAGTAAGCACGTAATGAAGGGGAACAAGACTAACCCTTTTTTACACTTGATAGTCTGTGAAATATTTGAAGACGTTAAATATCTCCACTTTTGGGGCCCAATTTCCTTCTATTGATCCCCATCTGCCATGGTCTCTGCTCCCCTTAATATAATGGGCATCTTCCTCTGGACATACTAAAATCATCAGTCCTTCTTGAAAGGTGGCACTCACGTGTAGTATGGCTAAGACTGTATCTTTTTGTAGAAGCTGAGGAAACCTGAGTTTGAGGTTATTTCTTGAGTCTGTAAAAAAGCTATTTGACTTCAGTTTAAGATACAATGAATTAGTGCAGTTAGTTCTAATTTTTGATTCGGGCACTTGATTATATTCTTTAGCTGAGAAGCAAGATTTTGTTTTTGCCTTCAGTGCAGCAAAAGAAGATGTGAATTAGGTCAAGCAGTATCTATTCCATGGGCAAAGTAACATCTTTCAGCCATTTAAACCTCACTGCAATTAGCAGAGTGAGCCAATTTGGAAAAATACAGTCCCCTCTTGTCTTTCCACCAAAAGTTGAGTTGTTGTGACATCCTTTTTCCAGGTCACAATGATTTATGTACCTTTTTTTACAAATCAACCATCTCGTGTACCATTGTTTGATGGCCTTATCAAAATTGCAAGTAATCACCTCAGCAAATCAGACTCTATACAAGACTTCTCCCAGAGGGTGGCAATGAAGTCTGGCTTTCTCTTTTCCTACCCGTTCTTGTCTTTTGGATTCTGCCACTGAATCTTCACCACCTACCTAGAGTCAATATAAAATTATTTGCCACATCAATGTTATCTCATTTAAATCGTAAGTTCATAGGAGCAGGCATGATATCTGTGCAAATTACATCATCATGGCCAAGATTTTTCATATTGACCACTAAGCATTTTTATAGCATTAAAATACTGAGGGAAGGGTGCCATCTCTCTTCACACATTCTTTAATAAGTTTAATAAGTGGAGGTATGAGAATGTTGAGGTCAGAACACATGCTGTGTTTAAGTTTAAGGGTTTGGTGGGATTTTTTAAGTTTTAAGGCTGTTAGAGGGGAACCCTACCCCTGGTTAAGGGTTATCTACAAATAGAGTGAAGGGCCTGGAAGGAGGAAGAGCAGAGTTCAAATCTGGCCTCAGACACTTTTTAGCTATGTGATCCTGGGCCAGACACAACCACCATTTGCCTCAGTTTCCTCATCTCTTCTCTCCCAGAGTTGTTGTGAGAGTCATGTGAGATAATAAGTGTAAAGAGCTTAGAATATAGGGTCCAACACAAAGTTAGCACTTTATAAATGTTAACTATTGTTGTTGTTATCTGTGATACATACATTGGCCATTTGAAAAAATGAAGAGTTGCAGTGGGATTTATACATAATAGTGATATTTGTTTGGTGTCTTTACAGTTCCATATGTGGCATACGTGCTGACGGATTCTCTGAGATTCTAAGTACAGGGGATGAATCTTCATAGAAGGCTATTTAAGAAGCTATAACAGACATTCCCTGAAGACAGAAACTGCCATGTTTCTGTATTGGGCAGATGTTTTTGATTTTCCTGTTTTTCTGACTATAAATGCTAGTCAACAGCTGGATTTCTGTCACTTTTTTTGTTTTTGGTTAGGTTGGATTTGGAGCTAGATGTGTGATTTCACTGATATAGGGAACTCTGGATGAGGAAACTGCTATTAACAATTCAGTGCATTATGTGCTCTGAAACTGAGAGTCTTACTGTGTTGTTGGGATACTGGGAAATCAAGTGACCTTCCCAAGGTCACACACAACAGATATCAGAAGTGAGACTTGAGTACACTTGAGACTCTGACACCAACGCTGTCAGAAAAAAATCTGCTTTCTCTCCCTTCCACCACCACTGTCCAAATTTTAAAAAAGGAAGAAAAACAAAGGCCCTATTATAAACATTGAGAGTCAAGGAAAATAAATTTCTGCCTTGTCCATATAAATAAAATTCTGCTTCGTTGTGTACTCTTTCTTAGCTGCCTATCAGGAGATAGCTAATATGTTTCCTTGTGAATCCTCTAGAATCATGGTGGATCCTTATTCTGATCAGAGTTCCTAAGTCTTTCAAAGTTATTTACGTAATGATGTCATCAATTTGTGATTTTTTTCTCCTAGTTCTGCTCACTTAGCTCTATATTGTTTCACACCTTTCTCATATTTTTCTGAAACCATCCCCTTCACTCTTCTAACTTCTCACCTTTCCCTACTGTTTGCTTGTTGAGTGAAATGCATTTTTGTACCCAACTCTACATTAATGTATTCTTCCATGCATTGACTGGTTCAGATGAGAGTACGGTTCAAATATTGGCCACTCATCCCACCTCTTCCACTTTGTTTGCATAACCTTCTACTTGTGTACCTCTTTTATTTGAGGTAATTTCACCTAACCTTCCTCCATCTCCCTCTCCCCATTATATTCTCCTTTCTTTTCTTTCTCTTTGCAAGATCATTAAGATGAAACAAAACCAAGTCTTCAATTTAATTAGACTTCCTCTATGACCCCTGATGATGATAGTGACAGAGGGGACATATATGTCATTTCCCCATATTAGAATATAGTTTATCTTTATCCAGTCCATTATTATTGTTCATCATAATTACCATTTTATGTTTATCTTGAATTCTGTGTTCCTTGATCTATTTTCCATTTAGCTATTTCCACTAGGAAATACTTTACATTTTCTTCCACTTTTTCAGTCTTTTAAGTTTGTTTTGGTATTTCTTATCTTATGGAGCCATTAGCTTCCATTCAATCCATTCTACTTTTCAGGGAGTTTGGACTTGAGCAAGGTTTTTATACCTCATGCCAAAATATTAGGTTAAGTTGGTCCTTTGTATAACAATCCATCATCTTAATAACAATATTCTTCCAATGGTGCTATATAGCTACAAATCATAGGTACCACAGTCTTCCAAAATTCTAAATTTCATGCAAATGGAAAGATATTGACTGGTTGGGGCATATATAAAAACAATGAGTTGTATCCAAGAAATGGCATAAAAAATATTAGGAATTATACAACCAGAAAAAGAGATGGGCAGGAGATGTTGGGAAAGTAAGCCTCTCTAGGTGCCACAGTGCCACCCCTGAAATTTTACCAGACTTACAGAAAGGTCTTTTAATGAACCATCCATGCATCATGTGCAAAAGATCCTATGTGCACAACTTGTAGAAGAATACGGGCAGGAATCAGGCAGGATGAATAGATGTCAATTGTCTGCAGTTTTCTCTCTTGTACACAATATCCACATCATTAATGGCATGGACCTATTGGAGTTCACCAAATTGCACTGTTTGTACTTGGCCCTTGAAGTAATAAAAATAAAGCTTTATGTAACTTTATTTGGGGCTCATGGATATCTAATAGACAAATCACCAAAGTCTCAATATAAAAATGAATATCATGGGAAATGGAACTGGAAAGCAAGCTATTCTCCAATTAGCAAGCATTTCTTTCTTTCTCATATGCAAAGATAATAGAAGTCAGTGTGGTGCAATAGAAAGTAGACTGGAATTGGAGTTAAAGATCCTTAATTTGAATCCAAGCTTTGAGAGACTTTGGACAAGTCACTTAACCTCTCCATGTATCAGTTTCCTCAACTGTGAAATGAAGATAATAGTATCTACCTCTCAAGGTTGTTTTGAGGATTAAATGAGATAAATATAAAATGATTTGCAAACTTAAAAGTAACACATCTGAGGGATAATTGTAATTATTGTTGTTAATATTTTTATCATTGTCATCATCATCATCATTATTCTATCCACTACAGCACGTTGACATGTCAAGAAACCTGTAAAAAAACTAAATAATGATATGGCCTGACCAACAGGGTATTCTTTTCCCATTTTAAATGATCTCCCTTCTTTCCCCTGTAGGTTGGCTTCATGAGTTGGGAAAACGCCTGGAATCTCCATACTATGGTGGCAATAACACCTTGGGGGGCCCCTCCATCCGAAGTGCCTATATTGCAGCCCTGTATTTCACCCTCAGCAGCCTCACCAGTGTTGGGTTTGGGAATGTCTCCGCCAACACTGATGCAGAAAAGATATTTTCCATTTGCACAATGCTAATTGGCGGTAAGTAGACAGTTTTCCCCTTTCCCAGATAACAGGAATGAGCTACTCTCCAAGCCATTATTCCTCTAGCCTTTGTATAGTGAACTGCAACACAAGAAACAACAAAGGTTTGGTTGGAATTATTCTCAATGATAAAAATTCCTCTTTTGTCTAGTGATCATTTTTTTACTACACAGTATTTATGCTAATACCTACTAATGATGTCAGGGAATTCCATTTGGAACAAACTGTATCTATAATAGCCAATTAGGAAGCAATTAGCAACTGATTCATTTTCTACATACAGGTGCAGCCACAACTTCCAAATATAACTGTTGTGGTTATGAGTGATGGGAATTCTGGGTCTAAATTTGAACAGTTTTCTGTATCTCAAATTATCTTTCATTCTTGCAATCAAGTCAATGCTGCCAAGTTTTACTAATCTATAATGTGGAAGAGTAAGAGACTGGAATGGGTCAATTGGAGAGGAACATGAAAAGGAAAAAAATAAGGTATGAGAACTCCCGTAATTAAATAGTAAGAAACAAGTCTTCCTGCCTTACATTGTCAATCTCATAGCTTGTAGAAGGTTTTAATGGGTCATTTGAATAGGTAATAGCCTTTCTAACTCAATTATTGAGAGAGTTGGATGGCCAGAAAGTACAGTAAGGTCCTTGTTAGTGAGAATAACAAGTCCTATGATGTGATCACGTGTATTTTAATTCAGTCTGAAGTTTTAATATATAAAATGTGGTGAGTAGTCCAGTCCAATGGAAATATTGGAATAATGTGACCATTTTAGAGATTTATTTTTTACACTAATTGGGAACCAGCTATATAAACATTTACTAGAGTTTTTAAGGGCATTAGGAGGTCATCTATTCAATCTATATTACCTTATGACTTCCTAATGGGTGATAGCCTCAAATGTTCTTATATTCCAAAGTATCTATGATCTTCTCTTATTAATGCGAGCATACCCTCCAATGATGCAGATTATGAGTAATTCATGCTTATCATCCTATGAGGCTTTAACCCATGTGCTCCCCTAAGTTCCCACAGAGAGCCCACCCAACATACAAAGAGTCTTCTCTTGTTCTTTTAATATCACATGGGAACCAATGCACCACATAGACTTTCCAGTCATTTACTCTTATTCTTGTCACTTTCCTGGCTTGTCTTCTAGATCAACTAGATATTTCTTTGATAACATCCTTTACTCTTCTTCCCCTTTATAATTAACTTCTATTTTTTTGTTTTGTATCCATTGCTTAGGGAAAGACTTAGGAAGGCTTTGTATGAAGATGATTGGTTGAGAAGTTTCAAACAGTTAACCAATATTTATTAAGCACCTACTCTGAGAAAGCTCTATTGCTGCATTAGAAAGGGGAGACAAAGAGGCGAAAGACACAGCTACTTCTCTCAGAAAGCATTGATGCCCCAGATGGGGAAACAGGACATTTACAAATAAGCAATAATTTTGAATACCAGGTAATACATGAGTGTTAAATGAGTGAGGTAGTGAGAGAAGTAAGAGATCACTGGAAGTGGCATGGTCAGGGAAGGCTGACTTCATGAAGATGAAGAATTTCTAGGACAGAAACTGAGTTGTACCCAATGAGAAGATACTTAAGTAGTGAAGTGGAGTTGCAGTGGTGTTAGATTACTCTCTTTTCTTAGAAAAAAAAAATAACAACAGTTTGAGGGACTGTGAAGCAGTAAAAACATATCACTGAATTTAAAGTAGGAAAGAATCTTGCAATCTTTCTTTTCATAGAAAAGGGAACTGAAACCCAGAAAAAAAAAATAGTGACTTCTCCAAGATCACAATAGCAGAGCTGGGATTTGAACCCAGGCCCTCTGATTCCAAATTCATAGATAATCCTACTTCTGCTTTATAGACTTCATTCATGGAATTATCACTTTAAATAATAGCTACTTTTTGAAATCATGAAACCAGTGCTGAAAGGATAGCCTCTTCAAGAGTAAATACAGCCTACAGCCTTTATACATATTTCTTCTGTTCCTGATGGAAAGTTTGAGAAATGCTCAGGGTCTCAGGACTTAAGGCTGCTAAATTGGAATTTGCAATATCTGTCAGGTATGCTGGTCTTGTTCTTCATTGATTTACCTATGCTATTCTGTGTAGTCAATGATTCATATTTTCCTAGTGCATAAACTGTTCTCTGCAAGCAGAGTGGTTTGGGAAACGATGCTAACTCTTTCAAGCTATGATATCATTTGGAAAATTTTTCTGCCTGATAAAAAGGTATATCTGAATTAAGTGATGATTAAATAACCTGATAATTACAGTAGAAAGTCTTCTTAATTCACTTGTTCTCTCTCTCTCTCTCTCTCTCTTTTTTTCTCTCCCTCTCTCTCCCTTCCTTCCCTCCCTCCATTTCTCTTTCACCTTTCTACTTATCTATCTATTGATCTGTCTATCTATCTATCTATCTATCTATCTATCTATCTATCTACCCACTTACCTACCTATCTATGCCTCTGTGTATGACTCTGTCCCCTTCATTATCTTATACTTAATTATCTATCCATATGGTTGTATCCCATCAGTAAAATATAAGCTTCTCAAGAACAGGGACTGTTCTTTATCTTTATATTTCCACTTCTTAGCACAGTGCCTGATATATAGTAAAGATTTATTAAATGCTTGTTGAACTGAATTGAATGTTATTAAATCAGCATCTTCCTTATTAAAAATGTATTTAGCTGAATTTTCCTGAAATGATAGAAACAGCATTATAACCATCAGGCTAACCTAGTATGGTTTAGGAAATCATTGTTTCCATATGACAAATGGTCAATGAAGATTCCTAAAACAGAGTATGTGGGACAGATTTATTGTTGTATAAAAGAAATAGCATTGAACTAGGCATTAGCGCACCTAGGTTTCAGTCCTGCTTCTATAATCTTGGACAAGTCCAATGGCATGTTGGACTTGATCATCTCTACATTTCCACATACTTGTTCAGAAACTTCAAAGTCAAAACAAACAACAAACAATTAGATTATTTAGTCACCAAGGCATAGAATAGTGTGCATAGCTCATATTGTGTCCTTGACACAAAAGGTAGAATGAACATTCCTAGTTGCACGTGTGCATGTTACCTCCTTCAATAGAATATAAACCGCCTGAGGACAGGGACAGTTTCACTATTGTCTTTTTTCTTATTCTTGTGCACTGTGCCTGATACATAGTGAGTCCTTAGTATATGCTTGTTAACTAGTTAGGGGGACATCTAGGTGGTATAGTGGATAGAGCACTGGACCTGGAGTCCAGAAGACCTGAGTTCAAATCCAGCCTCAGATACTTATCAGCTGCATGACTCTAGGCAACTTACTTAACTCCATTTGCCTCAGTTTTCTCATCTGTAAAATGAAATGGAAAAAGAAATGACAAACCATTCCAGTATCTTTGCCAAGAAAACCCCAAATGGGGTCATGAAGAGTCAGATGTGACTGAAACAACTGAACACCAACTGGTTAGAACATTCCTATAATTCTATTTTCCCCAAGCTGATATAGATTCTGTAACCCACATACCTATGTTACAGCTTTAAAAAAAATTCTCCTTCCGTTTTGTGGCTCATTTCCTCTCCAAGGCCCAGCAGAGGAAGGGAGGGAGGCAAGGATGGTGTCAGGACTCTTTGTTCCTGTCCTCCCTGGTAAACTGGCTTTAGGCTATGTAAGTGGAGACCATGAGATAGAAGTAGCAAGGACCTGAATTTCCTGAAAAAAGAAAATAGGAATAATTTTGCCTCACAAGAAAATGGCATTGCAGGATAATACTAATGCTAATAATAATAATAACTGTCATTACAGGGTAACCAGGTGACTCAGTGGACAGAGTGCAGGGCCTGAGTTCAAATCCCACCTCAGCCATTTACTAGCTATGTGACCCTGGGCAATTCACTTAATCCTGTTTTCCTCAGTTCCTCATGTATAAAATGACCCCAAACAGGGGTCACAAAGAGTCAGACGCTACTGAAAAGAGAAAGAATTGACACTTTCAAGGTTGTGAAGTTCTCTACCTGGTTAAGCAGTATAGTGCTTTATGATGAGAAGAGCACTAGATTTGGAGTCATGAGACCCAGTTTTGAATCCTGACTAAGGTACTTACTACTTATGTGCAAGTCTCTTCATTTCCCTGAGCCTTATTTTTCCCCCTCTGTATGTATGTATTAGCAAGCACCCTAGCACACCCAGGATGGCCTGCTAGCATAGGTTCTTTTGATCTGCTTGATAAAGGAAATACAACTTTAAAGGTGTTAACAATCATACTTTAATTACAGAGAAAGAAGTGAATATAGAAAATACAAGCAGAGAAATTAGCACAAAGACCAACAGACAGGGCTCCAGCTGTCTAACATAGCAATGTTGCTATGCACTTTACATACATCACTGGATTGATGGAGCACAGACATCTAAGCAGCTGGGGGGCTCTTAACAAACAACCACTCAATAGTCTCAACCAGGAAATCAAAAGATCCATCTCATAATTAAGACCCCAAAGCAAAATACTAACCTCCCAGAATATATAACAAAGACCCAGCATCTTATTGGCTGAGTGCTAAGGAGCTTGAAAATCTTCCTGCCCCAGCACTTAATTGGAAACTTCCCATACCTCAGAGCCTGATTAACTCTGGACCAGGGCTCTATGTGCCTATTAATGGGCAGGGAAGATCTTCAAATTCCCTTAACACTACACTATAAAATAAGGAAATTAGGTTAAATCAGGAGTTAAATTTTTCTTTATCATGGACCCTTTTGACAATACACTGAAACTCACATACCCCTTCACAGAATAATTTTAACTGCATTAAATAAAGTAAAAAAAAAAAAAAACAATCATGGGGCAGCTAGGTGGCACAGTGAATAGAGCACCCACCCTAGAGTCACGAGGACTGATTTCAGATCCAGCCTTAGACACTTAACATTTACTAGCCATGTGACCTTGGGCAAGTCACTTAACCCCAATTGCCCTCCCCCCCTCCAAAAAAAAAGCAAAAAAACCACAAGATAAACCAATTATATTGAAATACTTATCAGAACTTTTTTTTATAAGTTTATAAGTTTAAGAACCTCTGGATTAGATGATCTCAAAAGTCTCTTCTCCCCCTAAATCCTTGATTCTATTTTTTTCATTTGAACCTCACAACAACCCTATGGGGAAGATACTACAGATATTATTATCCCTTTTTTACAGGTGAAGAACTGAGGCTCAGAGAGGTTAAGGGAGAGATTCAAGGTCAGCTATTTAGTAGGTATGAGAGGTAATATTTGAATCCAATTTTTTTTTTGCCTCCACATCTAGTTCCCTATTCATTTAGCCACTGAAAGAAGACACCTTCCACGGTCAGCAAAAATAGCATTGGGTGGAATTCCAGAACTGTTACATCCTACTCATATGATCTTGGACAAGTCATTTACCTTTGGTAGGCCATCTGTAAAATTAAGGAGTTGGAATAGATGGCTTCTGAGGTCTCTTCCATCTTTAAATTATAATGCTATGAAATATGCAGAACTGCCTGCCTGTCTTTGTGATCTGTTCATCTTCTCAAGTACTTAAGAAGTTAGAGTCTGATAAGTTATAAGGCAAAAAGTTGAAAACTTATCTAGAAGTTAAAGTATACTTTTTTTAGGATTCCATTTTACAGCAGGTGAGAATGCCCCTCTGGGAATAGAGGGGAAAGAGAGAGAACTTCCTAACTAACCAGGTGTTAGAAATTCTCAAGCCAAACTTTGAAATACAGTTTGAATGACTCAGGATGACAGTTAAATTCTATTTTTCTCCTGTTATAAAACTTACAACCTGGGACTGAGAGACCACAGTAGCTTTAGAAAATAAGAAATTATGGAAGCCAGTGGATTAAAAATAAAAAATTACCAGCTAAATCCTAAGTCTTTCCCTGTGCTGGAAGTGAGACATTCAAATAAAGAGTAGTCTTTTCTCAACACCCTTCATGAATGCTACAATGAATCCAGTAATTCATTTTATTGATAATGTACAATTATGATGCTAAATGATCTGAACATATTACCTCTCTTACTTTTAAATGCTTTATGCACATTATAATTAAGCAAGCAGAGTTAAAATCATCCACATAATTAAGGAAAGCCAAGTTAAAATAATGGAATCTGATTGTTCTCAGTAGTCAGTTTAATCTCCATGAAAGGACTATTACATATTTTTAAAGATGGCAGCACTTCCAAACATTTAGCTTATGAGGATATTAAGGGATCTGCTAACAGGGATTTAATTTCATTGACTTGTAGCAGAATCATTTATTACTTCACTGACAAATGAAGTTCTTCAGTTCTCAGACAACATTTGGGAGCATAAGAATTTTTACATGAATGAAGCCAGAATTTTACACAAATACCACACAAATTTAAGGAAAATTATTTAGTTTATAACTATGCAGTATAGAAACTTGTTTTTAAAGTTTTATTGATCTGTTTCATTTTTAGGCATGCAGATTTCAGCAACCACCAATGAATTAGAAATTGTTAAACATGATCCTTTTTTATCCCTTTGGGCTATTCCTTACCATCATGGTAGTTTTGGTAGAATATGGTTGAAATCAATCAGAGTATGGTTGATATCAGTCAGATCCATCAAGTTCCTGGTACAGTGCCTCAGTATTTTTCAGGCACTCAGTAAAGATTTATTCATCTGATCAGGAAGCAGGAAAACACTATACTACTTTGGGGAGCACTTACTATTGAGTCTGAAGACCTGAGTTCAGAATTTACCTTTGATGAGATCTTGGGCAAATTGCTTTATATATGTCAAGAAGGGCTTTGATTCAATCATTCAGATGCCCTTTCCTGTTCTATTTCCATGAAAAAAAAATGAATCTATAGAATCTCATTGCCATTTGTATAAGAAACTATAAAACAATAATACTTTCTATTTTCCAGATTTTGTTTCAACAGTTATCTAGATGCTTGGTACCTGCATCCTCACCATAGTGGTTCATAATAGATTATTGGGATATAATGTAAGATTTATTCATCTGAAACCATGTTCATTTCCACAATTACCTACCCTCTGAGTTCCCAGACTTTCACTATTATGTTATTCATAATAAAAAGGATTTTGTGTAACAATAATAATGAGCATTTATAAAGTACTTAAAGGTTTGTGAAAGGCCTTACAAATATTGTATCATTTTATTGTCCTAACAACCCTGTGAGATATACACAGCTATTATTTTCATTTTATAGATAGGAAAATTGAATGCTGTTAAATTACTTGCTCAGGATCACAAAGCTAATAAGTGGATGAGGGCAGATTTGAACTTAGGTCTTCCTGACTCAGAGTCCAGTGCTCTATTCAGTTGCCTCATGTAAGACTCATTGATCCTAGACCATATCTGAGAGAGGATTAATGAAAACTAATAGCAGCTCATGTGCATAGCCCTCTGATGTTTATGAATGTCTTTCCTCATAATCCTATGAGGTAGACTGTGCAACTCATCTTATGTATCCCCTTTGACAGATGAGGAAACTGAGGCTGAGGGTGGTTATAACATCCACAGTCATACAGCTAATAAGTGGCTGTCAAGACACAAACCAAGGTCTCCTGTCCCCAACTTGGATGGTCTTTCCATGACACCATACTTGCTCTGTACGAAACCTATAGAAGACTCTGTTCTCGAGTGCCCTCACTTGTACAATATACTACACAACACAGAGCCCAAAGAAACAGTTAACAAGGCTAACAGATATGCATCTTGCTATATGTACCTCTGTTTTCCCTCCAGCCTTGATGCACGCTTTGGTCTTTGGGAACGTAACTGCAATCATACAGCGAATGTATTCCAGATGGTCTCTCTACCACACAAGGACAAAGGACCTGAAGGACTTCATCCGTGTCCATCACCTGCCACAGCAGTTAAAACAGAGGATGCTGGAATATTTCCAAACAACGTGGTCGGTCAATAATGGGATTGATTCCAATGAGGTAACAAGCACCCTCCGTCCATTTACCCTTTTAGACACAAGTCAGATTTCCTGTTTGTTTTTCAAAATGGAGGGCATTAAAGATAAAGCTCAACTCCTACCACAATACAGGATTCAGAAGGGAAAGGGCACAAATATGAGGGCAGCATTTATTTTTAGAATCCTTCAGAAGCAGAGAAAGCCTATCTTATCTCCTTACATTGCCATTTATTCCCATTTAGATCGTACCAAAACCCTGTGCCTGACTCGGCCATCGGCCCAAATTCACCAAACAATCCAATTCAATAGCCACTTGGACTTCATATTTTCCATGACTCAATTGTTTGAATTAACCCAGTCTACCCATTGTTGTAGAATTCTGAAGACAACAAATTCCTGCTGAGCAGTTCTGAAGGCCAATTCTTCCACGAGTGCCTCATAGGTCAACTTATAACTCTCCACTAATAGCTAGCATTCAGAGTATGTTTAAAGTTGTGCAAAGTTCTTTATGTGTGTTATCTTATACATATGTATTTTATCCTCACAATTGTGATGGAAGTTAGGTATTACTATTAATCCTATTATACAGATGAGCAAACTGAGACTGAGAGAGGTCAAATGACTTTGTTGAGGGGAGCAGCACTAGGGAGTATGAGACAGGATTTGAATTGCTCTCTTCTTGACTACCATTCCAATCCTCTCTCCATTTCACCATCTCGATGTTTCTAATCATCCAGATGCCTTCCAAAGACTAGATAATGATGAATGTTCTTTTGTACGTGGGAAAGGATCCCTAGATGGGGTGCACAGGGACCAGAGTTCAAGGCAAGGAATAAAGACACACTCCATTTTCTGTCTGTGGTGAAAGCCAGATGCTGGGGTCCTGAAATCCCATCTACTTCTCCCTTCTATCTATCTTGGCAATGAATAAGAAGCTCTTTCTTCAGTTGTTTATAAGTGAGAGGAGAAATAACGCTAACGATAACACCCACAGTAACAATAACTGATACTCATAGGGCATTCATTCAAGACACATAATAGGTGAAGTCCTCCATAACCTAAGCAAAATGAGGCTTAGATTGGTTCTAAGTTACCCATAAACATCTAACTAATAAGTGACAGTGCCAACCAAGCTGCCCTCCCAGCAGCTTGGTCTCCTCCTGTGTGTCTTTTTTCAACAGCTTTTAAAAGATTTTCCTGATGAGCTGCGCTCAGACATCACCATGCACTTGAACAAGGAGATCCTGCAGCTGTCCCTCTTTGAGTGTGCCAGCCGGGGCTGCCTCAGGTCGCTGTCTCTACACATCAAAACCTCCTTCTGTGCTCCTGGGGAGTACCTCCTGCGTCAGGGTGATGCCTTACAGGCCATCTACTTTGTGTGCTCAGGTTCTATGGAAGTACTCAAAGACAGCATGGTGCTGGCTATACTAGGTATGTCTGTGTGGAAGTAGGAGACATTGTGTTCTCAGGAATGGCGTGTGAGCCTGAAGTATAAATATCTGTAGAAAATAGAAGGAAACTTACTCATTCAAAAAGCACTTATTAGGTGTAGTTGTTAGGTGTTTCATATTTTCATGAGCCAGGCACTGTGCTAAGCACCAGGGGCACAAGAAAGACAAAAACATAATCCCTACCCTCAGGAATCTCACATTCTAGTAGGCAAGCCAATATACAAATAACCAGGTACATATAAGATATTTACAAAATAGAAAGTATCCTCAGAGGGAAAGACACTAACCCTTGGAGGGAACTGTGAAAAGTCTCCTGAACAATGTGGGTTTTGAGCTGAATCTTGAAGGAAGTCTGGAATTCTAGGAAGGAGAGAGAAAGAAAAATATTTCATGTGAGCGAAATAGCTGTTATGAAGGCAAAAAGATGAGAGAGTGAGTGCCGTGGTCAAGAAATAGCAAGCGGGGCAATAGTCACTGGACTGTAAGATGCACGGGGAGGAGTCAAATACAAGGTGGAACGGTGAGAGGGGACCGGGCTATGAAGAGTTTCCAATGTAGACAGAAGACTTTGTATTCATTCGTGGATGTGTTAAGGAGTCACTGGAGTTTGTTGCTTGGGAGCAACATGGGCACACCCATACTTTAGGAAAAGCACTTGGGTAGCTGAGTGGAAGACTGATTGGAATGGAAAAAGACTAGAGTCAAGGGGAACAAGGGCAAGACTATCGAATAGCCCAGATGAAAGGTGAGGAAGGCTGAATGAAGGAGATAGCAATGTGAGTGGAGAGGAGCCAATGGAAGACAGAAACAATAAGACAGACTGGATGCATGGAGTTAATGAGAGTCATGAGTCAAGGGTCACATTGTGCTTGGAAGCCAAATTAGTTTCCATGTGGATAGAGCTGGAAAGTTTGCAGAGCCGATATCTCACTTGATCCTCACAACAACACTGGAAGGAGATGCTATTACTAGCCCTGCTTTGCAGATGAGAAAGTTGAGGCTGAAAGAGGCAAAGTGACTTATCTAGGGCCACACAGCTAGTAAGTGACTGAGGCAAGATTGGAACTCAGGCTGTCCTGACTCTAACCTCTATTCCCAAACTCAGAGTTCACCAAGTAGAATCTCATGATTTTTTTTAGAATTTTCTTAGTTGTAAAGACTTAGTTGCAAAGACAAACAAATTCTCTTATTGCCTTCATTCAATATCAATGATCCAGGATCCAAGGATTACTTTCGAAGTGTTATTTCATATGTGCATAGATATGTGTGTGTGTGTGTGTGTGTGTGTGTGTGTGTGTGTATATATATATATGTAGGTAGAGGTATGTGTTTATGCATATATACATGTGTGTGCATGTGTGTATTGTTGACTTCCTATGTGTATGTATACACATGTATTGGTGTTTCTGCATGTGACTATATACATGTATGTTCATTGTGTGTATATATGAACACACAAAAATCTTAGTAAGTTTTTCATAACTTAAAGCTAAGCAATAAGACTTTTAGGAAAGGCTGTATAGGAAAACAAATACTTATATTTTTCACATTATATATGTACTATATAATATACATACACAGTGAATATGTACAGTATATGTATAGGTACACACGTAAATATATCTGTAAACATCTACTTTGTGTAAGAATTTATATGTGCATTTGAGAGCATAATATGAAATAACAATCATATGCTAGGAGACATGACTTAGTAGGTAGTAAACAGAACACATAGTTAGGAAGACCTAAGTATAAGGCTCATATCTGACATATGTTAACTGTATGATTCTGGGCAAATCCCTTACCTTCTCAGCTCCCGAGGTTACTTGTTAAGAATCTACGTTGTGTAGAAGTTGTCGACCTTTATTGGGAAAGGGAATTTCTTCATCTCACAGTTGCCTGTACCAATGAAATCACAGGTCCAGTCCCAAGCTGTATAACATTATAATATAATATAATACAGCACAAAGTATTATAATTAATATAACATAATGAAATGTAATGTAAAAGACCAAGTTCAACTTTGTCTAGCTCCAACTCCAACTAATCTGCTTTGCAATCTTAAGTAGAGAATCACCCCTGTCAATTATTTGTACATGCAAAATGTATATAAGCAAAACCAGCCATGTACACTTTCCCAGAGATCTTGCATTGTATGTAAATACAAGTAGTATTATATATCAGACATGGGAGAAAAATAACTCTCAACCCTATGGATTTCCATTCATGCCATTCACAGTTACTTCCAATGAATCTGTATGTGTAAAGTCAGATTCTACAAAGAGTAAAAACAAGTCATTGAATACTTAAATGGATTCATTGCCTCTACTGGAATGTTTTGCCAACTGTCCTTTCTTTCTAATTCTTTATGATTCTCCTCAACATTTTCCCTCAAATCTTCTAGAGAGATTGCAATGTACTGGATACCAGTTCAATATTAAAGTTGCCCCTCACTTTTGATATAGGAATGACTCATCTACTTTCTGGTAATGTGACTTGGATGATGTTCATCTGTGACATTCACACACATATATACACATTCTTGATTTTTCAATTCAGAGTAATTATATAGAAAAAGAGGTAACTAGCCACAAGAATTAACACGTTTGCCCATCTGCTGTATTTTGTTTTAATTTTGGGGTGGAGTTGCAAAAGAGGCCCATTTAAATTAATAAATAATTTAAATGAGAAATGTAGTATATATTCTAACTACTTAAAAGGTTAGATTCTGACACACACACTCACTTGACACTGGGTGAGTTGTTCAATCTGTCAGTGTCTAGGCAGCTCTCTAATATTATAAATCACAAAACAGATAGGAGTCTGGAAGAAAGAGTTTACTAAACAATACTTACCTATCCTGTTGAATTCATAGGTTCAGTTTTCCATTCACCCCAAACACACACACACACACACACACACACACACACACACACACACACCTCCTTGGGTTTTTACCATAGTATCAAGGGATTCCCAGGTAAATTCTATACACAATTTATTCCATTCTGACAACCTCAAGGTCACCTCTTCTAAGACATCTTCTCCTTTTCACTGATGTAATACTACAATTTATAACTGCCAAAATGGGAAATGAACTTGTACCTGATATGTTCTAAGTGTTTACTATAAGCAATCAGGAATTTTTATGTTCACTGTTGATGAGGGATGGGGAAGAAGAAAGTAATGTCCTGTTTAAAGGTGAGGTGATCAATATAAAGTGTGTGGGCAACACAAAATATTGGAAAACAAGAAGTTTGGGAACGCATTTGCAAATCTCAGATTAGTGATTCTGAGGATCCCAAGGACATTTGGAGAAAAAAAAACTTTAATATGTTTCAATCTCTCAATTTTATAGTAGGTTATTTCAACAATTAAATAATATGATGCAATGAAACCTCTTTATCATGCTAATAGTAGGAGAAAAAACTAACACCAAACTCTCTGTGTCTGGAATACCAGTCCATTTGTTTCTATTCCTTAGTCATCATCCTGGGTCTCAACTGACAAATGGAAACAAATCAACAAGCATCACCAAAATGGGGTAGTAGGGAGGGCAGAGGGGCCTCCTTCCCTCTTCACTTTCTTTTCAATGATCTACATCGTTATCACAATAGTAGAGTTTGATTGAAGCTTAGATACAATTTTCTCATTTTCCTCCAAAGAAGAACCTTCTAGCAGATCTGATAGGTGATGAGTCAGGTTTAGAACACTATTCATCTTCCTTTCCTTAAGTTCAGTCCAATTAAATTTATTCTGTTTATAACAGATTCTGATGCCATCCTAGTGGACTCTGTCATCACTAAAGCAGGGTTATCAGCCACCACAGCTAGCTAAGGATACATAAAAATAGATTTTGATGTATTGTTACAAATTCTCCCTCATTTATGGTTGTGAAAATCATAACCTTCTATAGTATTTTAATTTTTATGATACGGCTCTTTATATAAAAATAATTTATCTTTTGGAATTTGTTTTGGTTTATGGTGTGAGACGTTGATCTTTAAGCACTTCTCACCAGATTACTTTCTAGTTTACCCAGAAGTTCTTGTAAAATGGAGTCCTTTCCCCAATTGTCATACAAACATGGGTTCATCAAGTGATTGATAACTATGGACATTTGTTTTTAAGTCTTGCCATCCTTCTCTCTCTCTCAATAATAAGTAACTATAATTTCTTTTTCTTAAAACAATCTCCTCCCAGTGTTATCCTCCAGGTTTTACCATCCTTCCCTATGCCAGCCCAGTACTCTGTTTATTTTAATCTTCTTACACTACTACATGTGTGTGTGTATATATATATATATACATATGTACATGTGCATATACATAGATACACAAATGTGTGTTTACATATGTGGACATAAATACATTTGTGTGTATACTTTTTATTTTCCTTGTCAAGTCTGGTTAAGACTGTGGTTTATGGGGCCCCCCACCTTTTTCCTTGTTGGTGAGCATCTCACAAGACCTACTATATTTTAACAGATGTCAGTCATTCTTCCTTATATTTGCCAGCCATTCTCTCTCCAGCTGCCTTGCTGGTCAGAGACTTTGTCCTGGAGGGCATAACTCTTTCAATGTTTGAACGCCTGCCCTTGGGTCACTAACTTAATTAGTATATGCTTCCCATGGATCATTTTATTTAGACTGGCTTCAGCCATGCTTCCCTTTCTTCCTATGCCATCTTCTCACCAGCTGCCTTGTGGATACATGTATACCCTCCTCATGCAATTCCCTTCCTGCTTTCTAGTTCTAGAGCCATCATTATGTCAATACTGTCTTGGCTACCGGAGAGGATGTGCCTGTTTCCTCTTCTGGGTATCTATTCACCATTCCTGCAAGTATAAGCCTTCTTAGCCACCACTCCACAATATTTGTTGTTTTCCCCTTATATAATAAGAACCCCTTAAGGGCAGGAATTGGGTTCACTTTCATATTTGTATCTGTAGAATTAATCACAGTGCTTAGAACATAGTAAAAGCTTAATAATTTGTTGTTGTTGCTATTTATTCATTCATAAGGACTCTCTTCTCCCTATTCCATCTTCTGGGATTGAAGGAAATGTTCAGTCCTTTCTTCTCCCTCTTCTCTCCTTCACTGAAGGGGGCGAAGAGGGAATACTTATTTTTCATACCTAAACTCAAAGCTTGTACCTCTTTGTTTCTTTAATAACCCTTTGACAAGGTAAGATTCCCACTCAAAATGAAATGATCATATTTTATAGTCTCTAAACTTGTTTCTAGTTTTAATCAGTGACCTTACACACTCTTTTCAAGATAATCAAATTAATTTACCATTATTGGGATATTCTGTATGATATTTGCAATTCAAAAGTTCTAAAGTTTTTAGAGAATGCTTCATAGATACCAATTCTGTGAAGGTCATTTTTTTCCCATACAGTTATGTTCAATATTGTAGAATAAGTTATTCTTTGGCATAAGAAATTTAAGTTAACTTTACACTCAACCTTTTCTAGCCCTTATCTAGCTTTAGTAATTCTAAGTAATTTTGAATGAAGTTATTTGGAACACAATTTTTCTGTGCCTAGTTATTGATAAAATCTTTTCATTGTCAAGAGAATTCTGGAGATTGGCAAGTATATTTAGTAGTGACTCTCTGGTAGCATCCCATAATTTCTGTTTAGCTGTACTTTAGCCTCTTGCTCTAAAACATTTGGAAATTTTTTTCTCATGACTTCCTAAGATGTTATATTCAGATTTTTTGTTCACTTTATTTTATCTAGGAGAATATGATTCTCAGATAATTTCTGATATATTTTTCCAATAATTTTTTTTTTATTATAGAGATACATCCCTCCAGTTTTGCTTTTTCGATTTTGCTTTAGTAAATTCTTCTTATATCACTGAATATGGACTTCCATGTACTCTGGGTTTTTTTTTTTTCTAATTATCCAATGGTTTCCTAAGTTTTCTCAGGTTCTATTATAATCTTTTGATTCCCTTCTAGGCCTTTCCTTGTAAGGTCTAATTCCTTTTTCTCTTCCTTCTTTTTTTTTTTTTTTTTAGTATTTCCAATTACTCTTTGGGTTATTATAACCATTCTATTTGCTTTTTGTGAGGAATTATAGCCACATTGTTTAAAGAATTATTGAACTTTCTAGATATTTCTCTTGGCAGTATCATATCTCCTAGTATACGTCCAGTGTATTAGGAACTTTTCTTTAATCTTGCTCACTTCTTCAAACTCTCTGATAGTTTTCAGTGAGACTTTCCTTGAAGGAATTTCTTCTCCTCTCTCTATATATTCTTGGTCTATTCATTTGCTACATTTCTAGCTATTTTGAGATGGTTGGAAGAAACTAAATTTACACATTACCCTCATTCAACCAGGACTTATTGCTTCAAGTCATCAGTGATTTGACTATTAGCGGGGACAAACATAATACCTCTTATTCACGTAATTTAAAAAGAATCGTGGACAGACATGATAGCACATTCTTGTAATCTCAGCTACCATTAAAGCTGGAGCTAGAAGGTCTCTTGAGGTCACAAGTTCTGAACTGAAGTGGGTTCTGTGGGCCCATGAATAGTCCCTGCCCTTCCAATTTATGAAAGGTAGCAAAACCTAGTCTTTAAACAACAATAACGACAACATTTATGCAAATATAAAATAGGAGAGACTTGGAATGAATGCTTCAGTTTGTGTCAGTCGTTGTTTATAAGCTAAATATAGGCTGGCCTTATGACATAGCTCCTAAAAAGACAGTGAAACCTTAGTTTCGTTAATGTTCATGTTCAGGTCATACTATATGTATGATCTTAAGAGGAATACTGACAAACTGGAGTATATACAGAGAAAAACAATCAATATAGTAACATCCTCTTTGGACCTACTGGTTAGTCCCTTCTACTAAAAATTGGCGGGTCTAACTTAAAAAGGATTTTTTTTTTTACAAATGGTGTATTGCTGCCCCAAGAAAAGCATACCTATTTAAAGTTTTGGGAGAATGGTGATCTGGAAAAAGTAGAAAATTTATTCTGTTTAGCGTTGATGAGTAGAAGTTACCAAGAGGAAGATTTTGTCTTGATAATGGGGGGAAATTAATGTCAGTTAGAACTTTACAACAAATCTATGATTTTGCACTGAAAACAGGGGAGCCCTGCTTCCCTGAACCAATCTTCAATCATTGAAAACATTTAAGTTTTCTAACTTGAATCATCTAATTCCAAATAAAGTTTGATAGGTCACTGTAAGTTTCCCAAGAATCATTCCATTCATTAGCTTTCTCTCTATCATAAATTTTCTGATGTTAACTAAGATTTGAATTGTCTCTGAATGTTTTCTCTAATTATGTTACATGTCTTTAGTTTTCTCTGACATGAGTTCTCTTCTATAAAATAAGGTCTGATCATTCTCTAAAAGATTTCCCATATCATTATGTTTATGAGTTGTATTGTTTTTGTTTCTTCCCCCTCCGGGATTCCTGTTGGGGATTTCATAGAAAGAATGGTTACATTCAGAAAGAGTTTAGACTAAATGACATTTAAAATTTTATCATTATGGTTGTATGATTTGACTCATACTTTATCAAAATGCATATAGTAAAAAGCCATATAACAATATAATTCTCTTCTATCTTATGCAAATATTAATTAAAATATCCTAAGAACTCATTCAAGAGTTAAAATTGGGGAGAGAAAGAGCTAAGCATATTTGTTCCAGCCTAAAAAAAAAAAGGAATAATAAGCACTTATGATACTCATGAAAGAAACTTTTATCACAGGGATAATATGATCTCTTGATTCATAATTTTCACAGCAAGTGCATAGGTCAATTTGTGGAAAATGTTGGTTGTAGAATAATCAACCTCCTAATT
>CM053585.1:525270404-525356728 GCA_028646515.1 Pseudochirops corinnae
CTATTCCATTCCATACAGATAACATTAGAGCAAGGATTAAAAATACAAAAACTGGCTACCAATTAATGAAGTTTCTCACCTACCCTTAAGTTTCCTTAATTATTACTTAATCAAAGACTATTTTACCCTGGGTTGAAAAATAACATACACACACATCAAATATAGAATATTTTATTCTAAAAACATGTATTGGAACGTCCCTATAGTTTAGTACAGAAATCTTTGTTTCTAGTCTTCAAACTCTCTCTTTTATTCCAAACTTATAGCTTATAGATGTAAAGACAATGCATTAATCTCTTTCTAATTTGCAAACCCCCATCCCCCATTTCTCTTCACCATGACAAAGCAAAGAAGATAAGTATTGTGGTCTTGCCATTTGCCTGCATGTCAGGAGAACAAATCCCCTTGTTTCTCTTTCTTAGATTAAGAAGATTTTCCTCTGGCTGACCACTTCTCCTGTGTTTAGTTCTATGACCTTTGAAGCTAAACCCCTGCTGACATTATAATTCTATTAAGAAACAAGGTTTATTTTTCTATTTCAAGGAATGGTTCCATATATTTTCTTTAATAGTGTTGTGTGTTATATAAAATATAGCCTTTATTGAGATAGTGATTCCTTCCTTTTGCATAATATTTTAGAAACAACTTTTAAACAACACACAACATGATTTTAATTTTATTACAAACTTAATAAGCCAGTAACAAAACAATCTTCCTAAAATATAAATGAAAATTTAAGCTCCAGACTTTGCAATTTGTTCATATCTTCTTGTCCTTTTGTAATAAGGAGCATGATTTTTCAACAGGCATTATGAAACATTAAATTTGACTAACTAGAAAAGTATCAGAATGAAATACGAAAAGATCATTTACAACAGAACACAATACAATGCAATTTTGTGGGCTTCCTCATGAATGCTATCTTTTGTGGCACACAATTTACTGGATTTTCCACTTGTTAAATGTATTCTCTGCTTTCTATGGAAAGATTTAATAAATTGCCACGCGATTCTGTCCCTGAGTTCTCTACACCACCCACATTCTGGTTTTCAATGCTTTTAGAAATTTCTACACATTTGCTTCTCTCACTCATAATTATTTTCATTTCATATTGGTACACAGATTTTACAAATGTTCCATGTATTCGAATCACTGTTTTCTAGTGCCTGGCACATAATGGGCATGTAATAAAATGATTGTTGATTGATTGATTAATTTCATGGCTTCAAGACTAAGAAAAGTGTTATCTAGGAAGTACCGCACAGTTTCTCACTGTTCAGAACACTCTTCCCATTTGATGGGAAGTACTTGATTTTTTAATGTTTGATTGATTTGTTTTAGATAGCTGTCATTTCTCAGTACCATCCCATTCCCTATAGAAGCCTCTCTTCTAACAAAGAAGGGCAATTAAACAAAATAAACCAACTCATTTTATGCCCAACTATATCTGCCCAATTCCACACCCCCCTCCTAAAAGATAAATATGGGAATTTTTCTCTGTTTTTGACATCCTTTGAGTAACCTCCCAGTGGCAAGTAGGTAGTGCCATGAATAAAGCACTTAACTTGAAGGCAGGAAAACCTGAGTTCAAATCCTGCCTCAGACATTCTTACTAGCTATATGACCCTGGACAAGTCATTTTACCTGTCTGTGTTTCAGTTTTCTCCTCTGGAAAATGAAGAGATTGTATTTATTGAACCAGATCCCTTCCAGTGCTAAATCTACGATTGTATGGACATACAAATAATTTAGTCTCTTTTATGGCTTAGTTTCAAATTGTGTTCCATAACAGTTAGACAAATTTACAACTCCAACAATAATGTATTAGTGTTCCTGTCTCCTCAAAGCCCCTCCAACAGTATTACCATGTTTCATCATCATCACTGTGCCTTTCCATTTTTCTTATTACATGTGATTCAGAAGATTTTTTCCAACAGTAACATTCAACATATGGTTGTTGACTTGCTTTTGTTTTTCTTCAGAAGACCATTTTTGTGAAGCGTCTGACTTTATCTTTAGGTAGGTAGCTATGCTATTTTTCAGAAATAAAAACAAAGGTAGGTCTGACTTTCTTAAATATACCCTTTCATATGATTTATGGGGATAGGGATTAGCATTATAATTTCACTGTCAGAGGAAAACTCTTTCTTGAGAAAATTCCCTTTACCAAAGCAGCTAAGTACCTTTTCTGCACTGTGGATACCAAGTGGTTAAGTGACTCCCCCAAGGTCACACAGCCAGTAGTATGTGTCAGAAGCAAGATTATATATGATTAATAGACACCTCAAAAGCGCTCAATCAATAGTAATTGCTATAGCTTACATATTCCTCCCACTGTCTCTCTAAAGCAGTACATGCAAGCATTATTATCCCTATTTTAAAAATTAGAAAATTGAGGTTCAAAGAGTCTGGAATGACATTCCCAAATTCTCACACCTAAAGTTCAGAGCCAAAACTCTCCCTTAGTTCTCCTTACCTTCTGTACTATACATGTAGGGCCATCACCAGTATAAATTAATTATATTGCTGCTATTACGGATTGAAGCATTATCAAACAGATGCCATCCCATCAATCTGCCCAAACCACCCAGCTCTCTAGTCTACACCAGAAGGTGTCATATAACCTGGTTTATTGGAACAGCATACGTTCAAATGGTAGATGCTGATTGGTGTGCCCTATACACTTTCATTTTATTTCAAAGTAATGGTGTTTTCCTTATTTATTATATGATGTTTCTTTTTAAAAATAAAATGGGTGAATGCTACGGACCCATGTACATGTTACAGATGGTATTTGACTATCTAATTACAACCAAACATGAGTTATAGATGGAGGATGGATGGCTCACAGATGCATCATTTTTACACATTTTACCCAGAAGACAATTTTCTAATTAGAAAATGATATCAAGTAATAGAATCCCACAGAATATCAAGGCTCAAAGGGTTTTTCAAGGATAGCTATGAGGCAGAGGGAGGCCTGCCCTTGGAGTCACGAGGGCTTGACTTCAAACCCCATCTCAGACATTTTCTATCTGTATGACACAGGAAAAATATTTTCTTCCTCTATCCTTAGTTTATAACACTAGCACCTACCTCACAGTGTTGTTGTGAAGTTAAATAATTTCAAATGAATAAAATAATGTGTGTAAAGATCAACCATCATTACCTAGTCTACTCCCCTCATTCTACAGGTTCAGGAAGGCGTAATAAATTTGTCTAATGTCAGATCGCTAATTAGTGGCCAACGAAGGGCTTCACTTGTACTTTTGACTTTTGGTCCAGTTCTCCTTCTAATGTAAGGGCGAGGGACTCTGTTGATTTTGCTTTTTTTATCCCTGGAATCTAACACAGTGCTTGGCATAAAATGGGTACCGAAAAAATACTTGTTGATTTGATCGATTGATTGATTGAGGAGAAGAATATGGCAGTTTTACTAACTAGTCACTGTACTCCAAAATTGATCAGTTATGGCTAAACTGAATCCAATCACTCTCTCCCCAAAGGAATTGCAAATGCTAGCTACTTTATTGTGGATGGAGATTTTTATCCTCTTGTAGAAATACTACAGCACTGTACATCTTTATTAAATGAATTGAACTAGATAGAAAATGTTTGAATGATCTTGAAAGACACAACACCTCTAGGTACATCTAAAATGAGAAACAGGCAGCATCTTTAATCAACACTGACTCATTTTGAGTTGTGAGAGACAGTTGGGTTCTCTCTTGACACAGGATGATATACTCATAGATTTAGAGTTAGAAAGGACTGTAGGAGTCATCTGGCGATGTTGCAGATAGAGCTCTGTACCTGAAGTTGGGAAGACTTCAGTTCCAATCCAGCCTTAGACACTTACCAGCTGCGTGACTCTAGGCAAGTCATTGAATCTCTGTCTTAGTTTCATCATCTCTAAAATGGGGATAAAAATAGCACCTAATTCTCAAGTTTTTCAAGGATAAAATGAGATCATATCAATACTAACTGTTGCTGTTGATGATGATGATGATGATGAGTTAATTATTGTACAATTAAAGGAACTCAGTCCTATAGAGTTTGAATGACTGGCCAAAGTTCACTAGCCAATAAGTGACAGAGTTGGGATAGAAACCTCAGTCCTTTGACTCTAAATCCTATACTCTTCCCACTGGGCTATATTGCTTCCCATGACCTATTTTTGCCCTGGTAGAGACTCATCCATGTATTAAACAGATAAGGAGAGACTGCCTGAAATACAAAGGTCACATAGTTATTGATGAATCTAAGATGCTTAGATTCCAGAAACTTATTGTCTGCTAAGAAAACACATATGATCTTGGGATGATAGAGAACCACTGGAGTTTATTGAATGAAGAGTGGGTAATGGAAGAATGACATGGTCAGACTCTAGGAAGATCTAGAAGAGCTTAATGGAGGATGGATTGAAATAGGAAGAGACCAGAAGCAGGAAGAACAACTAGCAGACTGTTGCAATAGTCTGGGTATGAGATGATGATGGCCTATACCAAGGGTGGTAGCAGTGTAAGAAAAGTGAAGGAAATCTATTCAAAAGAAAAATGAAGAGAACTTGAAAATAGCTGGATATAAGGGATGACAGTGAGGAGTGGAAGATGACATGTAAGTTGTAAACCCAGGGGACTATAAGGATGGTGCTACACTCTACAGAAATAAGAAAGTTAGAAAGAACATAGGGTTTGGGGGGGAGAAGAAAATGAATTAAATTTTAGACATATTGAGTTTAAGATGTCTACAGGACGTTCATTTCAAAATGTCCAATATATTGCCAGAGATAGGAATCCAGAGGTCAGGATAAAGGTTAGAGATGGATGAGTAAGTTTGAGAATCATCAGCATGAGGATTGTAACTGAATCCATGGGAACTGATGAAATCACCAAGTGAAATTACATAGAGGGAGAAAAAAAAAGAGAACCTAGAACAGAACCCTAGTGGACACTCACCCTTAGTGGGTCTGACTCCAATGATGATCCAACAAACGAGTCTTAAAAGGAGCAGTTGGGCAGATCAGAATCAGGATAGAGGAATGTCGTGGAAACTTATAAAGAAGAGAGCATTAAGAAAAAAAGAAAGTGATCTCCAGTGCTAAAGGCTATAGAGAGGTCAAAAAAAATGAGGATAGAGAAACATCAATTATAATTAAGAGATCATTGGTAATTTTGCTGACAGCAAAGTCAGTTAAACAATGTTTAAAATCCAGACTATAAAAAGTTAAGAAGATAGTGAGAGGAAAGGAACTAGAGGCTTCAAGTGTAGGTGACTTTCTCAAGGAATTTCACCACCAAAAAAGAGAAGAGATATTAGATGACAACTATCACAGGTAGTGTAATGTTAGTGGGATATATCTTCCCACTCATTAGTAGGACTCAAGTGGAGCCACTTAAGAGAAGCTTGATTAGGGGAGGCTTGTTTTTCCTGGAAGGCCCACACCTTTTGTTACTTTGTAATCAGGCAGTGGGCCACGAGGATTGTGATGCCCTCTTACCCTGAAGAAGGGTATTTACATGTTCTGAGGTTAACATTTTGCTTTGGAGCATCCTCATTGGAAGACTGTTTTTGTGATTTGACCAGATGAGACTCTGGGTAGCCATTAAGAAGCCCCTCAGCTTTGAAAAACTCAGATGTTGGTGCTCCTTTCTCTGGTAACTATATATGTATTGCTTTAGTCAGACAGTGAGATCTGTCTGTTGATCTGTGCTAATTTCTCAGACAATTGGAAGCCCTCTCTATTAGTCTTTATTTCTCTGTTTGTATTTTCTCTATTTTCTTTGTTTGGATTTTCTCTGAAGTTCAGGGAGCTGTTTTTTCCCCTGAACTAATGAATGTAATTTTTAAGAGTTGTTGACCCCTTGAACAGCTATCTTTCCTAATATAGCAGATCTAAGAACTGTGCTAGCAGCCATCCTGGATATGACAGTGTGGTTTTCGCTAAAGGTAGACATACCCAATGAGAGGTTTTTTGAGCAGGGAAGAGATATGAACATGTTTGAAGGCAAAAGGGAAGTTACCAGCAGACAGGGAGATATTAAATATGATTGAGAGGAGGGATAATAAAGGGAGCAGTCTGCTAGAGAATCTGAGATTGGATGAGTTCATTTGTGCATGAAGAAGGGTGTGCTTTGGCAAGAAGGTCACCCTATCAATTCCTTAGATGGAACCACAGAATGCGAAAGTAGCAAAATGCCTGTAATTAACGTTAGTCACTGCAACCAACATCCAAATACAAAATATTTAAAGACAATGTGACCTTACAATCTCAGAAAACCCTGCAAATAATGATGGTTTAGTGCTATTTCTTCCATCAACTACCTCGCAGAATCAAGTGTCTAAATCCACTATTCATTTGGAGTTGGTACCCTGATGTCATTTGCAATAGAAAAAACTAGCAACACTTTATGTGCCACAAGTATTTATGAGCATCTTAATCCAAAGTTTCATTGATTTGTTTAGTCATTTGATCTTTTTTCTTCAAGCCATGAAGTAGGAGTTATTTCCTGATGGGTAACAGAGTAACAAAGACTCAGAAATGGAAGGGACCTCAGACTGGGAGGCAGGATCATACACTGAAAAGAGATCTGGATTTGGATGTAACGGATCTGGGTTTGAATTCTAGCTCTGAGACAAGTCACTTAACCTCTCCAGGACTTAGTTACTTCAACTATAAAAGGAGAGAGTTTTAAAAAACAACCTCTGACTTTTCTTTCAGCATAAATCATAGAATTTCAGAGTTGAAAAGGACCTCAGCAACTATCTAATCTAAGCCATACATGAAGAGAAAGTCCACTAGATATACCCAACAAACTTCCATTTAGTCATTGCTGAAAGATCTCTAGTGATAGAAAACCTAATACTCCTAAGTTTTGCCATTCTACTTTTACACAGCTTTCTTGGGGAAAGTAACTTTTCCTTGTGTCAAGTCTAAATTTCCCTGCTTGTACCCATTATTCCCATTTCTGCCCTATAAGGCCAAGACAAACAAGTCTAAGCAATTTTCCATTTGATAGTCTTTCACGTACTTGAAGAGAGCTACCATGCCTCCCTCCAGGTGCCTGTGCAAACCCAGTCATCTCTTCACCAGCCTAAACATCCTTGGATCTTTCATGAATCTTCACAAGGAAAGAACTTGAGGCCTGTCATCATTCTGATCATCTTCCTCTAGTCTAGGCTCTTATTGTTCTATCATTTTTCAGTCATGCCTGACTCTTCATGGCCCCATTTGGTGTTTTCTTGGCAAAGATACTGGAATGGTTTGCTATTTCCTTCTCCAGTTCATTTTACAGGTGAAGAAACTGAGGAAAACAGGGTTAAGTGACTTGCCCAGGATCACATAGCCAGTAACACTCTAGCATCAGATTTGAATTCAGGAAGAAGAGTCTTTCTGACTCCAGGCCTGGCACTCTATCCACCGTGCCACCTAGCTACCTTCCCAAATCTAACTAATTGCTCCATCCACCAGCACACAGCCTTTCAAACTTTTCTATAAGAATGGCATAATATGCCTCAATAATCACTTTGCTCGAAAGTCTAGATAGCCATAGAATTCCCTAATCAACCATTTTAATAACCAGATCTAAAGACCAAATAAGGTGAGTTTGCCATTACCTGTTTTTGATAAAGCCATGAAGGTACTTTGTGATTAATATCTTCTCCATTATAATCTTTTTTGAGAAATTCAAGTCAGTTTCACCAATCTATATTTTCCAGGTTCTATTCTTTTTTCTATTTGTAAAACTAGAACTTTTGTCCCTTTCTAGTCCCATTGTCTGTTCCCCACAAATCCTTCCAATGTCGCTGACAATGGTTCAGTGATCATATCTGCTTGTACTTTCAGGATGAGTAATGTAATTCATCCTGGTCTTGCTAACTTGAATTCATCGGGGGCAGAAAGGTACTTTCCTACCTATCCTTACTTATCTTCATTATCAACTCCCTATTAGGGATTCTGCTTACTCTGATATGATGTCAACTCTCTCTGCAGCCTTAAATACACCCTTTAACCTTGACTCTTAGGTGCTCTGTCTTCAAACTGAATGGGAGCCAGTTTATAACATCATAATATTTGGGGTTCAAAGGAACATTAATTATGATAAAGTCCAACCTTGCTATTTTAAAAATGATGACACTGAGGCCTAGTGGGTAGGAAGGGGGAGGGACTTTCCCAAAGTTACTTGGGTAATAAGGGGCAGAGCTGAGACTAAGATCTAGAAGCTTTGATTCTATATCTCGTATTCTTCTCCTCTCCTAGTATGTCCCTGTGTACTTCAAAAATGAATGATCATTGGCAAATAAATGTGGAACTGAATAATTTAGCAAAAACAGATTCAATATTTTTTCAGAGTACCCTTCGAGGAAGTGTGGATATACTAAGATTAAAACAGATGATGGCTGCTCTCATGATGCTTATAACTTGTTAGGGGGATACGGTATACCTAAATATCAGTACATAAGTCTGTATACACATGTTTCAATGCAATTAATTAATTAATAAGCATTTATTAAACATTTACTATGTGCCAATAACTAGGGATACAAATTTAAAAGCAAACTACTGTGTGCCCTCAAGCAGCTTTTATTCTCACAGAGAAAAATAGCACATTGTAGCTAGGTAACAGGACATTGGTCTGGGAAATCAAAATAAGTAAAACAATAGGGAAATTCGTTGACACACCCTTCCAGAGCAAATGATAGTGTTTAATTAATGGAAAATCTTAGTGAGACTGAAAAGTAAGAAGTGATGAGATATATGAGCAACAGTAAGGCAGAAAATGACCACAGTGAAGAGAATGATGCATGAACCCAAAGAATTCGGGGCCACAAAGTGCAAAGTAATGAATGAAAGGAATAATGTGCTATATTAGTTCTTGGTAGGAAACTCCATCACTAATTAGAATTAGAATCCTGGGTGAGTATTTGCAGTTGTACCACACTGCCACTTTATAGTAATGTCATACACTTCTCTGAGAACTCAATGAACTTTGCTAACATGATCTCATTAAACTTTAAAGAAGCCAGATTTTCAGACAAGTGAGATAGATATGTTGGAAAATGCATAAGTGATTTCAGGACACTTGAAGATCATTTTGAAAATTACCAGTTCAGTTCACTAGGTTCATAAAGATCAATAAAACTCTTAAGATTTGCTGAGAATCAAGGATCAGTGATCCATAGTTTGGTTGCTTTTTGGGGCTATTCATGCATATTGTTTTTCTAAGTTTGTTTGCTTCACTGAATCTTTATACAAATCTTTTTATGTTATTCTGAATTCCTTATGTTGCTCATTTCTTATGGCATTATGTAGCTTGGGCCACAATTTATTCAGTCATTCTCTTATAAATTAGCACCCAACATATTTCCAAGTTTTTGTTACCACAAAAGTGCTTTTATGAATACATTGAAATATACAATTTCTTTTTATCTTTTACCTTCTTGGGATACCTGTGCATAGAGGCATTTCTTTGTAAAAGCATAGGGATGACTTCATTTCTGTCATAGTTCCAAATTATTTTCTAGAACCATTGAACCAATTTGAAGATCCAGCAACACTCTGTTAGTGTGCCTGACTTCCAACAACCTCTCAAACATTTATTTCCATCTTCTATTATCCTTGCCATTTTAGAGGTGTATGAGATGAAACCTCAGAGCTTTCATTTGTATTTATTATATCATAATTATTTGGAGCTTCTTTTCAATTTATTACGTGATGATTTACAATGCTACTTCTGTAAACTTTTTTTTTTTTCATATTTTTCAACCAAGTGACTCTTAGGACTTCTTAATAAACCGTGTCAAGACCACGGTTAGATCCCTGACCTTTCTGTTTCTCTACGCTGGGTTTTTATGTACTAGGGATAGAAAACGTTCCTCTTTAATGTTCAGATTGATTCCAGGGAATTGAAAGTTGATAGTTCAAAGTCTGCATTTTGTTTAAGGCTTTTTTTTTTATTGCTCACCCCTTTTTTCCCTTTCATGTGTTTTAGGGAAAGGTGATTTAATTGGAGCAAACCTCTCAATTAAGGACCAAGTTATTAAAACGAATGCAGATGTAAAGGCACTTACCTACTGTGATCTCCAATGCATTATTCTCAAAGGACTCTTTGAAGTGTTAGACCTTTACCCAGAATATGCTCACAAATTTGTGGAAGATATTCAGCACGATCTTACATACAACCTTCGTGAAGGTCACGAGAGCGATGTAAGTATTTTAATAAATCTACAATTCTCATTAATGTCAGGGACCTGATAAGAGTGCCTGGTTTCATTTATCACTAAAGAGGCAGATGGGGGGACTCCTCTTCAAATAACCACTAATTACATTGGAGGGAAGGATTTAGTCACTATTTAAGTGATTAAATAATTTGCCAGACACAGTGACTGTAGTTTCTCATTTACATTCTACAAAAATATTCTTTGCTGTTGATGTCTGTCAATTCCTTTTTCTTTCTTCTCTGTTTTCTGTGATGATATGTAAAAGGACTTGCAGTCTCCCTCTCCCCAAGACATTTCACCAGTGAGATGGGAATGTGTGACTTCTTCAAAATTAGAAATACCCATAGCAAATTCAGTTGTTGGTCTCCAACGTGTTCATCATCATGCCAGCTTAAAATGAATGGCTCTCAAAATTTGTATGTGTGTATTTTAAACAATGGTCCTTCACGAATAGGAATAGATTGATAGATAAAGATGATAAAGAGATTTGACTAATAATAATAATGGCTACCATTTATATAATGCATTATGCTTTACAGTTCACTTTTACAAATATTATTTCATTTTATCTTCACAATAACCCTGTGAGGCAGGTGCTGTTATAGTTGTCACTTCATAGATGAGGGCATAGACAGAGGTAGGTGGCTTGGCCACTGGCCAGTATCTGAGAAAGGATTAGAACTCCAGTCTTCCTCACTCCAAAGCCAGTACTCTACCCATAGCACCACCTACCTACTTGTCCCCAACTACAGATACAGATAGTATTATGTCATCATAGACTTCTAACTCCTGACTATGCAGAAAATGAGTCAAAGGTAAAACAGAAATGAAAATGTTTAATGTTGGCATTGAAGGCATCACAAACACTTAGAAAATTATATGGCTGATGCACGTTTCAATTTTTACAAGCATTTTAGCTGTCAAAATATGTGTTCCCTTACTTCTTAGACTGATCACAAACATAATTTCATTAGATGTGTCAGAGAGACAGGTGATTTAATAAAAATGGTTGTTGAAAGCATACCAGAGCAAACATAACATTTTTTAGCAACCACAAGCTGGATTTGCTGTCAAGTGTAGGAAGAGTGACATGGTCCAGAGAGAGTAAAAGCAACTATGTTTAAATTACTTTAGGAGGCTATTTGTCTTCCTGAAGTCCAGGACCTCTGTTTTACTTATGATTCTCTTCGTTTCCTTACTGATTAGAGTTCCGTTGCAATAGCAACCATCAGGACACTAGTAGGATTTTTCCCAGTGTGTTTTCATTTTTGGCCTTGTGCTTTGCATCTCAAATATATTTTCAAGTAGAATATGGCACTACTACAGTCTGCCTTACAGGTGAGGAGTTGAACCAATGGTAATTATAGCAGATTGTCCCCATTCTGAGGTTCATGGTCTGGAATATCTATACTATTCCATCTACCAGTCCCAGACTTCTCTCCATGTGTTAGGTTAATGACTTGTTGTTTTGCTCGTATTTTCAGTAGAATATGTAGGCTTCAGTTTCCACGGTCACAGATGGATTTTTGTGGCCTCTTCTGTCAAAAATGTATTGACGGTTTTTCTAAAGAATTTCAATGGATCATCAAATCAGCAGATGACACAATGCTAGGAGGAGAAGCTGACATATGAATGATAGAGTAAGGATCCCAAAAAAATCTCTATATGCTAAATGGATAAACCCATTGGATACGATGAAGTTGTTTGATTTTTTTGGTTTTTGTTTCTTTGTTTGTTTGTTTTTTGCTTTTTGGAGGGGAAAAGGTAGGGCAATTGGGGTTGTGACTTGCCCAAGGTCAAGTTTTGTGTTAAGTGTCTCAGGCTGGATTTGAATTCAGGTCTGCCTGACTCCAGGGCTGGTGCTCTATTCACTGGGCTACCTAACCACCCCATAATGAAGTTTAATAAAGAAAAATATGAAGTGCTATATTTTGGTCAAATGTGAAATATATGGTGAAAACAACAAATTTATGTGGAAAAAATGGGGATTTTCATTGGTTAGACTCTCAAACAAGTCAACATGATGCTATGACAGCCATAATAAGCTAATGCAGTCATAGATTCCATCAAAAGAAGCATAGATCAACTAGAGGGATGTCATAATCCCTCTATTACTAGGACAGACTACATCTAGAATGTCGTGATTCAGTTCTGAGAGGCACATTTTAGGAAGGACATTGACAAGGTAGGAGGGAACATATGAAGGAGGCAAACCAGAAAGATTAAGGTGATCAGAGATCATATTAATGAGTGCTAGTTGCTGAAAATGAGGGCAATAGTAATAATTACTATTTATTAGATAGTATCTGCTTTACTTTAATGTTTTCAAAACACTTTACATATTTTTATCTCAATCAATTTTGCCAACAACTTTGTGAATTAGGTGCTATTATTGTTCCCATGTCCCAGATGAGGAAACTGATGTTAAAAGAGTGACTTGCCCCAAGATCACAGAGCTATTAAGTATCTTTGACAGGATTCAAACTCTGGTCTTCCTCATCTGTAAAATGGGGATAATAGAGCTGGAAGGAACCTGAAAGCTCATTTAGTCTAACCCCCTAATTTTGCAGATGAAGAAAATTAGTCCCAGAGTAAAGTCATCCATCCATGGTGAGTCAGTTAGAAAGTAGCAAGTTGTGATTTGAATCCAGGTTTCTGATTCCAACCCAATATTCGTTCTACTAATGTAATCCAAATATTATGTAATGTATTTTCCATATTATAGAACTGTCTGTATTGAGGATGGAATGTGACCCACAGGATATGTCCATGGAATAGTGAATTTCTCTGAAATTGCATTTTCAGTGTTTTAGCAGATATCTTATTGTAGTTTTACTACCAATTCTTTTTTTTTTAACCTTGATTGGAAAAGCCAAAAGTTAGCAAAACTTCTGGATAAACTTTGGGAATGGCAACCCACCCGTTAAATGATGCAATAAAAACTGCTCAAAGACAAGTTGACTTACAAGTGACTTATATGTGACAAAAGAATTACATCTTCTAGAACAGTAATAAATTATACATCTTTACCCTGGCAGTATCAACACTGCAGCTAATCTAATTCTCATAGGAAAATTAATTATAATGTACAAAATGTTTATGTAGGTCAGTGCGAAAGTCAGCTGCCACTGCTTTGGCCTCATGCTAATTGTGCATTTTCTGCACTGTGTGGGTTTATAATATTTATCCATATTTAGTCTTTCTGGGTGGCCTCAATCACGGAACAGATTAACTTATGTATTTCTGTCTGGGAAGATTAGAACAAATTTTCTTCACCAACTTCTTCCATTAAACTTGATCAAATTGATTTTAGTGCCAACTCATTTGTTTTTCTGTTAGTTGACAAAATTGAATTTGCCTGAAAATGAAATTTTGGATTTATGATGAATTATTAAAATGCCTGCATAGCACCCAAAAATCTATTTGTAACATACTAAGCTAAAAATACTGATAGATTTTTGCCTCGGTGCATCAAGAAGACTATCGAGTACAGTAGAAAGAGTACTGGGATCAAAAGACCTCTGTCCAAATCCTACCACCGAGGCTTGCCATGTACATGACCTTGTCATTTAGTTTCCCTCAGCCTCCATTTCCCTTATGTGCAAAATGAAGACAATAACACCTGCCTCCCACAGATGTTGTAAGGATAAAATTCCTAGTTATTTTCCCACTTTTATCTTGCCACCAAGCACGCACCCTTCTCCTGCTTCTCGCTTTTCTAGATCTGGAACAATAATCAAATTGATACTATCAATGTTCCTGAAATTATTCTCATGGCTCCACTCATAATCATTGTAACTTTCTAAATCTTTCTGGTCACCACTCCCCTATATGGACCATCTCTTCTTATTAGAATGTAAGCTCCTTGAGGGCAGGAACTTTGTTTTGTTTGGGTATCTGTCTCTTCATCACTTAGGACAATGCCTGGCATATAGCAAATTCTTTTTAAGTACCTTTTTTTTTTTTTAAACCATTCATTCATTTTGACTACTCAAAGGCCTGTTCTAGACTGGGCTCATCACCATCACCACAATAGTAGATGACATTTAACTAGCACTTTAGGGTTTCCAAAGTACTTTACATATGGTATTCCCTTTAAGCTAGGTGAGACTTCCAGAGAGCTGAGTTCCGTATATACTCGGTGGTACCGTACTTATGTTGCTAACCTCCATTTCTGGCAGATTTTATTTTGTATTTGTAGAAATACTTGTAACACTTGTAATTTTGCCAGTATTCCTCTGATTTCTCACCAGCCAAAATATTTAGCATGCACAGGACACACTGGGAAAGGGCATGAAGGCATCCCAGTGAAATATTTAGGGCTACATGAGTTCATTCTTCCTTTCTTCTCTTGCCAAAGGTCAACAAGCATTTATGAAATCCTTACACAGTGTGTCAGATACTTTGCCAAGCTCTGGAGATACAAAGGCAAAAAATTGTGCCTTGGGGAGTTCACATTCTAATAAAGAAAACATGTCAGTATTATGATATAAATGTGTGCATATGTGTATATGTTCTATGTGTGTGTGTCCTCACTAATGTATGTGTGTGCATGTATGTCCTTCTCATGACCTAACAAGAATCCCAATAGAGCTTAGGAATTTCATCCTTAGTTCTTTTTAGGGACCTTGCTATCTTTCTAGTCTCCTTACAATACTCCCTCCATGTACCTATAACCCAATGACACCAGATTTCTTGTTCTCACATGAAAATGACACTGTGTTTCATGACTCCAAGCTTTTTCACTGGATGTCCCCCATACCTGGAATGGTCTCTCTCCTCACCTCCACCTCTTAGTTTCTCTGACCTCCTTTGATATTAAGCTAAAATCCCATCTTGTGCAGAAGGTCTTTCCCATTCCCTGCCCTCCAGCCCCACTCATACTTCTAACGCTTTCCTTATAAGATTATCACCCACTTACCTCCATATATCTTGGGGTACATGGGGTGTTCAAAGACTGGCAGCTCTGGTGTGATTGCTGAGCCCTTTTCAGGTCTGCTCATCCACTTTTGGTGTCCACACCCCACTCAACTCTTACCTGTGGCTCCAAGAAGCTATAGCATGGGCAGCATCCATACCCCAGGAAAATTGTCTCAGCAGACAGGCTAAACCAGGTTGAGGGTGATCTGTAGGCTTCAAACCCATCAGTGAGTTAGGAGGGTGTCCGCTCCAGGCCAGTGAAGATTTCCACAATGGAATGGGCAGATGAGAATAATTTGTTCCAACAGTCATGAAGGCAGCTAAAGAAGACACTGGGGGCATTTAGAGCTTGGTCAAGCATGGAAGACACCAGGGTCATCCACTGCATCTTGGGCCAGAGCCAGTCATCCTAACTTTTGCCTTGTCACTGCACTTTGATGATTCTGGAAGATAAAGTGAGCCTGATGACTTTACACAACTTTGCTTCACTTAAATCTAATTCACATGCAAGATATGATATCACCCCATGATGCCATTGGTCCTCTTCAAAAAATAAAGAATGAATAGCAGCAACAATACTGTGTACATCTTGCATAGACGTGACCATTTGCGTTTCGTCTCCACCAGTAGAATGTGAGCTCCTTGGGGGATGGGATTGTGAGTTTTTACCTTTCTTTGTCTACCATTGATTGGTAGGGTACTTGGCACATAGCAACGCTTCATAAATACTTGTTGATTGACCAACACTGCATGTTTGGAAAATGGAGACAATTACAATCAGTTTATGATTGATAATGGTGACAATAATAAGGACATTTCTATGACTTTAGTGTTTGTATCTTGTAAATATCATTGATAAATATCATCTTATTTAATCCCCACAACAACCCTGGGAGAGGGGTGCTATCGTTACCCCTGTTTTACAGATGAGGAAACTGAGGGTCACAGAAGCTAGGTAGTTCACCCAGAGTCACGCAGTAAGTTTATGGGGCCAGATCTGAATTCATGTCTCCCTAACTCAAAGTCCAGCCATCTAGCCACTCCATGACCTGGCTGCTACCATGCAGGGTGTTATTTAAATGAAGAGGTACTAGGACAGCTCTTCTATCACCTGAAGCAAAGGCATAGACCCATACAAGAGGAAGACTCTAACTCGTCTCTTTTTTATGTAGATGCAAAGTGACACCACCCACACCATCCTGCTCTTTCCCAATGCCACCACACTGACTTGGGTCTTCTTTAGTGGAGATGAAACTTCTTAGCTTGACCGTCCAAGTCAGTTACTTTCTTGGCCCACACTACCTTTCCATATTTTTCCAAATTCACAGAATCGTAGCTCTAGAGCTTGAAGGGACCTTAGAGGTCAATGAATTCAATTTCATTTTACGTTGTAATGCACTCACTTGGGCACAGAGAAAATAAGTGATTGGTCCAAGTTCCAATAGGTGTTAAGTAGCAAAGCAAGAGATTTGAACCCAGGGCTCTGACTTCAAATCTAGGTTTTTCTATTGCACCACACTATTTTGTCCTCCTCTATATTACCCCCTCCATATTTTCCCACTTCTGTGCCTTTACCACTGATTTTTCCTTATGCCAATGAGGCACTCTCACCACCCATTGAATTCCTAACCATCCATTCAAACCCAATTCAACAGTAATTGTCTCCATGGAAACTTCCCTTCTTTCTATTACAGTCATCATCCCCACTTATAATGATTTTCTTCCACCCCCAAACCTCACATAACATTTTATTTGCTGCACTCCAATGCCCTTATCATATAAAACTGTGTACCATAATTATTTTTGCTTGTAACTTATAATAACCTCCTATAATATAACCTCCTATAATATAAATTCCATGAGGAAATGGACCCTCTTTTTTCCCTACATTTTGTTTCTCTCCCGTGTGTTCTATACACAGTAGACATTCAGCATTTATAGGATGATTCCAAAAGTCTTAGTGGAGTTTTAAGTTTTAATTTTTAATTGCTTTAATTTAATTTAAATTTTAATTGCTTAAAACATCACTAAGACTTTGGGGACACCCTGTATTTAATTAAATTGATTATTATTGTTTTTAAGAAGCCACGTCTCCAAATTAGATACTGATACTTAAATTCAATTTTTTTTTCTAAAAACAAAGGTAGTGGTGCTTAAAAAGTATAGAATGGGGAATAAAGAAAAAAAAGTTGCCTTTTAAGGTGCAATCAATTATGCACCTACTGTATGCCAAGTGCTGTAGATACAAGTAAAAAGAACAAAGCAATACCACATAGTGTTGGATATGTTATGGTGGAGCCTCTGCCCACCCAAAAACTGTTGAGATTTCATGATCTGTTGTGGTGGAACTGTCTCAAAGAATTCAGTGTCAGATCATCTCTAATACAAGTACAGGCATTTATTTATCAAGTTCCAAGAGGAACTAGCAACTTCAGAGAGAGCAAGATGGATTTTTATAGGATAAAGATGCAATTACATAACAAATTTACATAGAATATAGGAATATGATTAATATTAGAAAGACAGGAGTAGTTTGTTAAGGGATTACATAACAGAAATTTACATAGAATATAGGAATATGACTAATATTAGAAAGACAGGAGTAGTTTGTTAAGGGATTAGTTAATGCAGGAGAGGTCTCTTCTGTGGTTCAGTGGTTAAACATTCTGGTTATGCTGCCCTCCAATTGGCTAGCTATTGTCATCCTCTCTGGTTAAGACAGATAGTTAGGTATTATGCTTCTGTCTTGGACTAAATGGAAAATATAATTGTGGTCGAATACAAGAACACACCTGTTTCTGTGTAAATGGGGCTGGGGGCTGGGATCTCATCATACAGACACACCTGTTGTTCTAATGAGAAGTGAGGTATATTATGAAGAAGTTAGAACATTGGCTGAGGTACTAGGTAGGTACAGTGGGCCTGCTGTTCATTGGGGCCTATAATGAAGTTAGGATATTGGGGCTGGGGGCAACTTTATTAGGATTCCATCATATGGATGTGGCCAGGTGAAAAGAAGACTAGACTGATTTGTGTAGGCCTTTCACTCTAATGATCTGAATTTAAATTTCCTCATTTGAAAGAAATATTAGGATAATTCTTTGACATTTTGTATCATGAAACTAATTTTCCTTGGAGTTTTCACCTTATATGCTATAAAATTGTTCTGGGATTAAGTTACATCTCAGAAAGGGTGGGGAAGGGAATTGCTGCTTATGCCTAAGGAGTGATGACACCACTCCAAATATTTTCATGAATTCCCTAAGGGTGGGATGCTAGTTTTCAAATAGTACATTTTCTAACTTGGAAGGAGCAAGATGCCTCTATAATATGTCACCTCATTATGGCCTTTTTTGAGACATAAAGAAGCTTTCTCTGCTGATGGCATATTTAATTAGTGTAGCCTTCGATGTCATTCATTCATGTCCAACTCTGCATCACCCCATGGACTTCTTGGCAAAGGTTCTGGAGTAATTTGCTATTTCCTTCTCCAATATGCCCTTATTTTACAGATTAGGAACTGAGTCAAATAGGAATTAAGTGACTTGCCCAAAGTCACACAGCAAGTGTCTAAGGGCAGATTTGGACTTGGGTCTTCCTGACTCCAGACCTGGTGTTCTATGCATTGTAACACCTAGTTGCCCTTTGTAGCCTCAGCCTTCCTGTAATATTTCCAATCCTACATGGTTCCGAGATTTCTTCTATGTGACTACTCTCTTCAGTGATATAGATCATGACTCCCTATACTGGAGTGGCTGAAAAACTCGTCACCTTGTCTCTGACCTAGAGATGAGCTTCTCAGAACTTGTTGAGGCTGATTTTTAGAAAATAAATGTAAAGCCCGTCACCAAGGCTTTACTAGCAGATTTTTCCAGCCTGTTTATATGCACCATTATAGGGGTCCCACTCTCATCATCTTTGAAAAGTGAAAGTCACATCCACATCTTGATGAAGCATTGGAGGGGGAATTCAGTGGAGGATGGCCTTTAAAAGAGAATTCTGACCTTCCCTGAAGAAGAGTCTTCACCATACTGGTTTCCATGGAACCAATTGACAATCCATGTATGATTTCTTCTCTCTGATACAGAATCTCAACAGAATGGAGGGTAATGTTAATGGAGGGATCAGGCAGTCACAGCATCTTCCCATTACTGATATATAAGCAAAGTGTATAAAAGATCATATCTTTGACAAGTATGTCTGGAAACAGAAATGGGATGGCCATGTAGCAATGGCAAAGGGACAGTCCAAGTGCTGAGATCCCCCTCAAAATTAAAAGACACCAAGTAAGGCCTCTAGCTTATTAGATAGATCCTCTAGGGGAGGGTACTAAAACATGGACTGCAACCTCACAAGGTGAAAAGGCAAGAGTCAACTGTGGTCTGATCCATCAGAGGAAGTACCTGCCTGGTCATATCACACATGCATTCAAATAAAAGTGTATTCTCCTTCAAAGTGGATTTTTAGATTTTATCTTGTCTAGATAAGATCATGGTCTCATAGAATTGGAAGAGACCTAAAGATCGTCCAGTCCAAGTTTCTCATTTTTGTAGATAAGAAACTGAACCCCAGTGAGATTAAGTTACTTGCCCAAGATCACATGCGTAGAAAGCATCAGAAACATAATTTGAATGCAGGTCCTGACTCCAAAATGAGTGTTCTTCTTACTGTACTGATGCCTGCACCAAGTGAGGCACCTCACAGAGGAGCGTGAAATGAAGAGACATGGGCCAGGCAGGTCAGTGAAGACTGGGCCAGTTTATTAATCTGAGAGTCCAGGTATATACAGGGAAAACAGCATAGTCTGGTGAGAGCTACTCCCATGGAACACTTCCCTATGCCCTAGTTCTCCTACATGACCTCCTTGTTCTCTTATCTCAGTTATCACGGGTCAAGAGTTGGGCAGGATGTTCTGAGAACCTCCCTTGTCCGGAGGAGCCAACATCCTGAGAATTTTAGCCCTTGAGGGAAAAGTCAAACTCTGGTCAAACTCTGCCCCTGATTCTTCCACCCTGACCAGACTCCTCCGAGCTGGCCCTCTACATCATCCCGTGTCACAAATAGCGTTTCAGATCTGTTTTGCGAGGATACTGGCTGTTTTTTATTCCTCTGAGTTTATCTCTTAGAGCATCTGAGGAAAAGAGATGTATTGTGGTTTTTAGTGTTACGCTGCTGCTGTTGTTTGAAATGAATGAATCTCACTTTTCATTGCTCACTGCTCTCTAGACAAAACCTCCTGCCACCGTGCATAACACAGCCTATATAAGTCATTTCTGGTATGTCACCTCCTCTCGGTGACAGACAATGTAGGCCATAGAGCAAGGATGCACTCTGACTACAGGTGCAAGGAATCACCAGGAAATTCAACTCCTTCTTGCTTGAGCAATCAGAGGATTGGGAGGTGAGCCTGGGCTTGTGGAGTATCAGAAGCTAAAGGGTGAGGGGCTGCCAGGATTCTTTCAAATTTTTCATGTTTTTCCTTCTAGACCTTGTAAGGTCTTGTCTGGAGGGAGGAGAGAAGAAAAGATGATCTTACATATAAAAATCCAAAACAGCTCATCTCTGTTTTAGAAATGTTACATAAAAAGAGATAATATGAGATCTCTTGAGAATCCTGTCCCAGCACATGAAGTACACAGCCTGATGTTTTTACAAGGGATCATAGATTTAAATCTGGAAGGAACCTAGTCCACCTGCCTTTTACAGATGAGGAGACTGAGACCCAGAAAGCTCAAGAGGGTCACACAGCTACTAAGTGTCTGAGAATATGAACCTAGCCCTGCCTACACCCAAACCCACTCCTTGGTCTGCTGAACCATCTATTTACTTGGGTAGAAACTTCCTAAATCAGTATCTCTAGGCTAAGAATTTTTGACTACAACTTTTCTTGCTATATGCAAGACCAGCCCTGTGTATGTAGGGTCTGTGAGTACCTTGTTAAGCATAACTGTCTTGAGGGAGCTGGAATGGTGGATTGGGTGTTGAACTGGGAGTCAAGAAGACCTACATTCATTTTATTAGCTGTGTGACCCTGGAAAATTACGTAAGCTCCCTAGCCCTCAGCTCCTTCATCTGTAAAAATGAAAGGTTTAGATTAGGTGACCTACGCAGTCTCTTCCAGCTCCAAATTTTGATATTTTTTCTTTGCTTAGAAGAAACGTACCTGATTACAGCTGATGGGTTCTGCGGTGTGTTTGTTTTTGCATTCAAAGTGACTTGCTAACAATTTAGCTTTGGATACAAATTTACATAAAAAGAAATGTTTTATTTATTTAAAAGTTCATTAGTAGCAACATCAAATACCACTGAACTTGCTTAATACAGAAATTACTTTGAATGCGTTACATAATTCTTTACCTGTTTACACATAATTTTTCATCTATAAACTGGAAACTCCTTAAGAGCAAAGACTTTCATTTTTGCCTTTGTTGTTTCTTGTGCTCCTAGAACACAATAAATGCATTCTGATTGATTGATTAGCAACTATTTATGTTTTAATTAATTTCAGGGCATAAATAATTGAATCAATTTTTAGTCACTCCCTCAGTTTCCCTATCAGGTATCTTGGCTTATTCAGCCACATAAATTTCTGCCTTTCAGTTTATTATTCTGTCATAATCTACACTTACTCTCTCTCCTGCTTTGTTTTATGTCATAAAGGTCTTTCCAGATTTTTTTTTTAATTCCTCATGCCTTTTACCTTTAATGGCATTAGAGTACTCCATTAGGTTAATATATCACAATTGACTTAACCATTCCTCTATTGTTTAACATTTGGTTTTCACCCCTTGTTTTTATCATTACAGTTAAAGTTGCTATGAATTTTTTTAAGATAGATTTTTTTAATAACATTCTCAGGACACCTCTTCAAAAAGAGGAATCTTAATGGGTGAATTGGTTTGAAATTTGTTCCCAATACTCCTGTATTCAGGCTAAAATAAAATTAGACTCTTACAAAGCAGTTTCTTAAAATTGTGTTGCAGAGTATTAAAACACTCCTCTGACATCTCACATATTCCTGTTTCCAATAGGAGCCTGCATGGAGGTGTACACATTAACACACTGATTATCTCAGCACCTAGCAGAGATGATTGCCTCCCAGAAAACTGTGTATTTCAGGATTCACATATCACTTCTTGCCATTATCTTTCACTTGCATCCAGAACTGGCAGATATTTTTTGTTTGTCAGTAATGCATTTTTAAATACTCTTCCTTTAAAACCAAAAAAAAAAAAAGTGTTCTTTGGAAGAGCTTGCCATGAAGTGCTTTTCATATCCTACCGAGTTTTGAGCCTTTTAACTGTTTGCAACCTAGATTTTTTAAACAGCAGAAAATCTCCCCCAAATGATGCTTCTCACAGAGTTCTAAGTGGAATTTTGAGAGCCACAGGGGCAGAGCTGGCTTTTTGCAAAAGAAACTCTATGTGATCATCTCTCAGTATGATCAGAATTTAATATTAACACCACTATTTGAAAGTTCTTTTGAACTCTTATGCCTAGTGCATTTCAGCTTTTTCAGTTAACGTTTATGTCAAAGTACCATTATACTTTCTAAAATTGGGTTATATTGGAGATGGCTGACATAGGATATCATTCTTATAACATGTGACTTCCTTGTAATGACCCCATACACACCATCTACCCAGGTTGTTCTTGGACACTGCCTGTTCTCTGCCCACCTCCCATTATCCTCTGGGCCTCTGACCAAGAATCCCTCCTGTCATTTCCATTCCCCTTTCCTGTCCCTAGCCATGGATAGGTGAGAAAAGTGACCAAGTTTGAAATAGAAAAAAGACTTGCAAGATATTACACTCATTCTCTCCTCAACAGTAAAGGGAAACACAATTTATTTTGTGGGGTTTGCCACAAAGGAAACAGGCAGGGAGGCTGCTTTAAAAGGCCCACAAAGGTGTGAGAGAGGAGGAAACAGGCATTGGGGGATGAAAATGACTTCAAATAAATACCCAGAATTGTTGCTTACAGCAGATTGTCCATAACAAAACATAGAAAACTCCACCCTTATATACCCCATAATTTCTGCTAATGAGAAAACAAGACTAATCCTTCTGACAGAATGCCTAAAACTGGCTACATTTAGTTTGCTTCCAAAAGAAAATTCTCAGAAGGTGGTACCAAGGCTATTTACATTAGCATGAAACATTTTGAACCTGGTAGAGAGTGCCCAACTGTGTTAAGCTGCCTAGCAGAGGGCTGTGTTTGGACTCCACTGGATACTCTCCCAGGCAGCCATATGTCAATCACCTGGCAGGCTGCAGGGCCTGTAAATGAAGCCACAGCAGCTCGGTAGCATCTGGGCCTTTTCAGTTTGTGTTTACAGGCTAAACAGCCAGTAGACAGGGTTTTTTTTTTTTTTCACCTAAGGGGGTGGAGTTTTGGAGGGAGTGGACTGGTACATTAGTAGAGAGAAAGGTGACCTGCTATTAAATCAACAAAATCCCCAAAAGGACTTCCCTTTCATCCCTCCTTGGTTGCTTGCATCCTGGAAGGCATAGCAGATGTTCCACAGAAAAGGGAAAGTTTCAGGTCTGCAAATATATGTTTTAGGTGTGGGAATATCCAGACAGTTCCCAACTGATGAATACCTGAGTGATAACCAGCCTTTATATAATAATGAGAGTGATTGTTCACCCTAAGAAGCACCCTTTGGTGCTTTAAGGTTTATAAAGCATTTTCTTATGACAACCCTGTGAGGGAGGTAATGGAAATATTATTCCATTTTAGAGACAAAGTGAAATGACTTTCCTGTGGTCACACAGCTAGTATCACAGTGGGAATTTTTCTAACACCAAGTTACACCTAGAAAATGTTATATTGATCAGAGATTCTTTTCCCCAGCACAGCTATCAGAACTCCCTGTCCCATTCCTCCTGCTGCCCTAGTATATTTAGCCCAGGGTCTGCACTCACCTGCCTGCCAGGGTTATGATCACTCAGGACTCCCTTCTTCTTCCCTTCCCTTCTTTGCAGTTCACAGAAACTAAACAAAGAATCGGGACCCCCATGGCCTGGGCTACTTCTTTGGAAGGGGATTTTCTTTTGCCCCCAACCTGGCTGTACAAATTGGAGTTTGGGTTGATTTTTTTTTAAATCAATATTATAAATGAAGACTAGGCTCTACAGTATTATGTACCCTATAGTTCAGCATCATTAGAGGTTAAATGGGTGGTCATGGGAGTTTCTGTTTGGGGCTGACTATGCTGAGGCTCCACCATTTACAAGCTTTGCTTACTGTTTCTATGGGAAAAATACATTCCAATATTCTAACCACTATCTGAATGTGGCATTGGGAAAGGACCTCTTAACCTGGAGAAGGTCGATTTTCAAGTCATGATTCTGATCACTACTGGCTTTGGGACTTTGGATAAGTCTTGGACAGAAATTAGTGTGGGCATAGAGTGGGGATCTGACAATCAAGTTTCTGCATTTAGGGGGAAGAGGAAAGTCAAGGAGGAGGATATAGTCCAAATGTGTGCCCAAAAGGACAATAGGGAAGAAAGGAGGAGGATCCTGAATTAGGGAGAACTAATCAAAAGCTCTGGTGAAGGCCTTATAGAAGGTGGTCCCAGATGCACCCTACTTCCTCACTTGAAATGCTCTCAGGTTATAGAAAGACATGTGTGGCCGCTAAGCCCATCTAGTGACCAACTCTACGACGCTTTGAATAATTGGGGCCTTCTCTTCCCATGCCAAAGTCCAGTCAAACTAAAGCCTAATTGACAAAATTAAAATGATGAGTATTGGCTCTTTTTCTCCCTGTGGCCTTTTCAAACTAGAAAATGGAATATTTGTGTTTTTTTAGATGGTTCTAAGGTGGCAACTATCTCATTCTGGGTTTGCTGCCTCCTACATGTCCTGCCCAAAAATTAAAAAGAACAACTAGCCCTGGAGGCTGTTTCTGGATTTGAATCCACCCCCTTCCTACTCCAAGCTCAGTGCATAATTCACTATTCTATGATATAGAACAATGACGACTCTTCCCCAGAAGCACTTCTACTCAGGTCCTTTGGCATTTACAACTTCAGAGGAGTTTGCTTTAGCATTCATTAGGGATGTGGGCCAGGGCCACATCCTGGAGATTAAGCAAGCTGGTTTTCACACAGATGGTCTAACTTATTAAACATGTTCACAACCTATTGCTGAGTCATTTCACTTGATTTTTGTGGCCTTGGAAATCTGAAAGAGAAGCCCTTGATGCAAGAGTGGTTAATTGGGATAGGGGTGTGGGACGGGAGTCCCAGCACTGCTCATAACAATGAAGATTGTTGCCTTCAAGTTCACACAAATTTAACCACCATCTGCTTTTGTGTAGCCTCCTAAATGGAATAGAACTTGGATCCCAGAAGGGGGAAGCAGAGAGGATAATCGCTTCCTTTTCTTCCTTGGCACTCTTCCCTTTCTCTGTCCCTCCATGAATTTCTTATAGCCTAGTTAGTAGAGTTTTGTGTGTTCAACCACTGAGCTTTTGATCAATTGCAATGACACCTACATAGCTCTTGTTTCACTCTGAAGGGATCAGGGGGGCTGGTTTAGGACAGTAGGATCACCTACCATCTATCACCTATCACTACATTCTTTCTCAAAAGAGACATGTGTGGCTGGTAGTTCAGTCAAAGGACTGAGTTTAGATTCAGCTCTATTCTTGTTACACTGGGAGGCAATGGTTTAGTCACTCAGCCTATCATCACTTCCCAAATTAGAAAATAAAGGTTAAACTAGATCATTTCTAGGGTTTTTTCCAGCACTAAAACTGGGTGGGTGAGGTGGGGAGGATAAGGGTAGACACTCCATTTCCTTAGTGTGGGAAGCTTCTAGCATGAAAATTCCCTCCACTGACATAGATGGGCTCCTCTGAAACAAAGATGCCTAATTACCTAGAGCACAAAGTGTTTAAGTGACTTGCCTACACTCACACAGCTATTATGTGTGTCAGAGCTAGGATATGAACCCAAGTCTTCTGTAGGATCATAGATTTAGAGATGGCAGGGCCTTTCTGGGTCAGGTCATCTAGTCCCTTTCTGACTTCAAAGCTGGCTCTTTATCTGCTCCATTACATTGACTCTCCTATGATCAGGCAGACAGGTAATGAACATTTATTATGCTCTTACTATATGCCAAGCACTATGATCTATAATCCCTATGATCTTATATAAGCCAAATGTATTTTGACAATTTCTTGGAGATATTAATTTTTTCTTATTCCAACAGGGGATCAGATTTAGTGCTAGAAAAGGATATAGGATCCTAGCTCTACAACCAAAAAACAAAATCCCACAAGTCGTCAAAGTCAATGTCCTCATCTAACATATAAGGAAACTGAAGACTGAGAATAGTGAGGGACTTGCCCAAAGTCACACAGGAAATCATTAGATTTTGATACAGAAATTTGAACCCAGATCATCTGACCTAGAAAAACTGCTTTTTCTACCATTCTATGCTGGCTTCCTCAGGGCCCGTCTACCCTAAGCAGTTCACTAAAATAAGGAAACAAGCTCAGGAAGGTAGAGAGGATTGCCCAAAATCACAAAGGGCAGTAATGGGCAGAACTGAGATTTGAACTCAGATCTCAGACTCAAAGTTCAGCACTCTTGAGCTTCTACCTAACTCACATGATAGGAGAGTATCCCAAAAGGGAATTCTTTGGAAAAATAGATAGGTCATTGGGCAGAAATAAAAGCATGCCAACATATTTTCCAACTTCCTTCAAGCCCCAGCTAGAATTCCACCTTCTACAGGAAGCCTTTACCAATTCCCCTTCATTCTAGCACCTTTCTTCTGTTGATTAGTCCCACTTTGTTGTTTATTTGTCCATAGTTGTTTATATGTTATCTCCAGCACTTGACTGTAAGCTTCTTGAGGGTACGGACCATCTTTTACATCTGTCTGTATTCTCAGTGCCTGGCACATAGTAGGTGCTTTGTAAATCCTTATTGACTAACTAACTTAATGGCGACTTTAATGTCATGTAGACCTCTAAATAAAAGTTATCGTGATTCATTATGAAGGCTGACTCGACCATACAACTCCTAAATAAAAATAAAAGATGGCCATTGTTTGATTCATTAGTTCAGGAAAAATAACCCAGCTCCTTGAACTAGAAACCCAAGTCTTTTCCCTACTGCATTACACTTCATTTGGGTTATTCTGTGCTGATCATAGCTGTTTATATCTTCAAGGAATCTTAGAGTTCTAGGCCAACTCTCTCATTTTATAGATAGGGAAACTGAGTCCCCAAAAGATGCATTGTCTAATGCACACATGTAGTATGTCACAGAACCACCATTTGAATCTGTATGTTCTGGTTCCTAATCTGGGGTTCTTTCCACAACCTCCTAAGGCAGCAGTTCTCAACCTGTGGGTTATGTTCAATTTGTAACAATGAAAATACATCCTACATATCAGATATTTACATTACGATTCATAACAGTAGCAAAATTACAGTTATGAAGTAGCAATGAAAATAATTTTATGATTGGAGGTCACCACAACTTGAGGAACTGTATTAAAGGGTCATGGCAATTAGGAAGGTTGAGAACCACTGGCCTAAGGCTGAGTGTTCCCCAGCATATAAATGGCCAAGTCTGATGCCACTAAATCGTAATTAGTGCCAAACACATATAATACTCAGTTAGTAGTTAGTGGATTTAAAGTTTTCCAAATGGTGAACATGATCAAAATTAAATGAAAATTAAAACTGAATTAGAAAATCCCAGGCTGGAACATCTTGAATCTCAATTTGCCTGGGCAGTTTCCCCCCAAAGAGCACAGACTGTACAGACGATGCCATCTGGTAGAGGCCGTCTGCTAACCCAGCAGAGCAGGCTGTACCCACCAGGAACATGTCCCATCGAACCCCAGAATGCCCATAAGATGACAAATGTCTTTTTACTCTCCCTTCCAACCTATGATCATAAGACGTCAGGGGAGAGACAAGAAGTCATTCATGAATGTAAAGAGAGATCAGGAAAGGAAAATCCATTTAAATTGTGAATCGAAAATATGTTGCTTAGTATGGCTAAACATCAAAATCATGGGATCAGTGGAAGCTATGTTTCTGTCAATGAGTTTGGACTTAAGGGATTTAGTTCTCATGTCATTGAGAAACTCTCTGATTAAGGAAAATTGAGAGGGGAACATCTGTGAGACACTAAGCTTAGAAGTGATTTGTAATTCCTCATTAAGAGTTCTTTTTTTTTCTCCCAGTAAGATCCCAGAAAGCAGGACATATGGCTCACCATCTATATTACTGCATTTTGCCTGTATTAATTAATAGTTCCCAGATTATCTTAGTGCTAAGTGTATTAATATTCTGGTTTATTTCTAATTTTTCTTTGAGACTGTTATTCCCCAACTTATGCTCCCTCTCAGATTCCCATTCTTTGTCACCCCAAAGGACAATAAATATTTTTCTGTTTGTTTTGCTTAGAATTAATCCCTCCCTTAATCTGCCATTCCTCAAATTCCCTTCCCCCTAGCTTTTCCTTTTTCCCTTCTATTTCCCTATTGAGTGAAACCTATTTCTGTACCCAGCTGTGTGTGTGTGTGTGTATATTCTTTCTTCTTTTGATCAGCTCAAATGAGTGATATTCAAGTGTCAGCTGCTCCCCACCAACAATCCCCTCCTTGTGTGAATAGCTGTCAGTTTGCTCACCTTTATTATTATTTTCCCTAATTTCCCTTTCCCTCTTCCCAACCCCCACAGGGCATTCCTCTTTTCCTCTTTCTAGTTTCTTTTTTCTTAAGGTCATTAAACTATAACTGAATCACGACTAGTCCTTGTTGAATTGGATTCCCTTCTAGAAGTGCAATAAAAATAACATTCTGAAGATGTGCATATTTTAATGTAAAAAAAATCCTTGGGGCAGCTCGGTGGTGCTGTGAATAGCACACCAGCCCTGGAGTCAGAAGGTTGTGAGTTCACGTCTGGCGTGAGACACTTAACACTTACTAGCGGTGACCTTGGGCAAGTCACTTAACCCCAATTGCCTTGCCTTCCCCCTTGCAAAAAGCAAAAAAAAAAAAAAATCTTTGTTTTATCCTATATTTTTATTTATTCACGTTTACTGTTTTATGTTTCTCTTCACTCCCATTTTTGAAATTCAAAGTTTCTACCCACCTCTGATCTTTTCCTCAGGAATTTTTAGAAATCCTCTATTTCATGATGATCCATTCTTCCCTGTAACATTATACTCAGTTTTGTGGTTACATTATTCTTGGCTATAAGCCCGTATCCTTTGCCTTTTGGAATATTGTATTCCAAGTTCTTCAACCCTTTATAGTGGTAACTTGTAAATCATGTAATCCTGACTGTGGTTCTTTGGCACTTGAATTCTTTCTTCCTGGCTGCTTGCAGTATTTTTTCTTTGATTTTAGAACTCTGAATTTAGGCTATGATGTTCCTGGGAATTTTCATTTTGGAGCTTTTATTTCTTTGTTTTTCAGGAAATAACTGGTGGATTCTTTCTACTTCCGCTTAGCTCTCTGTTTCTAAGAAATCTGAGCAGTTTTCTTTTAAAATTTCTTGAAATAGAATGCCTAGGCTATTTTATTAGTCGTGGTGCTCAGATAGTGCAATGTTTCTAAATGTGTTCTCATTTTCTAGATCAGTTGCTTTTTCTATGAGGTATTTTCTTCTTTTTTTCATCCTTTTGACTATTTTAATATTACTTGTTGCTTCATGAAATCATTGGCTTCTATTTGGTCCATTCAAATTTTCTGGGAGTTTGTTGCTTGGGAGGTTTTAAAACTCTTGTACCAAGATGTTAATTCCATTTGTAGTTCTGTCTTTTATAACTCTCATTTCTTTCTCAATTTTTTCTTTTTCCATTTATAAAAGCACTTTTAAATCTTTTTTTTTTTTTGAACTCTTACTTCATCTCTTCCAGGAATTCTAGCCAAGTTCATACCCAAGTTATGTTTTCCTATGAGATTTTGCTTATATATGTTTTGGTCATTCTCTACTCCTGGGTTTATGTTTTGGGCACCTCTGCTACCATAGTATCACTTTATGGTAGGGTTCTTTTTTTATTGGCCATTCTTCCAGACTACTTCCTGCCTTCAGACGTGAAGTTAGGGATGGATTATGTAGCACTTCCGGAGGGAAAATCTCTAACCCTTTCTGTGGACTGGTCCTGTTGCTGTTTTCTTGGGGCATTTAATGTTGTGTTGTTCCTGGATCTCAGGGACCAACTGGAGGGCCTGCAAGCTTTCGGTATTCCATGAGGTATCTGATCTAGGACAAAGTCTCATTGCTACCTCCTTGGTCTGAACTGTACAAGTAGCTGATCCACATTTGGGTCTAGGCAAGAGGAGACTACTGCTGGATTAAGCACCCATAAGCCAGCAGGGAAGTTTTGTTGGTACATGGTAGAACTTCAGTCTCCCAAGCTTCTACAGCTGTTGCTTCTGTTTGTTTTGCCTGCTTCTAAACTAAACTTCTTCCTTTCTCAATTTGCTGCTTAGAGTTTCCCTGCCTTGGAACACCACCCCTATGACGTAGAACTGGTTAATGGGCAACAGAGCTGCCAAATGACACCTGTCCCCATTACAGAGCCCTAATGTGCATCTGGTAGAGACACTTATATACATATCTGGAACCTCCTCTTGCCCTGGTGCAGTCTCACTGTGGTCACTGGAATGATCTGTGGGCGAGCTCCTGACCTATCCCAGATCCTAATGTCTGCAGACCTCCCTGTATGTCTCCCCAGGCCAAGTTGGATTAGAGAAATTACTCATCTAGACATTTTCTGAATTTCCTCAACAGGATTCAATCTGAGTCATTGTCTAGATTTCTTTAGAGGAGATTGGTAGAAAAGAACTCAGCTTCACTGCTCCTACTACTTGGTCATCTTGATTCTGCCCTAGTCTCCTATAATCAATTTAGATGTGTTTCTCTAGTTAGAAAAATCTATATGAATTCTTTTTTAAAAAATTTGCAAAGTACTTCATGTAACTTTTCAGGAGCTCTTCTATTACATAAAAGGAAGTGTATTTAAGTCCCTCTTCATGGAATCCTGGTCAGTCCTACTAAAAGGAGACTCACCATTCCAATTCAGTAAATGTTACTTGTGGCTAGTCCACGACTGAAAAATAACTTTGTGTATATTGAGAATTCCTCAAATCAACCCACATGGTTTTATAATTCAAATAAGAATATGGATTTAGAGCTAGGAGAACCCTAGAAGTTAGGGTAACTAGCCAACCTGGGAGTAAGAAATACCTGAACTAAACCCTGCTTCAGATACTGACCCTGAATGAGTTACTTAAGCTCTCCATGCCTCAGTTTCCTCATCTGTAAAATGCAAATAATAATAGCTGTTGTGAGGATCAAATGAGCTAACATATATAAAGCACTTTGCAAATCTTAGAGGGCTCAACAAATGCTAGCAGTATAATCATTATTGTTAAGTCTTGTATACTATCCCTTGTTTTATAGATGAGAAAAATGAGACTGAGATATGTGAAGCAACTTGCCCAAGGATACATACATGGGTAGTGAGTGTCAGGCTTGGATTTGCAGTGAGGTCCCTAACTCTAAAACTTTGACCCTACGATGTTCAAAGAGGCACAGTGGTGGGAAACCTTTGCCCTCAAGTACACATGTGGCCCTCTAGGTCCTCAAGTGTGGCCCTTTGATTGAATCCAAACTTCACAGAACAAATCCCAGGGTTCCCACCCCTGGACCCCAAAGATGTATGAAAATTTAACTGGGACTTCTAGTCTAATCAAATACTATACCTCGCACCATGCTTCACACACACGCACGCATGCACACACACAGGCACTCACACACACACTCTTTGGCAGCAACAACACAGTTTGTTTCAGTAAAAAAAAGGATTGTGGACTACAGACTACATTTTTATTTACAGGTTATTTTTATGTTTCCCTAACATCCAAATGAGGCCATTTGATACTAAATAGGAAGCACATTATTAAATAAATATTTAGTGCTATTTTGATTTTTACATCATTTCCCAGTGTCCTTTCTCCTGCTCCTTCCAAGAAAGTAATTCCTGATAACAAAGAACAAAAAAAAAAAAAAAAAAGAAAGAGTTTGGCAAAACTAAACAGTGCATCAAAAAGTCCGCTACCAAAGGCACATTCACATACATTGTCCCCGACGTCTGCAAAGAAGCCAAGGGAGGTGCTTTAGAAGACATAGCTAAAAAAAAATCTACTGTAGTAATCATAATGAAAACAAGAGTTGGGATTTTAAAATAATTGTTGCTTTTTATTGTCAATAATTATTAGTAGCAATTTGTAGCAGTTATTGTTGAAACATTTTTATATTAATACATATTCTATATTATTATAATTATGTTATAATGAAAATGTAACATAATATATTTTGTATGTTTATACATATGTTATAATGAACATGGCGCAGTAGATAGATGTAAACCTGGAGTCAGGAAGACACATTTTCCTGAGTTCAAATCTGGCCTCAGGCACTCACTAGCTGCGTGACCCTGGACAAGTCACTTAACTGTGCCTAAGTTTCTTCATCTGTTAAATGAGCTGGAGAAGGAAATGATAAACCACTCCAGTATCTTTGTCAAGAAAACTTGTCATGAAAAGTTGGACACAACTGAAAATGACTGAACAACAAAAAGCAGTTATTATTAAAGCATTACTTATATTATTTTATAATTATTACATATTATGTGTATCATATGCCATATTGTGTCATAGAATATGTTGTAATAAATATTACTTAATAATTAATATCTTAAAATATTCTTCAATAACAATTATTAAAATAATTTTTTATAAAGAGTGAATTATTAATGAGGAGACTGTCCTCATTACCAGAGAGGCTATCATCAGCTGGTTCAGCGCAGCTATTACTTCTTAGCAATAACAGAATTATGGAGACGGTTAACAAAGAGATTCCCTTGTAGAGTGTAGGTTTCACATGGTAGCGTTGTCACAACTCACATCCATGCAATCCTTTAAAGGGTACAGAGCACTTTATACACATGCTCTGCTTGATCTTCATAATAACCCATTCAACTATCATTCTATTATGCTGTTATGATACCCATGCTACGGGTAAGGAAACGGAGATGTCAAGGAGTAAAGTGGCCTTTTGACCAGAATCACAGAGTTTCATAGAATCAGAGAGTTCATATCAAAGATGACCTAAAAGGACATCTAATCTACCCTCCTCATTTGGCAGATGAGAAAGTTAAGATGAAGAATGGTTAAGAGATTTGTCAAAGGTACACACACATAGCACAAGATTTTAACCCAGATCTTCTCAATCTAGCAGTTTTTTCCACTGTACCATGCTGTCCCTCATTTTAAAAATAAGAAAACTGAGTCTCAGAGAGGCAAAAATGACTTTCCCAAAGTCATCCAGGTAGTGAGAGTTGGAAGGAGAATCTGAAGTCATGTCCCCTGACTCCAGAGCCAGGGATCTTCCTACTATACCATGGGTAGTAAATGTCTGAGATAGGCTTTGAACCACAGTCTTCCTGACTTTAAATCCAGTGCCTTCCCCATTATGCCACAAATACCTCACGTTAAGATAGTTCTTGCTCAAAGGTCAGCAGAGCACTTCCCTCTCAACGACCATCTGAGAGTGGAAAAGAAAGTATTGTGGTCCCCATTTTATAGATGAGGAGACTGAGGTTCAGAGTGACTTGTCCAAGTTTGGCAGAATTAATCAGAGTCGGGACTCAATGACCTCAGGTCTCCTTACTCTAGAACTCTCTGCTCCCCTATCTCCACATGTTATATTCTGAATAGGCTCCATGTTTTCCTCGGAGTACATAATTGGTTAAGGGTTTTCTAGCAGCAGATTAAGCATTAGGCATTAACTTTAACAGGGCGTGAGGGAGCATTGTTGATCAAGCCCCTTGCATCAAGTGGAACGTCTCTCTCAACAGACCTGCTTTGGAAGCACAAATCCTCAGAATGCAAGTGGAAAATCTTGTCAGATTCACCATTGTCCTTTGCTACAATTACGCAGTAGCTGATTTTACAAGCTCCAGAAGGGGCATTTTACTGGAAACAAAACCAGAGCAGAGGGGGCCAGTGAATCTCAGCTCCATTTGAGGGCCAGGAACTATATAAATTCCATTAACATTAGTGGCAATTATCTGTCCCAAGCCATTGATTCTGGAAATGTTCCTATTAGGCTGAGTTCTTTAAAAGTTTCCATATCCATGGCAAGAAATCATTTCTTTTTTCCATCCTTTGTCTTCCTAACTAAATAGGAGTCATCAGTCACTTATCAATAATTCTTGCCCTCTGAGTGTCCTGAATTTGCCACATCTCCAGTACATAGGGCACTTCCTGTTGTTGTTCAGTGATTTCAGTTGTGTCTGGCTCTCTGTGACCCCATTTTGGGGTTCTTCTGGTGAAGATACTGGAGTGATTTGCCATTTTCTTCTCTAGCTCATTTTACAGATGAGGAAACCAAGGCAAATGGGATAAAGTGACTTTCCCAGGATCACACAGCTAGTAAGTGTCTGAGGCCACATTTGAACTCAGGACTTCCTGACCACAGACCTGGCCAGTGGAACTTCCTGGGTCTCATGAAAAATCTAATGACTTTGTACTTTGTGGATTTGAACCCAAACACACGGAGATAAAATGAAACTGACATGGATATGCTTTAAGTGTAATTATCTGGTCATTTATACCTAATCCCTTATTCATTTTTAGTGTCGTATTTTACTTAAGGAGGAAAAAAAGACCTCAAACAGATGGAAAGTTGGAAGATCATCTTTTAAAAAGAGAATTCAACCTACTTTTTTTTACACAAATCTCCATATGCTTGTGCATGTGTGAATAGGCGACTGAACGGTCTTCTATCAGAAAAACAATTTGGGGAAATGTTAATAACTAATTCATAGAAGAATCGTGCTGATGATGATAGCTTGTGCATAGACTGTAAGCATCATGATGGCAGAGCTCATGGCTTATTTATGTCACCATTGTCTCCCTAGATGGAACGTAAGCTCTTTGGAGAACATGTCATCTTTCCCTCATATTCCCAGGCCTGACAAAGTTCTTAGCACACAGTAGGCGCTGTTGATTGATTCTCTAAACTTTGCCTTGCTCTCAGCCCTACTGTGATGTGGGCATTCAAGTGGACATTTACTGGGTGTCCTTTGTACCTTTCTTAGGATCCCAATTAAATTTTTCTGAACTATAATTATCATGCACTTCAACAACCTGCAGTTCTGTCCCCTTGGGTTCTGTTTGAAGTTATACAAATCACAACTGATCCATGACTTGGTCTTTGGGAGTTTCTTTGACTGAAAATGGTGATGAACCTCTTGAACTCAGCAGGCCTCATTGTCAGACCAAAGGCAAAGAGTCAATCCATAAGGTTAATATGTACCACCTAACCTGCCAGCTGTTGTAGGACCTTACAGAACTTGTAGGCCATTGCCTGAGCCTTCAAGAACCCAAAGATCCTCCCAGACCATGAGGAATCAGAGGAGGACTTAAATGAAGGAGAGTCATGGAATAGTTGGTATTTATTTATTACGTTGTATCAAATATGGCTGTGTGCCTTCTCATACACACCCTGCTAGAGTAAAACTATGAGGGTAGCCACTAATAGTCTTTCAAGTTCTCCAAGTGGTTAGCCCAGTATTTTGCTTCTGCACAATTTAACTTAATAAACATGTATTTTTTTTCCTTTTTAAATTATTTTCTTTAATTAACAAGCATTTATTTCCTCTCCCTCCCACATTCCCCTAACTGAAAAAAAAAATTAACCTTTGTAACAAATATGCATATTTATGAGTTTTCTTTCTTTTTTAATTACTCAGTTGGTAGAAGTAGGAGAGAAAAATGATAAATGTATGTCAAAATAAATGAGGATATATGTGTATACACACATGTATAATATATGCATATATAAACATACATGTGTGTGTGTATATATATACATGTGTATGTGTTTAAGCACAACAAATAGCCTCATTGATCACCCCCCCAAAAAATATGGGTCTCATTCTGTATATTTTTGTCCATCATTTTTCTGTTAGAAGTTAGACATGCTTCATTACTAGAGCACTGGAATAATGGTTTGTCATTGGGTTGATCAGAATTCCTAAGTCTTTCAACGCTATCTGTTTTTTCAATGTTTTTGTTATAATAACAGCAACAGAAGCAGCAGCAGCTATTGTTTCCACAGGGCATTAAGGTGTATAGAGCACTTTATGTACTCACTCTTCTCATTTCACCATTCACCAGTTGAACAGACCCCTTCATCAATGAGTATTTCTTAAGGTCCTATCACTTGTATCAGTGCTATGCTAGGTGGCTGAGAGCATGGAGCTAAATGGAAAACCTCTACCTGCCCTCCTGGAGTTTACATTCTACTGGCTAAATTGTTGGCAAGTGGCTCTTCTGTTAGACTGGAACAGCTCCCTCTAACTGAGAGGCCCATCAAACATCTCATTGTAGCAACAGGACTCTAATTCTGTTTTATTTTCACATTTTTAATTATTCAGCTGTTTTATTTGTCACTGTTTGGGGAATTATTACAAAACGTATGTGTACAATGCTTCTGATTAAGGCCCATTCTGACAGCAAAGCAGATGTAGAGTGTGATGACTGCTCTGACAAAATTAAACATTGATGAAGCATATTTGCACAGCAATAATGAGGCTTACATTGGTATAAATAATAACAGAACGATTTCCCTCATCAACTCGAAAAACAGGGAGAGGTTGACATAATTACAGAATCTCAGTCTGTCTCACTAGGCAGACTTTTTTTTTTCCTCCAGGAGTCTTTCTCTTCATTTATTTATTTTTTTTTATTCAAGCAAGACGATGCTAATTTTGTATTATTTTATCACCACCTGAAAATAAAAGAAACACATTCAGGCAAAAAGTAATTTAGATGTGACCTGAAGCCTTTTTCCAAGATATGTCATTATTTCTGGAGCTTTTCACTATACGTTCAAAAGCATGAATTTTTTTTTCATTTTTAATACAGCCTCCATAAAACAAAGGTATGGTCTGAACTGCCCTGAGGACTCAGGCTGGTGTGTTTATTAAGCTCCTCAATGTAAGGTTGCAGGTTGTAACACAGAATTGTCATTCAAATAAAAGACACAGGCCTTGCCTACCATGGGATTGGTGCAAAGAGGTCTGGATTTGGAGGCAGATTGGTTTACAAGTCATAGATAGAGAGTAGGGAGGGAGACAGTGCAGGCAGGCAGGAAGGAAGGAAAGAAGGAAGGAAGGGAGAGACAGGGAGGGAGGGAAGGAGGAGGGAGATGCAAGGTGGAAGGAAGGAGAGAGAGAGAGAGAGAGAGGGAAAGAAGGAAGGATGGAAGAAAAGAAGGAAGGAGCAAAGCAACCAAGGAAGAATTTCTTGAGCACCTATTATATGCCAGGCACAGTGTTAAGTGATTACAAATATTATCTCATTTAGTCTTCACAATAAACTTGTGAAGTAGGTGCTATTACTTTCTGCATTTTACAGTTGAGGAAACTGAGGCAAACAGCAGTTAAGTGGCTTGAATAGAGGCATAGCTAGTTAAGTTTCTGAGATTGGGTTTGAATTAAGGTCAAAGCCAGACCTAGTATTTAATCTTTAATGACCTTGGGCTCTGGAGTCAGAGGACCTGGATTCAAATCTCTTCTTACAACTTACCTTTGTGACCTCTAACAAGTCACTTTACATCTCTGGGCTTCTGTTTCCTTATCTACAGGTCAGGAATGTACCAGGATGGCATCTGAGGTCTTTTCCACCTCCACATCTATGACTCTATTTACAGCTAATAGCTGTGATAATAAACAAGACAAACATAAACATACAATAATATTTTCCTCAAATCTTAAGGAAGTTGGAGAAGAGAGGGTGTCACAAAAAATAGATTTTTAAGACAAAACAAGATTTGACAGTTCGGCATTTTGTTTTGTTTTTCCAATTTTTATAGAGGTAAAGTAAGAAAATGTGGATAATAAAGCAGTTAATAGGAAGGCAGTATGAGCAAGTTAATCAGACATAGGAGATTGAAGGAGGAAGAAAAATGTGGGAAGGAGAAGAATAAAGCTTCAATCATTCAAGAAAACGTTTATTAAATATCTATTGTGTGTAAAGTCATGTGATAGGAACTGCGCACACAACCAATCTCTTCCCTCCAGTCACCAGGTCCACTGTTTCCATCTTTACTGTCTTTGCTGCAGAATAATGATCCCAGTACTGCTCCTTCTCTGCAGCTACCATGAGAGACATCATCAGGGAACATGGGTGACACAGTTCAAAAAAAATATACCTGACTGCCCAGCTGCTCTCTTTCTAATCTCAGTCTTTCCCTATCTATTGGTTCCCTCTTGGTTTCATAGACAGTATCAATCCTCCACTGTCCTTTAAAAAAAAGCTCTCATCCTATTTTTCGGTCTTTCCTTTCACATTCAAGCTCCCACAAAAAAGGGAAAACTATCTAAACTCTTCACCTCCACTTTTTCTCCTCTCTCTTCATTCCTCATTCCTTTATAATCCCACTTCTAACTTCATCCCTCAACCGAAACTAATGTCTTACCTTGGTAAGGCTGCCAAATCCCATAGTCTTTTCTCTGCATTCTTCTGGATTTTCTATAGTGTTTGCCATTGCTGACCACCTTCTTCCCTGGATATTCTCTCCTCTCTGGGGTTTTTGTGACTTTATCACCTCTTGGTTCTCTTTTCGGTCTGATCACTCCTCATTCTGCTATGCTCCATTCATGGCATATTCTCTAACTGAGCTTAACAAATAATGGGTCCATAATAAATGTTTATTGACTGATCAACTAAGGCTCTGCCCTAGGCCCTCTTCTCCTTTCTCTCTCACATGGTAATATCATAAGCTCCTCACTATTCAATTATCATCTCTAGGCAGATGACCCCTAGCCTTCAAATCTCCTCAGCTCCAGTCTTGCATCACTAACCGCCTTTTGATTATTGACGTCTGGATATCCTGTTCTGCAAGGCAGTGGGGTCAACCTCAAATAGAAACAGGGGCCATTAAACCAGTGGGATGCATATTGAATGAGAAAAAAATATTAACATGATCTATATTCTAGCATATTTTTCCTTACTTTGTTAATTTTCCAATTACATTTTAATCTGATTTGAGTCCGCTCAGGAATATTCCAGGGATGTGTTTAACGCTTCTGCTATATCTCAATCTCAACATGGACAAAACTGAAATATTTTCCAAAACTCTTCCTCTCCTACCTTCCCTTTTTCCATTAAAATCAGTGCCATCCTTCAAGACACTGGGTTCTCCACCTTGGCATTTCAACTCTACCCACACCCATATCCCCCGCCCTCATCCAATCAATTGCTATGTTTTATCTAGTCTATATCCAGTACAGATTTATACTCAGTCCATTCCCTCTCTCTCTACTCTCAAAGCTTTCACCTGAGTTCAGGTCATCATTTCTAACCTGGATTATCACAATATTCTCTGAGTCTCCCTGCCTCCCCTCTATTCCATCTCTAATCCATCTTCCACTAAATGATCTGATGGATCTTCCTCCAGCACAAGTCTGACCATGTATTTTCTGTTCTGGCACAAGGCTGGCCATGTACTTCCTGTGCTCAATAAACTCCAGTGTCTCCAAATGACCTCCAGTATAAAACACAAACTCCTCCATTTAATGTTTAAAGTCTGATTCTCACCTGTCCTCCCCATTTTATTACACATTATTCTCCTTCACTGAACATTACTCTCCATCATACACCTAAGGTTTCAGCTAAGCTGATGTACTTGCTATTCCTATCTGCCAACTCCATGCCTTTTCAGAACCTATATGATGGTAGATCTCCCAGATCCATTCCTTTGGACAAGTCCATGCCTCATGCCTATGAAAAGCTCACTCATCACCTCCTCTTCCTGAAATCTCTAATTTGTTTAAAACTCAGCCAACCAATAGATGGGGAAAGACTGAGATTAGAAAGAGAGCAGTTGGGCAGTCAGGTATATTTTTTTTTGAACTGTGTCACCCATGTTCCCTGATGATGTCTCTCATAGTAGCTGCAGAGAAGGAGCAGTACTGGGATCATTATTCTGCAGCAAAGACAGTAAAGATGGAAACAGTGGACCTGGTGACTGGAGGGAAGAGATTGGTTGTGTGCGCAGTTCCTATCACATGACTTTTTACATATCAGTTTAAAGATCTGCCATTTCCTGTACAAAGTCTATCCCTAAGCTCATCCCTGATCACAGGTCCCTTCCCTCTGGGAAAGTACTTGGTTTTTAATTTATATGTATTTTGCATTTACTTATCTATGTGTGTTGCTTGCCTCCAGTAAAATGTAAACTCCAGTGCTTTTTTATCTTTATCTTGTAAAGTAATATTTTATCAAGTTGAGTGTCTTGGTCATTGCGCAATGAACTCTGTTCCAGGAGACTCAGGTAAGGGATGATAGAGACTGTTTATCTTGTACTCAGTTTATTAGACATACAATGCTCTTCACCCACATCCAATTAATATTCTCTCCAGTCCCCAGCTTCTTGCTTTGATATCATTGACAATGTGGTTCTTTGTTCTTTATTCCTGCAGGTCATATCAAGGCTTTCAAACAAATCCACACTCTCTCAGGTATGTCTGTATGCATAAAAAGTTTATTTAACAAAATTAAAGTGAGAGAAATAAGAATAGCATGTATTTCTATAAGGCTTTAAGGTTTATGGGATGTTTTCCTCACAGTGACTCACCTTGTGAGGGAGATAGTCTGACCAAACATCACTATCCCCATTTTACCAATGAGAAAACTGAAGCCCAGATGCTCAATTGACTTGTCCAAGGTTGCACAACAGTGACAGATCCAGGACCTAAATACATGTCTTCAGGTTCCTGAGTCAGGGTTTTTTACATTACTCTACAAGAATCACCTTGAATCTGTTGAGGACCTGAAATCCCATGAGAACTCATGCCACAGACACAGATTGTAGCCAGTCAGTGACTTAGAGAGTTGCCTAAGGTTTAGAGAGGGTCCCTGTGTTTTCCCAAATAGTGAATGGCTGAACCAGAATCAAACTCAGATCTTCCCACTACTGACTTCACCCTTCTGTCCACAACTCCCATGGTGTCTAATGACCACCATCATTCTCCTCACCCTCTACACTTTTCCAAGCATGGAATGTCCAAAATGACTCATTTTCAGAGTTTGAGAAACCACAAATTGCATCAGCTAGAGTCTGTGCAAAAAGGTATTTTGTCATTGTTGTTATTGAGTTTAAGTGTAAGCAGTTCTTGTCAATCTCTACATTTGTGAGCAATAAGTCCATAGTTAGTTAGTCTCAGAAATATATGTATATTGTTTCAAATCTATAGCCCAAATATCTTCTCCTAATAATCCCAAGCCATGGCACAATCTGAGTGTCTATAATAGAAAATTACTTTTAAGATTTCTTTTGACTAGTCTATATTGTAAGTGAAATTATTAAAAATCATAAGTCAAACTACAACTACAACAACAAAACCAGATAGCTATGACACAGCAGGCAGTATTCTATAATGGAGAGTGCTGGAGTTGGGGTCAGGATGACCTAGGTTCAAATAAATCCCACTTCTGACTTTTAATTATTGGATGACCTTGGGCAAGTCAGTTACTTTCTCTAAGCCTCTAACAGCTCTCTAAGATTTATTTAACTTTTGGTTGACTGAGATCCACCTTGTTAGAGGGGAGTCCACTGATGATGGAATCACAGATCCAAGATATATCAATGTAACACATCATATATGTAAGAAGTAACTGGATTCAGGAACAAAATACCAGTTGAAATTGGTTAAATGGCATCCAGTTGACAACCTTCCTGCTTTCAAAAACATACTGTTTCAAAGAAACATTTCCCAGAGATTTTGTTTTTAGCCAAATCTTCCTTTTTTACTAAAAGGGTTATCTTAATCTAGTAATTCTCATGCATCATTATAGGCATCCCAGTGAAATGGCCCACCCAAGTGAAAACTGACTTTTCCTTAGGACTGAAAGGGTTACAGAGGGCTTTTCTTACAGTAGCTCTGGGAGAGAGGCAGACATACATCACAGTGCCTGGCATATAATAAGTACCTAGTAAATAGTTGAATTTTTTTTCATTCATTCATATCAGACATTACAATTGACAGAGAAGTAGTCACCAGGATGAATGGTTTGGTTTGGCTTGGTTTGTTTGTTTTGCCTAAATAGAAACCTCAATGTCAGGTTCCAACATTGTTTTTTGTTGAAAGAAATAGGCATACAAATTAGAGCTCTGATTTGATTGGTACAGAGTACTCTCTAGTAAGGAAATTCCCTCCACCAATCCAAGACAGCATCTTTGCTGAAATTTATCGTCTTGAGAGCTGTCTAGAACATTTAGGGGCACAGAGTATGTTTTAGAAGCAAAACTTGAACACAGGTCTTCTTAACTAACAGGACAACTCTCTCTACTAAACCATGCCACTTCTGTTTTGTTATTGTTCATTGGGTAAAAACACCCAAGTATAAGGGCAAAATTTCATTAAGGGACTATCATTTTAATGCCCTCAAAAATAAATATTGGGGTTTTAATTCTTTCTTCCAGATTGTTCAAGAAGATTTCAGATAGGGTGAGTACAATGAAAATAGCATTGAATTTCGAGTCAGAGATCCTGGGTTCAAATTCTAGCTCAGCCACATAATAGTTGTGTAACCTTGAATCAATCACTTAATTTCTCTTAGACTTCAGTTATCTCATTTGTAAATTAAGGAAGTGAGAGTAGATGAAATCTAAGCTCCCTCTCAGCCCCATATCTCTTATCCTGTGTGCTTAGGATCTGTAAGAGCCCGCTATGAATAGAGTACTGAGTCTGGAGATAGAAAGACCTGTAATTCAACTATGACTTCCAACACTCACTAATTGCTTAGACCCTGAGTAAGCCACTTAACTTCCGTTTGCCTTAGTTTCCTTACTCTGAAATGGGATTGCAACAACATCTACTTCTCGGGATTGATATGAGGATTCAGAGGAATGAGTATTTCTCTCTAGTATTTAATAAGTAGCTGTTATATTAGGACCAAGGTTTTTTTTTTTCCTTTTCTACATCCTCATTCAGAAACCAACCAGTGTGGGAAATGTCTCTTGAAGATTTACCCAGGCCAAGATCTAATCAAACAGTAAAAGAAATTCTAAGTTTGGGATAATAGGTGCATTCTCGATCATTGTATTTGTTCAAACAGTCTGGGGAAGTGCTGATTCTCCATTTTGTCAGACAGGTGATATGAAAATTGCTAACCCTCTTTAACAAGATTTGGGAAATCCAAGTCACATACCCCAAGACCTTCATTGTAATATAGCTAGTGTCTCACTGTAATATTATTACTAACTGACCAATCAGAGTTGATTGCCACCCTTCTTTGAATGGCGTGTAAGCTGTGAACTCACAGTCATATGACAGCCAAATCACCATACTTTTATTAGTAAATGTGCTGAACTTATTAATAAAATTACTAAATTACCCAGAAACAATGTCTCTAGAAGTCTTTTAATTATCACAGGATCAAATGAGATAATATTTGTAAAGAATTTAATAAGTGCCTGGAATATAATAGGTGCTCCACAACAACCCTAACTCCTAAGTGGCACAAATATTAAGGTCTCATTTAGCATTGGGGGAAACTAAGACTCAGAGCATCAGTAAAGTGATTTTCCCGCAGTCATGTGTGTAGTCTTGGACTAAGGTCAAAGGGTCAAGAAGTACAGATGATTATAGCTGTACCAGTATAGGTGCTGCTCCCTCTCATACTCTTGCCACTATTACCTCAACAATACCCTCTGTGTTCTGGGCCTATGTGTTAACTATTCTCAACTTAATCTAGGAACAAATGCTCTTGAGAGTTAGTGCTCCCATTTCTTTCTCTCCTATCCTGCGGTATCCATCATAGCTCAGATCCTGTTTCAGGTGTTTCTGGAATATGGCGTATTCTACTGGGCCTACTGTACTCTCCCTTAGGCCTCCCTTCAGCCTCCCAGATAGCTGTAAGCCTAACAATTTCATTTGTTTGCTAATGGACCCCCTTTGCCAGTCTAGTGAAGCTAGACTGGACTGGAAACTGATGAACTACTTCTCAAAATCATGTTTTTAAATGCATAAGACAAATTGCAAAGGAAACCAGTTATATTGAAATTAGTCACCAAAATACTTTTAAACATAATCTTGGACCCACCCCTGTTCTAGAATAACATACTAGTCCTTTAAAACTGACGGCCCCTCAAGAGTTTTGCCAAGGTATTACATGAAACTAAGCAATCAGAATCAGAAGGCAAATCCGGTAAAAAGCATTCATACAAGGAAACTTCAAAGAATTAGAGTAAAACTAAGAGGGGAAAACATCTCTTGGCAGCAAGAATGCAGAGAGAGGAAGCTGAATGAAGATCAGATTGTTTTTTGATGTGGACGTTCTTCAGGGACTGAGGTCCCAGATAAATAACAGTAGGCTCCCAAATGATATTAATTTTAATGAGACATAAACCTCTAGGGGATTTGACTTTGTTCCATGGGGAAATTAGCATGAACAATGCACCTCTTCAGAATGCTTTGCATTCCTGGTTAATCTGTATTATTCACTAATTTAGACGGAGCCCAAGGGAAATGGCAGCATAAGCAAGAGACTCCCATCAATAGTGGAAGATGAGGAAGAGGAAGAAGAAGGAGAAGAAGAGGAGACTGCATCTCTCTCCCCCATAAACACAAGAGGTACCCCCTCCTCAAGCAACAAGAAATTTGGAAGCAATAAAAGCTATCTGGGCATAAGCTTAAAGCAATTAGCCTCAGGAACCATGCCTTTCCACTCACCTATCAGGGTCTGCAGCTCAAACCCTCCAAGAACCAAACAGGAAACTGACTTCCATTTACAGAGCAAGAAAAAGGAGAAAAATCTGAAGCTGCACCTTTCAACCCTTAATACTACAGGACCCCCTGATCTCAGTCCAAGGTAATCAGTTAGCTCATGTCCTCCATTCCATCTCATGATCAACTAACTCTCCATGATTCCAGTGGTTGTCCAGATGAAAAATAATTCAGTCTCTAGCTCCTTTCATTACTGTTTTTTTTAAGCCAGTTATAAAATCACAGTATATATTCTAATGAAAGGGACTTCAGGGCATTGTATGTGGAGTCAGAGGAGTTGGGTGGAATCTTAACTTTGCTACTAAGTAGGCATGTGATCTTGGGTAAGTTACTTCCTCTCCAACTAGGCAAAACAATCTAGAATTAGAACTAGACTAGGGAAATTCAACTAGAAAATGTCTAAAGTTCATCTTGCTTAAAGCCTATGAACTCTGACAATCACCTTTCCTGACCTCCTCATTACAGAACCACAAGTACACTTAGACAAAGTCCCATCACCCTATCCCCAAAGGGCTGAATAAACGTTAGAAATGTCAGTGATGGTCTCACTAGTCAGTGGGTGTTCCTTGTTGGCAGTTCCCATGAAAAGTTTAATGTGAAGGAGCTTTAAACTACTGAATGAAGTTTGTGGTTACCAATGGTTTTCAATGATCTATTCCTATTGATGAATCTAATCTGCCCATGTAAATAGGGGGAGGGAGGGTGTATGTATTTCCCTGACTGAGGTCAGTAAAAATATATATGAGCAGCATAATATGACTCTAGTCACAATTTAAAGCAAGCCAATAAAATATATAAACACAAAGATGAGAATAAAATGAAAAAATCAACACTCCAAAAATGGAAGGGTTAGGCCATCATGAAAGCATGCATTAGCCACAGTCAAGGTCGCATAACCATGATTTCACCTGCTCAATATCAGTTCACACAGGTATATAGCAGCCAAGAAAATTAATGCAATCTTAAACTGAATTAGGAGTGGCATAGCCTCCAGGGATAAGAAGTAAATAGCCTGGCTGTTCTATGCCTTAGTCAGACAACATCTGGAAGAATGTGTTTATTGGAGACAGCTCTCTGGCATAATGGATAAAGTGTTGGACTTAGAATCAGAAAGACCTGAATGTCAATCCTTCATCAGACCTCAACTAGCTGTATGATCCCAGATAACTCACTTAACCTCTGTCAGCATCAATTTGCTCCTCCATAAAAATGGGAATTATAATAGTACCCACCTCAAAGGATCACTGAGATGATATATGTAAAACATTTTACAAACATTAAAACTCTATGGAAATGTTAGTTTATTATTTGTGGTCAATTCTTGGTGCTGCATTTTAAGGACATTCATTAGCTGGAATGTGTCCAGAGGAAGACAAGCAGGAGATGAATGGCTTCAAGCTCATATCATGTGAGGATTGGATAAAGGACCTGGGAATATTTAACCTCGTTAAGAGAAGACTCAGCCTGGAGATAATAGGTGTATTCAAGTATTTGGGAGAGTTTTTTGTGTGAAAACAGGAGTCCACTTGTTTTTGCTTGGCCCTGGAGGGCAGATCTGGGGGGTGGGTAGAAGCTCCAAAGAGGTCAGTTGAGGACTGACATCAGGAAAAAGTTTTCCAACAGTGGGAGCCATCCCAATGTGGAATGAGCTGCCTATAGAGGTGCTGGGTTCTCCCTCAGTGGAAAACAGCAAGCAAAAGTTGGTTGAGCATTGGTAGGGTATGATCTAGAAGGAATTCTTTTTCAAGAATAGGCTGAACCAAAATCCCTTCCACCTCTGAGTTAGTGATTCTGTGACCTTAAGGGCCCTGGTAACTCTAACACTATTCTCCTATGACCCAGGTCACATGTACATTTGATTTATAACCAACCCATATTTTGTAAGAGCCAAAGCTATTTTTAATAGGCAATTGACTATTGCAGGAAAAGCTAGCAAAAAAGTTATTAAACAGGAATAAGATGGTCTCCCCTAGAGCAAGCATGTTTAATGCCTTACCCTCAGGAGCCCGGAATGGAGTACGTGCTTCAATCCTGTAAATAGGCATGACTTTGCCAGGGAAGCCCCAAACTCTGATGACCTTAATGTTTAACCTAAGACCGGCCCTTGGAAAGGACTGGGATCTGTCAGTAATTAATGAGTACTCATTAAATCCCCATTGCATGTCACAAACTGTGTTGATGCTGAAGATACAAACCAAAACTGTAATGGTCCCTACTCTCAAAGAGCGAATGTTATATCAGGGGAAACAACATTTATATAAATATATATGTAGATGTACATACATATATACATACAAACACGTGTGTATTGCAAGCATGCACACATATGCTTGATTGTGTAACACATATGTGCATATTTGTCTGTATACGTTTATATTATTTATACATTTATATTTATATTATAATTAATTATATATAATATATATTTATATTATATTTATATATTTATACATTTATATTATTACGTATACACATATATATTTCTTGTATATGCATACACATGTATATTTTCTGGCACAGGTTCCCTAGTTCATAGACTTCGAGCTGGAAGGAATATTAGAGGCCACTGGATCCAACTTATTCATTTTACAGATAAGAAAACTGAAGCAGTGACTTACTTATTGTCATATAAGTATTAAATATCTGAGGTGGCATTTGAACCCACCAACTCCAAGTGGAGCACTCTATCCGCCACTCCAGATTGCCATACAGTGTTTGAATACACACACACACACACACACACACACACACACACACACACATGCACACATACACACATCCGTAGTGCATACAAAGTGGTCACCACAGTCTGGGACAAAGGGATCCCCTTTGGCATGATGTATTTGAGCTTCCCCTAGTCTGAAAGGAGAAAGCATCTCCATATCCCCCCTGCTTGGGAAACTTGTGTGTAAGACTGATAAAAGATCATTTCAGAATCAGGAAGAACTGTGAATAAATGACTTTCAGCCTCCTGGCAGAGGCATTAGGTAAGCCACTAGCGAGAAACAAGTGAAAAGAAAATGTGGGCAGTGGGGGGCAAGCACTTGGCAATGACAGAAATGAGACATACTTGGCTTTTCCTAGGAAGGCAGCAAAAGCTACTCTGCCTAAGCTCCAATAAGTCAATAGCCATTGATTGGGTACTTACAGCATGTATGGCTCTGTGATGAGTGCTCCAGTGGGAATAGAGCATAGATTTATTGGAGTACTCAGCAGCCCATAGACTGACTCAGTTCAAGTTGTTGGATTCAGATAACTCAACATTGCCCCTAAGATGCCTGGGATTCTTTCATCCCACTTGTACTAGCCAAAATGATAAGTTGAAAAATGTGATGGTAAAAACTATTTTTAAACAAGAAATGCCCCTTGGGAGGGTACAGTTGGCAAGTTAAACCAGTTGCCAGTTAGCAAAAGAAAGTGAAATCACAGGAAAAGTCAGAGCACTAGTGGAATGACATCTTTAGAGACTGGAGAAGATACTTGTTGCTAATTAACAAAGACAGGATGCATACCTTAAGTACTGAGCATTCAGCAGTAGGTGAACTCACTCTAGACCAAATGGGTTTGGGAATGTTTCATAGGCAAAGTGGGACTAAAGTGGGTCTTTAACGGGTCAGTCACTACAATAATAACATTCAATATGTATATAGAGCTTTAATGTTAAGAGGTAAGTACTATCATTTTCCTAATTTTACAGATAAGGAAACTGAAACTCAAGAAAGTTAAGTGACTTGTCCAGGGTTGCACAGCTATTATGAGTCTGAAGCTCAGGTCTTCCTGACTCCAGGTTACATTAACTCTACCCAATATACCACCTAACTTCTTCAAGAGGCAGAAAAGATTGTGGAGAGGCAGGATTGCTGAAAGTCCCCCCATCTGTGACTCCCTCTGTCCCTACTACCATATAGTTACAGGAAGGGAGAAATCCCTGAGCCATGGACAACATCACATCTGTGGATACCTCTTTATAAAAGCATTATGCGTGATTTGTACTTCATTTTATTTTTGATGTTTTAGTAGAGAATTTTATTTGTGTAACACTTGCTTCCCCAAAAAGATCTCATCATCCCCTCCGTGGTACCATTCCCTGTAAAAATAAATAAATGAATGAATGGATGAATGAATGAATGAAATTTTACAGAGGGAGGAAAGCAACCCAGCAAAGCCACTCGATGCCATAACTGCAACTGACATAGTATCCAGCATTCCACACTTATAGGTCCCCACTTCTCTGCCAAGATGAAGTCAACATGTTCAAACATCAATCATTTGAAACCATTATTAACCATTGTACTTCATCAAAGTCCTGTTTTCTTCTTTAATATCAGTGCAGTCATGGTTTATGTTGTTCTCATAGCACCCCTTTCTTTAATTTTTTGTCAATTCATACACATTTTACCTTATTCCTCTAGTTCTCATATTCACTGATGGTGGGTATGAGTTTTTTGGTGAGTTTTTTGGGGGGAGGGGGACTGGACCTGTGATTTCATTGATATAAGTAATTCCCAATGGGACATCTCCTTGTATCAATGCAGATTTGGATGTGTTCTGAACCTTATAGTCTTAGTAAATTGCCTAGAGCACTCAGACATCAAGTGATTTGACAAGAGTCACACAGCCAGTATGTATCAGGGCTGGACTTGAACTCAGCTCTTGCAGATTCTCCAACCATTATGCCTCTCATTGCTTTTCACAGTGTCATCATTTTCCATTGCATTCATATGCTATAACATTTAATCACCTTTCCCCAACCAAAGAGCACTGGAGAAAGGGGAAAGATTTTACCCCCAAAGCTATTAAACTGAATTTACTCTACATAGCTAGCTATTTTTAATCAAAAAAACCCATCATTTAAAAAAAGGGAGGGGGCAGTCCTTGTGTGGTACATCCACTGAGCTAATGGTCAGGAACTGAGAGAGCCAGACCATGGCTGCCTCCACTCTTCTTCATGTGTCCTCTGAGCTTCTAGGGTCTAGGAGCACTTGCCTAAGAGAATCCCTCATTAACATTGCTGGTTCAACTCACTGAGGAAGAGGAGATTAATAGGAAGAAATGGAGGCAACTCATTTTGGAGCAACTACTCAGCCATCAGAGGGCACAGGAGACTTTGACTCCAATCCTGCTACATGTCCATTTGTCATCCCCATGCACTTAACCTTAAGAAATTCCAAAAGTCAGAAGGGGGTCATTGGGTGGATTTCTGGGATGCTGCAGTTGGTGAGTTAAACATTTTCCTTCTGAGTGAAGCAGACTTGGAGGGAAAGTCCCACTCTCAGGTGAGTGGAATGTTTCAATCTGTTGTTCTGGGTGGAATTTCTAATGAAATTGTGATTCTAAAATTGAATTCTAAAATTTCACCTCCACTGTTTAATAAAATATAAAAGGCAGTGTGGCATAATAGATGGAGTAGCAGACTTGGATCCAGGAAGACCTGATTAAAAGAACCACCCTAGGCATTGACTAGGTTGTGATCATGGGCAAGCCCCTTAACTGCTCTCTGAACCATAGACTAGACTAGAAGTTATAAAGGAGTTGTAATAAGCATTGGTGGAATAAATTCTCACATTGGAATCTCCCAAACTGTGAAATCATATGTCCTTGATATATCTGTTGACTTTTCGGAGGTTCTATAACCTATATCTGGCCATGTGATTTCTTCAATATAAGGAATTCCCAGATTGGAAATTTCCTCCCCAATGGAAATTGGCAGCTTGTTTTAAGCTAAGAACCATAAAATTGCCTATTGGCATTGACATTCAGAGATTAGCCCAGTGCTACCCAGCTATCATGGTACATATATGAAAAGAACCCAAGATTTGGGATCAGAAGACCTAGGTTCAAATTCTTATGCCACAACCTGCTACTTCTGAAACCTTGAGCGATAAATCAGTCAACTGTCTTGTGCTTCAATTTCTTCATCTGTAAAATGAGGGTTTGGGAATAGATGGTCTCCAAGGTCCCTTATAGTTTTTTTTCTTCTCTCTCAGCCTTAGTCTCCTCATCTGGAAAATGAGAGGTTTGAACTATATAATGTCTAAGGTCCCTCACTATTATGAATCTGGGATCCTTTAATTTTTATATGTCAGAGGCCAGATGTGAACCCAGGTCTCCAAGTTCATTCATCTATCAGCTATACTAGATTGCCTCTCTATTTTTCCAAATGGTAGAAATGACATATTTACAATTAGAAATGCTCTCAACTGTGCCTTTTATAAGTATCGAGTGCTTGCATAGAAAGCCCAGCTTGTTTATACACCTGTTCAAATGTATTCCTTTTATTTTTAAACAGGATTGTGGATGGAACAGAAGATGGAATTACTAATGAGGAAAGCCAGACTTTTGACTTTGGTTCTGAACAAACGAGGCAGGATCCCCGAGTAACTCCTCCCATAGCAGGTCAGTCTTCTGCCAAGTGCTCTTTCAAGGAGAGACCATTGTTTGCTCCCAAAGGTTGGAGAACTGACTTCAGATCTTCCTGTACTTAGGTGATTCTCAGTGTAGTTAAAAACTGGCCAAGTCTGGGAACTGATCGGACTGTTGGTCTCACTTTTGCCTTTTGCCCAATGGCTCACTTGGTCATTGTTACTGTTTGCATCTGCAATTTAGCAGATGATGCCTGTGATTCTCAGGAGACACAAATGCTTACCATTTATCAAGTGGTAACCCTGTTTTCAAGACAAATCTAATCTGAAAACAATGTTACACAGAGGAAATAGCATGCTGCCCATGCAGTGTGGGAGCATAGGTTTCCTCTGCAGTTCACTTAGTGACAGATCATTTAATTGGAGTTTATCAGGAGCTAAACAATATCAAGAAGGACTTGAGAGAGTGTGGCTGTGCCCACCTTGTGCTTTTGTTTGTAGAAAAAGTCCGTCAACAGATAGGTAGTAGGTAATGGCTTTAATCAGGGCTAAAAAGAATAGATTTTCTGCATCTGGTGAAGGGAGAAGAATGATTAAGTGTTGAAGCGGCATTGATAATTCAGAGCAGATTTGCATCAACCACAAGATGCAGCACCTGAATCTCCATTCCTATTCTCTTCTTCCAAATGTGAAAGCCTACCTAGCCACCCCAAACCCATTGTGACCCTATGGTAAAATGCAATAGTCATGATTGAAATTATTTTGTGAAAAACATCATGGTAGGACAAAGTCTTTCTAATGATCTCAAATGTTGACAGGTCTACGTGATAAGATAGCAAGAAAACAATCTATTTGGGGCAGCTAGGTGGCACAGTGAATGGAGCACTAGCCCTGGAGTCAGGAGGACCTGAGTTCAAATCCAGCTCCAGACACTTAACACTCGCTAACCATGTGACCTTGGGCAAGTCACTTAATCCCAATTGCCTTGCCTTCCCCCCCTCCAAAAAGCAATAATAATAATAATAAAGCATTCTACACAAAAAAAAAAATCCGTTATAGAAAGATAATCAAGTGGTCCCTGCAGGATAGAAGGTGGACAGTAAGTTAACTGAGTCTGTTTATTTAGCATCAACTATAGCAATGAACCTTGAAGCCAAATTCTCTCTATTTGATCTAGTTTCATGGGAGACAATCTAGAGTTCAATTGAACTGAGTTCAATAAGCCTTTATTAAGCATCAAATATGCACTGGGCATTGCCCTAGGCACTGGGGACATATACAAAGACAGGAACAGTTGCCAGGCTGCATCTCCACAGGGGTTTCTCCCCAGGATGAGAGCAAGGGACGGACTGATAGCAAGGCTCCATCAGGTTCTGAAAAGAGATAATGGACAAGTTGGTGGTAGTATCAGGACTTGCCTAACATGTACTGCCTCCTCTCACACTCAAGGTGCCTTGCCACTGTAGCTAGGCTATCTTACCTGGCTTGTTTGGCATCTGGTTGATAGTTTATTGAGATAACTGACCCCTTTTCCACATCAGTTGCTTCTCTGCATGATAGCTGTGATGGAATGGGATGGAACAGTGGTTGGGATAGTAGCAACACTGGGGGTCTGGAGGGATTGCTGTTCCCAAGATTGTTTTCAGAGTTCTGAGCCCTCAGGATGAGAAAAGAAATACTCTCATGGAAAGTCTTGTTAGAAAAGGAGAAAAGAATTCCTGAGAAGTTTCCTCTCAAAGATATACTGATATCTCCTCCCTAAGAATGACCCAGGAAAAGACTGATGAGGAGAAAATAGGAGACAAGAATTCATCTGCAACCAGCAAGACTGGTCATGAGTGGCTATGGTCATGAGTGCATCTGTTTACTGGAGTTATTATCATAATGGAGAGGCAATATGAAGTAGGGACAGAGAGTCAGTGTCAAAGTCAGTGAAACCTGGGTCCAAATCCTGGCTCTGATACATTCCATGTGACCTTGAGCAAGTCATTTCTCACTGGCCCCAGGCAACTTTCTTCTAAGATTAAGTTGCATAGCAGTTGATACTCTCCTTAAGTAGTAACCATTCCCTCCACAACAAATCATGGTTCTGAACCCCCCAAAAAAGTCATTTCAGTTAATGTGTCAAATGTTGGTTGGTCAACAGGTCAAACTACTTTGTTTTTTACACACAGCAACTGTCAGCAATGTGTTAGGCACTATATAGAGTAGACTTATGGTAGGATAGGAAAAAGCACCAGCTCTGAAGTCAGTTACCTGGGTTCAAAACCTATCTCTGATACTTAAAATCTTTGCAACCTCATCTTCCTGAGACTCAGTTTCCTCATCTGTAAAATGAGGGAACTGGATTAGATGACTACTGGGGTCTCTTTTGGTTCTAGGTCTATAGCCTATGATTGTGACATCAAGCTTTGTCATAGTGTCTAACAATTCAAGTTGGATGAACCCTTCCTTCTCCTCAACACACAAACACACATGCATGTGCGTGCATGCTCACACACCACAGACATGCAAGCACGCACACACACACACACACACACACACCCCACACACATTTACACACACCCTGACATCAGGATGGAATGGAAGGAATAGCTCAGGTTTCCTTCCCCATAGTGAATCACCTAAATCTGGGAATGTGAGCCTGTTTCTAATCGATTCTTTTGTTGTGTGTGTCACTTGCAGATCCTGAGCTTGGAGCAGCAGTTCTATTTATCAAAGCAGAAGAAACCAGACAACAGATCAGTAAGCTGAATAGTGAGGTAAGGAGACTCATTTTGCCTGGGAACAGCAGGAGTCAAGGGGTCATATCCAGGGTGTTTTGACTTATTTGACCAGTGTTCTGTGTGTGTGTGTGTGTGTGTGTGTGTGTGTGTGTGTGTGTGTGTTTGTATATGTTGATATGTGTCCTCTAACTCATCTGAATTTTAAGAACAAAATAAAGAATTTTAATAAGTCTAAGGAAAAATTCAGGCAGGTAGATGGTGGAGTAGAGAGCACCAGCATGGAGTCAGGAAGACCTGAGTTCAAATCCAGTCTCAGACACTAGCTCTGTGATCCTGGGCAAATCATTTAACCCTGTTTGCCTCAGTTTCCTCATCTACAAAATGAGCTGGAGAAGGAAATGTCCAACCACTCCAACATTTTTGGCAAGAAAACCCCAAACAGGGTCACAAAGAGTCATACATTAGTGAAGCAAGTGAACAACAAAAGAAGGGAAAAGTCTTCATTCTCTGAGGCAATGCAACATAGTGGTAGAAGCACTAGACTGACTATTACTATTCCCACTGTGATCACAGACTTGTTACTTCCTCCTCCCTGGGCTCGTTCTCTCATCTGTAGAAAGAGGGACTATTCTAGCTAATCTCTGTGACTCCTGTGTTCTAAATTATTTTAATCCTTGGTAATCCCCTCATCTCAAATAGATGGTACTAATTAGCAATAAAGATGATAATAAGTTTAAGGGAAAAATAAACAGTCAATGAAAGTCATGAGATATGGAAGAAAGCTAAACTTCCAACTGCTCGTCTATGACAACATGAGAAAAGGTGACACAGATCGCTTATACAAAAAGTGCAACTCAAAAAGCACCTATTACATGAAGCCTTGACTGATTCCTCCTGGGGGCTGGGGCCACCATCTCCCCAAAATTGCCATGTGTTTACTTTGGTATACAGTTAGCTTCTGTGTAATTATCCTTGTGGTTCCTCATCCTCACGCCTCTCCTAAAAAAAAAGAATATAAGCTTCTTGAGGACAGGACAGGGAATGTTTCACTTTCTATCTTTATATATCCAGCACTTAATGTGATTGCTGGCATATAGTGGGTATTTAATAAATCCATGTTGATTAGTGGACTGATAGAGCTCCAAAATATGTACAACTGCCTAACTAGAACTCTCATTCAAATCTCTAAGAAGAGGTTGTGTTGATTGATTTCCTATATTATATAGATTCACAGGATCACAGATATAAAGATAGAAGTAAACTTTGAGTTCACTGAATCCAGCCTCTTCATTTTACATGGTTATTTAGGGGTCAATGATCTCTGTAGTCTGAACAGTCTGTCCATCAGGGCAGATCAAAGCCCTTCCCTCTAAGCCTTCCGGCCTTGAGTGATTCTTCTATATCCTTCTTTAAATCATCTAAAGAGGATATATTCAATGCTCTGGTTACTTCTTTCAGTTCTTTTCATACTTTGTAGTTGCAAGAGCAACCCTCTATCCGTCTATTGCTTACCCCTTCCTCAGGTTCCTTGGCTGACCCACCTCCTTTTCTAGTTATGAGACCTTGATCTGTCTTATATAACTCTACTCACATGCCCACCATTCCTGGTATTTTCCTTAAGCTTGCCTTCACCCAACCACGTGGTTTTTCATGGCCCTCTGGGTATTCTATAATTTTTACACTTCTGAGTTCATGATGTTCCATAGTATCAATGGGATCATAGTAGTTTATGAAAATAAGCTTCTGTAACAACCAGTATCTCCTCCCCCACCCATGATGGGATGCAATGAGACATAGGTTCTACAAATATCTTCACATTAAACATTAATCTAGTATTAAGCTCAATTTAAAGATGAGGAAACTGAGGCAGACAGAGGCTAAGTGACTCACCCAGGGTCACACAGGAAATATGTTTCTGAGATAAGTAGGATTCCAACTCAGGTCTTTCTGACTCCAGGTCCAGTGACCTGTCCATTGAACCACCTAGCAGTAGTTATAATCTACTAATAAGCAATTAAAATGTCCAAAAACCAGTCTGCAAGGAACAAAAGGTGGTCATTTGAATCCCTGGGACGTGGCTCTATGCTATAACCCCAAAGTAAAACAGTATAATGGGCTTTGGTGTGGACTTACTGAGCGTTATAGTCCATAGACTTCAGCTAAAGAATCCTAAAAGAAGTCACCTTTCTTTAATAGTTTCATCTTTACAAAGCTCTTTACTCCCAACAGCTCTATAATGTATATAAGGATCAAAGACATGAAACTACGCAGATGATTAATTAGTGACAATTCGTTCTATTGTCCACTTCTGTCCACTATCTTTTCCATTATGTTTCATAGGCCCCATCATTTTGATAGATTCCTCGGGGCTACTTCCCCATTAAAAACAATTGAATCCTTTTCTCTCACCTGAAATCACCAGACTAAACAGTATTTAGTGACCCTGACAAAAAAAAAAATGAGTGTTCAGGATTCTTTGGGAAAGAAATGCACTTGCTTATTCCTTCGCCTTCTAGGAAGAGGAAATATTTTCTTTTCTAAGTTGGGAGATATAAATTAATGTGTTGTGTTTTTTTTAACTAAAAACATGGTCCAATGACAGACCATTAACGCTGAAATCCACATGAAAAAAAACCCAAATATTTCCCCTACAGTCATTCTCTACTTGATCATCATCACTTTCCCAGTGAAATCACATAAATCCCTTAACTTTGCCATGCGCAGTGGGTGATAAAACAATGAGGGAGCCAGGTTTCCCTCTCTCCCTCAGTATCACTTTATCAACCTGGCAAAAATATAGTTTCTTCAGTGTTCCATCCTTTATACCTAATTCAATTTGCAATTAGCCCTCGCCCATTGAATAATATATTAAGACACACAGAAGGCCTGCCAAAAGCATGAAAACACATTGTGGTAAGGAAAATGTATTTCATTCCATCCTGATATTTCATTTCTTTCAGAATCCTCTAAAAAGTGTATGGTGTTGTTCTGCCCAAGGTCACCCATCTTTGAAACTAACAGCCTTACACATCTATTTCTGTTATTTCAATTCAATGATTAAACAAAGGATCTATTCAGTCCCTACTATTTATAGTCAATGAATCAAGTAAATAATCCTGAAAGTACTGGGAATACAAAAACAAGAGGGGGGAAGGGAAGGGAGGGAGGGAGAGAAGGAAGGAAGGAAGGAAAGAGGGAAGGAAGGAAGGAAGGAAGGAAGAAAGGAAGGAAGGAAGGAGGGAAGGAAAGAAGGAAGGAAGGAAGGAAGGAAGGAAGGGGGAAGGAAGGAAGGAAGGAAGGAAGGGGGAAGGAAGGAAGGAGGGAGGGAAGGGAGGAAGGAAGGAAGAGATACTTTCCTCAAGGAGCTTACGATCTCCTGGTCCATTTCAAAATTGTTATATTTGGCTGGTCTGATTTTCCCTCTTTTTTGAAAATTAGGAAAAGAGAGGAAAGAATCACTTCAATATCTAAACCAATCTAGCAATTATATATTAATTATATTCTATGTGAAAGGCACTGTGCTAGTAGTTAGGAATACAGAGACATATTAGAAAGGATTCCTTGCTCTCTACCAACTGAAAGGTCCCACATTTGTGTCTTTTTGTATCAGTAACCTTTCTGTATTATAATCACTCAATGAGCTTACACTCTACTAAAGATTTACAAGTCAACAGGGAAGCATATATGTGATTATTTGAGGAGGGAAAGAGTAATACCAATGATAATAGGAAAGTTTTCCCATAGAAGGTAGTAACAAGCTGATTCTGGAACCAATCCTGGGGGTCTGAGAGGTAGAGCTGAGGACACCATGTATTTCAGGTAGAGGCACCCAAGTGAGATGATTAATTTGGTGAAGAACAAGTAAAACACTTTGCTTAGTATTTAGAGGGTGTGAAGGGGAATAATATGAAATAAACCTGGAAAAGTGGTAACAAGAACAATTAGCATTAACAACTAGCATTTATAGAGCTATTTAAGGTTCAAAAAGCTCTTTAAATATATTAGTTCATTTGATCCTCATAGCCCTTCAAGGTTATGCCCAGGGTGATACAGCTAGTAGGTATCTGAGATTGAATTTAAACTCAGGTCTTCCTGACTGCAAGGCTAGAACTCTATCTACTGCACTGCCTAGGAATCTAGGCAGGTAGGATACCATTTATGATGGGCTTGGAAAACTAAATTAGTCAATAAACATTTATTAGAACCTATCATGTGCCTTGTACTATACTAAGCACCACGGATACAAAAAGAGGCAAAAAATGGACCCTGACCTCAAGGAATTCAAAATATTGGAGACAACAAGGAAACAAATATATGCAAACAAGTTTTATAAAGGATAACTAGGAAATAATCAAGAGAGGGAAGGAACTAATTAAGAGGGCCAAATGCTTCCTGGTGACTGGAGAGAAGATGGATTGAAGTGGGCAACCAACTTGAAGCAGACCTACCAGCTGACTCCTGCCATAATCCAGGCTTGAAGTGATTAGGGCCTCTACTAGGGTGATGGCAATGTCAGAGGAGAGAAGGAAGTGTATCTGAGAGCTGCTATAAAGATGCTATGAAATCCACAAAAATGGCAACAGATTGGATGTGGAGGGTGAGCAATAGTGAAAAGTTAAGGGTGACACCTAGATTGTAAACCTGAGGGATCAGAAGGATGGTGTTGCCCTAAACAGTAATAGACAAGTTAGGAGGGGGAGAGGGTTTAGGGAGAAAGAGACAGAGTTCAGTTTTAAGCATGTTGAGTTTAAGAATTCTATTGGACGTCTGGCTTGAGACGTCTGAAAGGCAGTTGGAGATTCAAGATTGAAGGTCAACAAAGAGATTAAGGTAGGATAGGTAGTTTTGAGAATCATCAACAAAGAGATAGTAATTAAGTCCACGGAAGCTAATGAGATCACAACATGAAGTTGTCTAGAGGGAGAAGAGGGCCCAGGAGAGAACCCTGGGGGACACACATATTCTGAAGATCCAGTCATGGAGTCTGAGAGGCAGTGGTCAGATAGGCAGGAGGAGTACCAGGAAAAAATGGTGTCCTGAAAAACCTAGGGAGTATAAGGAAAAGAAGATGATCAAAGGTATCAAAGCCTGAAGAGAAGTTAAGAAGAATGAGGATTGAGAAAAGGCCATTGGATTTGGCCATTGGTAACTTTGGAGAGATTAATTTCAGTGGAGTGATGAGGTTGGAAGCCAGATTGTAAGGGCTTAAGGAATGAATGAGAGAAGTGAAACTGGACATATTTATTGTAGATGGCCTTTTCAAGGTGTTTACCCACCAAGAGCAGAACAATTGTAGCAGGGATAGAAATACCAAATGAGGGGTTTTTTGAGGAGAGGAAGGGGGAGACATGGGCATGTTTATAGGCAGTAGGGAAGGAGCCAGTAGAGAGGGAGAGTTTGAAAATAAAAGGTAGAGTGGGGATGACAAAGGGAGCAATCTGTTGGAGGAGACTTCAAACTGAGGTTTTGTGGTTTATCCTAGAGGCAACAGAGAACCACTAAAGGTACCTAAGAATACGATGATCTTCTTCTGAGCTGTTTAGAAATTATCAGGTACACATATATACATTGAAAAACTTTCTAAAGAACATGGAAGCTCTAATAGGAAGACTCATATGCTGAAAATTCTTGAGCTATGCAAACAAAAGGGCAATTCTCTGTTGATATGTAGATTTCATAATCAACTGGCTAAATATGGGAAAAGCAAGAGAAGAGAAATAAATACTCATAATAACCCACAGTCACAGTTAATGCCTCTAGAAAGATGGATAGCAGCTGCTACCATTAACAACACTTGTAATGTCATTTCCATTGCTTACAAAGGAGTAAGTAATGTGGCAGCTCCAGGGTGGTCCCTTTGGAGGAAAAGTCATGGAAACTCATAATGTAACACACTTCTGGGCATACAGTAGCTCACTGTCAGGGTGGTTATACCTAAGAGGATGGAATTCATTGCTTCCAGAATGGTCTATACTTTATGTGAAATAGTTCAACCAGAAAAATAAAACACTGGCGTCAATTGAGAGGGATTTGACTCTCCCTGTATATGTTTTGATTTTATTGTAGAGGCAGATGGTATGCAGCTAGATGAGAACAGAAATTATATACCTCATCAAGATACAACTTTCAAATTCATCATACAATCAGAAGGAGCTAGGTAATACAGTAATTAGAACACTGAATTGAGAGTCAGAAATCCTTAAATTCGAATCCAGCCTCAGACACTTACTAGATTTGTGACACTGCTCAAATCACTTAAACTCAATCTGCCTCAACTGCAACATGGGAGTCACAATATCACCTACCTCCCAGAATTATTGTGAGGCTCAAATGAGATAAAATTTGTAAAGAGTATTACAAATTTTTGTAAAACCAAGCATAAACAGCTTTCCAGAGGAATACTGCTGTGAACAGCATCAAGGTTCTGATTACATAGTATAGTGAACTCTCTGTTTATTCAGTAATAAACTAAGACAAAACATTGACAGAAATCAAAGTTCAGCATTCACAATGTTATGACATAACAAGTTATTACTAAAGTGGCCACATAGTTTTCACCAAAGTGGCCACATAGTTTTAAACAAAGTATAATCATTTAGTAATTCCTTAACTCAATCATTAAAATCCTCCTTATGGTACACAAAGTACAGAGGTCAAAGTTCTCCACCCCTAGGTAACTTTGTCTTAATCTCTCATTCAAAAGGTCTTCTTCCTTCTTGATCAGAGATTAGTTTCCAATCATCCTTAAGGAGCAAGAATAAAACACAGGCCTCTCTATGTTTCCAGGTGCAAAGTACAAAGGTCAAAGTTCTTCACCCCTAGCTCACAGTAAATCATAATCTTCCCAGTTAGCATTAGGTACCCAAGAAGAGGTCTTTTCATCTTGATTCAAGGCTGGCTCTTAGCTTCCTTAGTTCCTCTTGTGGTCTTAGCTCCTGCCTAAATCTACCCAACTGTCACCTGGATTCAAAGACAGGCAGTTCTCAGCTCCTTGTCCAGTTCCTTGACCAGTTCCTTGTCCAATTCCTGTTCCATGTTGAAGCTCACAGTGTCCAGTCCACCTCAAGTTACTCACAGTTTCTATTTCTGGGAAGACAAAGCTTAAAAGATCCATGATAACATTCATTGACATTGCCAGCACCATCGTCAATTCACTATTTGCCTGGGAAATCAACACAGACCCACCAACAAGGCTTGAGAACTCAACACACATCACAAAAAAAGATCAACACAGATGGAAGAGACAAACAGAGTGCCACCACCACAAATATTCCCTTGTCAAAATCTACCACCACAAGTGCTCTCTGTGTTCTGCTCTCTCTCAGCCTGGGCTCCTCATTATATATGGTCATTAAGCTCCTACTATTCTGCCCCTTCCTGCTGCATCAGGAATAGGAGTTTACAAGTTCTGTTTCATAACAAAGACTTCATATAATCAGGGCAAGGCTAAAAGACCTGTGAACTCAAACAAGGTGCTAAATACTTCTTTGCTTGCCATTACAATCTTTCAATGTTATATTGATGTTATCTATTATTGGTTGTAGTAGTAGTAGTTATAGTAGTAGTGGTAGTTGTTTTTGCAGGAGTAATTGTAGTAGTAGTAGTAGTAATAGTAATAGTAGTGGTGGTGGTAAATGTTTTTGGTTTTTTTTTTTTGGAGGGAGAGGGGCAGGGCAATTGGGGTTAACTGACTTACCCAAGGTCACATGGCTAGTAAGTATTAAGTGTCTGAGGCTGGATTTGAACTCAGGCCCTCCTGACTCCAGGGCCAGTGCTCTATTCACTGTGCCACCTAGCCACTCCATAAATGTTTATTAAATGAATAATCACTTGGCTTCCTTGAACCTCAATGGCCTCACCTATAAATTACCTCTGGGAGTCACAGTAAACAGACCAGGTTTGCTACTGAATGCAACACTGAATTCTCTCATTTACAAGAAAGATTGTGTGCCTGTGGTGACATGCTGCAACTAAAGTTTGTTCATTATCCTTCACAGTTCACTTAAGAACAATAATCCCTTTATTTCTTCTCCCTTTTCTCAGATTGCATCATTCATAAAATTAGAGTAGGAAAGATCCAGGCCATCTAATCTAGGTATTTTTAACCTGGGGTCTATGAACTTATGTGTTATATATTTTGATAATTGTATTCCCATATAATTGATTTTTTTTCTAATCCTATGCATCTTATTTTATGCATTTGAATACATCATTAAGAAAAGGGGTTCATAGGCTTCAACAGACTGCCAAAGAGGTATAGGAAACCAAGAGGTCAAGAATCTTTAATCTACTAGGTGTGGAGAACCTGTGACCTCAATGCCACCTGTGGTACTGTAGATCCTCAAGTGTGGTTCTTAGATTGAAACAAAACTTCACAGAACAAATCCCCTTACTAAAAGGATTTGTTCTATAAAATTTGGACTCAGTCAAAAGGCATCGCCCAAGGACTTAGAGTGTCACATGTGTCCTTGAGGCCAAAGATTCCCCACCATTAAAGTCTAGCCCAACCACCTCATTTTACAAATAAAAACACTGAAATCCAGAGAGGTTAAATTACTTTCCCAAAGTCACATAGCTAATAAGTAGCAAAGCTGGGATTTATTCCCCCCAGGTCTGCTGTCTCTAAATATAGTTCTTATGCTCATCCAACTACAACTCACTTTATATGGTCCTCAAGACCCAAAAAGAAAGAAGTTCAGATTTGATGATGTAACCCCAAAAGCCTCCTTTTATTTTCCATCCTTATTGTTTCTCTTTGAGAGATAGTAAGGCATAACAGATAGAGAACTGGTCTTAAAGTCAGAAAGAACTAACTTCAGCTCCTACCAATGGTATACAATAACCAAGTTGTTTGACCTTTGAGTGCTCTAGGAAACTCTCAAAGACTCTAAGTTGCGGAGAAAGTATCACTCTGCATTGATGGAAGCAATTTCCTCATCTGGAAGTTCCCTATGTTGAGGAAATCACAAGTCCATTCCCAATCCTTAATTATTTCTCTTTGAGACAATAAATTAACCAGTAGCTATGCTTCTAAAATGTTAAAAGAAACCATCAATGTTCAATCTGCTACTCACAATTTGATATGATAAGACCTTGCCCATCACATTTTGCTCAAAAGATAGTTCAAGGATGCCCACCACACCAGCATTTTATGTAGCATGTTGTGCCCAGTTAGCAAAAAACAGCTGCCTGGTGGAGGAGAATAGCAAGAGAGCCTTTGTCTGTGTTGTCTAGGAGACACCTGGGAAAGGGAGTGGGTGTGGGTATGTTGAATTCATTTAGACAGGACAATGGAGCCTGCTGAGTAGAACATACAAAACAAGACTAATCAAGGTTGGACTTCAATTGCTTCCTGACATTTTGGAGGGCTTTGCATGCTTCTGGTTTTATAGCTAATTTCTGGAAAGAAGCTTGAGAGATATTCAATCCAACATTTTGAATCAACAAATTCAATTCAGCTCAACCTAAGTACCTTCCATATACCAAGCACTATGCTAGACTCTGGGAGAAAATACTTGAGTCAGTAAGCCCTATAAAGCCAAAATTTTGCCTGCCAGGTACAGCAGAAAGAATACTGACTCTGGAGTCAGGGAGCCTGGGTACAAATCCTTCCTCTGAGGTTTACTCTCTGTAGGACCTAGGAAAAATCATGAACCTCCCATGCTCTCAGTTTCCTTATCTGTAAAATAATGGAATTGGACTAGATGATTTCTGAGGGTCTTCTCGCTCTACACCTCCAATCCAATGGAAATTCATTGCATACACAACCTCATTAGACTCAACCTCTCTTTTAGTCAATAGAATAAATAAATTTATATAATCTACAAGGCATAAAATGGGAGTCTCAAGATTTCTGGGACATAAAGATATTGACAATCTTCTCCAGTCTACTTCTGCTGCCCCAAAATTCCCTTCACCAAATTGGAAAGGAAAATAAAAGATGACTGATTTGGGATTAGTAAAACATAACTTCCAAACTTTCAGATTCTGTTTGTTTGTTTGTAACTTTTTACATGTATGTTCAGTTGCTGTTCATTCCACATTTGGAGTACTTAGATTCATCTCTTGATGTATATCCAATAAATCAGCTGCCAAAATTATTTTCCTAAGGCGCAGACAGGTCCAAACATGGCACCCCTTACTCAATAAACTCTACTGGTTCCCTATCACCTTCAGGATCAAATATAAAATTTTCTCTTTGAAGTTCAAAGTTCTTCATCACTTAGCCACCCAAAAAAACTTTCCAGTCTTCAAATGCCCCTTATCCCATGTGTTTTGTGATCCAGTAATACTGTTCCCCTTGCTGATCCTTAAACAAGATACTCTATCTCCAAACTCTAAGAATTTTCACTGATTGTCCCCATTCCCTTCCTAATCCCTCATCATTATAATGCCATCTCACTATTGGTTATTTTCAATTTATCCTACAAATGTTTGTTTGCACATAGTTTCTTATATGTTGTCTCTTCCCATTAGATTGTGAGCTCCTCAAGGGCAGGGATGATCTTTTGCCTTTCTTTCTGTCTTCAATACTTAGTTCACACAATGGTTAGTACATCATAGGCACTTAACAAATTTATTGACTGATTGATTGTGGAAGCGAGGGGTCCCATTCCATGAATATCCTTCTCAGTGCCATGATGGATATTTGACAAACCAGCAATAGTAAGATTGTAAAGACAACTTCCAGATGACATCAGAATAGTACCAAACAGTGGAAGGACTTTTTACAAAAGTAAAAATGACTTTTAGAAGCTCCTTGACTTCTTATTGAAGGCCCCATCACATCTGGCTCCAATCTGTCTTACCTTTTTTCACACTATTTCCCTTCATGAACATTACATTCCAGCCCAACTGAACTACCAGCCATTTCCCAAACTTGCTACTCCATCTCTCACCTCTGGGTATTTGTACAAGTTACTATTCTTCATACTTGGAATGTACCATCTCCTCAGTTTCATGTTTCCGTTGTGTTGTATTCCTTCAAGTCTCATCTCAGACACCCCCTCCTCTGTGATTTTCCTGATTTCCTCTCATCCCCTCCAGTTATTAGCATCTCTTAATTTTCCTAGTATGGACACTTATTGGTGTACATGTTGGGTCCCCCACTTTCTCTGATAGAATATAAACTCTTTGACAGCAAGGAAAGTTTAATTTTGTCCTCACACCCTTAGCTCCTAGCACAGTGCTTTGCCATTTATTATAAAGGGGAAAGACTCTGGAGTTTAAACTTGTGAATCATATACGGAACTCCCAGTACGGAAACATACTTCACAGACACATGTCTGCAACTCTTATGTAACATAGATCTGGAGAGCTGCCTAGGGACACTGAGAGTTTAAGCAATTTGAACATAGTTTGTGCTTAATAAATGTTGATAGAATTGAGATCAAAAGTAGATTGAATATTTACAAGTATTATAAATAGGAAACTATTCTATCTCTATTGCCTCTCACTCTAGAACATGGTGAATTAGGGCATATCCACATGTTCAGATGAACTTAGGGGAAAAAATCCTGCTGAATTCAAATAACTCTTTACTAGCCATTGTGTCAAGAGATGAACATGGCCTCAAGAAGTCTAGATTGATCATGAGTACTATGTATTCTCCATCCAACTACATGTCATGGTCTAGATAATAGGTATTTTTCATCCATTTGGTTTTTCCTGCATAGATTCTTAGGCTAAACTCTGTTAAATGATTTTGGATCTCATTGAGCAGTTTTGCTTTGGGGACTTTATGCAAGTAGGACAATGTCCTCCATAAATAGGAACTTCTGAAAAACTTCATCATATATAGGAAATCCTCCCTTTCACTGGTACTCTGCATTACATATTCTCTATGACATTGACAGATACCTTTGGTGAGCCTGTTTATAACACTTACAAAGGAAGGGATTTTTTTTAAATCCACTGGTAATTTTCCCTGATTGTCACGAAGCTTTTTTTTAGCCACAAAACTTCATGATTGGTAACTACATACTGTGTAATAATCCTTAGCAATTCATCCCTAATTCATTTCCTTGACTTCTCAAACTCCTGTCTCTGTGCTTATGCCAATTTCTGGTCTCCATAATACATCTTCTCAGCTGGATTATGTATCTCATTTGCCCATCTTATGCCTCAGATCCTCAGTAGGATAAAAAGAAGCCTTGCATTAATCAGCATGTGTTAAAGTGTTCATTAGTAGAGCCTTTCCTCCACTTCCCTCTTTTCCTTTCCTCTTTTTCTTTGGGGCAGGTTTTTATTGGCAGTCAGTGAAGGGTGTCAGTGTTCAAATTTGTGACTGCCTTAGTTGTTTTTTTAATCATCAATGCTTTCTGTTTCATGAGGTTGAGAGGGAGATTTCCTGTATTTGTTCATCATCCCTAAAGCTAGAAGGGGACTTAGAGGTCATATAGTTGAATTATTCATTTTTCAGATGTAGAACCCAGAGAATCCTCCAGAAATGAAATAACTTGCCCAAGGTCACATAGCTGGTATGTACTGGAACAGCAATTAGAATCCAGTTCTTATGGCTCCAAACCACTGATTATTCCCTTTTGCAACTTTGACCCCCTCCCACAACAAGCCATCCTTCACCAGTCCTTTCTAGTATATCCTTGGGGCTAGTTTGAACCAAAACCCTATCTATGATTTCATCAGTTTAGGAAACTACTGATAGGAGGTTCTAGTCTCATCTGAAAACATAGAGGGGGCCTTTATCAATGCAGATCAGTACCATTTCTATGGATTAGATTACTGGAAAGTTGCTGGGTACCCCCATGAGATTAACTGCCTAACTCACACAATGAGTGTGTCAGAAGCCATAGCTCTTCCTGACTCTATCTACCATGATATGCTATCTTTCTGGGGATGATATAGGAGAGAAATACTGGCTATGGTCTAAATCTGGGATTTCATCTCCATAAGGAATTCCTAGAAGAGGAAACACCTTCCACCAATGCCTGTTGCCACCTCCTTTGCAGGTTATAGTCTTAGAGAGTTGATCAAATGACGGAGAGTTTAAATGATTTATCCCAGGTCTCACAGCCAGTTTGTGTCAGAGATAGGACTGATTTACAACATATAAAGCGGAGCCTCTGAAAGTTAGGTCATCCAGAGACAGAGCCTAGAACCAGACATGAGGGATTTCTTCCAAAATTAAGAAATGACTCAGGCTATCTACATTCCCAAAGGAAGGGAGGTGGCAACTGGCTAGAGATTTAGGGGTATATGACAGGAATGGTCAGTAAGTTTGCGAGGCTATAAAGATTTTTCCATGAGTATTATACCAGACACCTGCTGCTTTCCAGGCCTTCTACTTCACTCAGTGTTATTCGAGATCTGGACAATTGATGCTGGATCTCTCTGAATGTCTGGATGCAAAAGAGTTGCTCTGTGGGCTGCTCTTGGGAGAGGAGACTAAGCATTTCTCAACCCTGGAGCCACTGATGGTCACCCCAACAGTCCCTGGCTTTGCTTCTGTCCCTCCAACTCTACCATTTCCTACACTTGGACGTAGCTCCTCAGTTCAAGCTGTCATTGACAGTATCTGGTACAGTTTGGGATGGATGAGAGGAAAAGATGGAACTGGAAAGAGACAGTTCTTTAAAGGAAGCCCGTCTCTACCCTGACATCTACTCCCTGGTGAATCAATAATTTAGAAGATTGCTATCTGGGGAGACCAGAGTCTTTCAACCTGACTTTGGCTAAAGGTTAGGAGGCTCTTTTGACCTTTTAGTACTGTTAGAGCAGACCTGAAAACAGATGAGCAAAGAATCCAGGAAACTAAAAAAATAATGGATTATAATAAGCCAACTAAAATGTGATGAAGTTGCCCTTAAGTGTCTAAGTTTGCAGAACTCACTATAACCTTCCCAGAAATACCCATTAATGGCCATAACTGGTCATTTGGTATTGGTAACACCATGGCTGTTATCCTTTTCTTATTGAATTTAAGAAACACTGTGTTATTGCATAACCTTGGGAAGTATTAATAATACGGAGGCATATCTTACACCATGAAGACTGGTAAAGGTAAAGACTGACAAAGCCCTTTTCCTAGATGGCATCTTCATCTCCTCACTCTCACTTGTCCCCCAAGCCCCCAATCTATTACCAGGTTCCATTGAATCTACCCTCCCAACTTCTCTTATATAAGCCCCCTACTCTCTTCTAACACCTCATTACCTCATGCCTGGACTGTTTCCAATAGCCTGCTGGTTTATCTCACTGGCTCCAGTCCATGCTGTACTTGGCTTCCTAGAGTAGGTCAAGTCAAGTCAACAAGCATGGATAAGTGCCTACTATGTTCTAGGCACTATGCTTAGCATTAGGGATACAAAGACAAAAAGATTCTGGCTTCAAAGAGTTTACAGTCGAATGGGGGAGACAACATGTAAGCAACAATGTACAAACAAGTCATACACAGGGTAAATTGGACATAATCTGATCAAGAAGTCAATACTGTTATGGGGGAACAAGAAAGTCTTCCTACAGAAGGTATGTTCTTAGCCTTGACTAGAAGGAAACCAGAAAAACCAGGAAGCAGAGGTGAGGGGGGAGAGGATTCTATGAATGGGGAAGAGCTGGTGAAAACATGGAATCAGAAGATGGAGTGTATTGTGAGGAACAGCATGGAGGCCAGCTCACTAGACTGCAGCGTACACAGAATGGAATAAGGTATAAGAAGAAAGAAAAGGGGACAACTAGGTGGTTCAGTGAATAGAGCACAGGCCCTGGAGTCAGGAGGACCTAAGTTCCAATCTGGCCTTAGACACTTAACACTTAGTAGCTATGTGACCTTGGGTAAGTAACTTAAGCCCAATTGCCCTGCCTTTCCCCCTCCAAAAAGACAAAAAAAAAGATGAAGAAAGAAAAGGTAGGAAGGGATCAGGTTATTCCAAGTTTTCAAAGCTAAACAAAGAACTTAATATTTGATCTTTACACGTAATTACAAGTCACTGGAGTTTACAGCAGTAACGTGGTCAAAGCTGCACTTTGGGAAGATCACTTTGACAGCTGAGGAGAGGGTGGAGTAGAGTAGGCAGAGACTTGAAGCAGGGAGATGAACTCCAAGTCTAATAGCCCAAGTATGAGGTGAGGAGGACCTGCACCAAGGTGGTAGCAATGGTAGAAGAGGGAAGGTGTTCTATGTGAGAAATGTTGGGGATGGAGAAAAAAGAACTTGGCAACGTATTGGATGTGAAAGATAAGAGTGAGGGAGGAGTCAAGGCTGGCACCTAGGTTATGAACCTGGTTGACTGAGAGAGTGATGATGCCCTTGACAGCAATGGGGAAGTGAAGAAGTGATCTCTCCTTCTCCCTCTCTTCCTGCTCCTCTTCTTCTTCCTCCTCCTTGTCCTCCTCCTTCTTCTTCCTCCCTCCCTCCCCCCCTCTCTTTCTCTCTCTCTCTCACACACACATACACACACACACACACACACACACACACACTAAATTCCAGTGACTCCATACTACCACTAGGATCAGATATAAAATCTTTTTTTTCTTTAAAGCCATTTATAACCTGGGCCCTTTCTACCTTTCCATTCTTCTTACACTGCACTCACTTCCATATACTATATAATGCAGTGATAACAGCCTCCTTGCCTTTCCTTGCACAAGGTGCTTCATCCCTTGGCTGTGCATCTCATTGGTTGTTTGTTCTGCATGGATAGAATGCTCTCTTTCCTCATCTCCAGCTTCTGGCTTCCTTCCAGATTCAGCTAAAATTGCACCCTCCTCAAGAGACCTTTCCTCATCCTCTTGACGCTAGCACCTTCTCTGTGAGATGAAATTGCAAAATAGCCCTTATATCTTTATTTTTATATGGTTTACCTATTGTCTCCCCCTTTAGAGTTTGGCTTTCTCAAAGGCAGGGGCTGCTTTTGGCCTTTTTTGTATCCCCAGTGATTGGCACAATGCCTGGCACATAGAAAGCATTTAAAAATCTCTCATTGACCTGGGTGGTAACTTTTCCTCACAACAGCCCCAGAAGGTAAGCAAAGCAAGTATCACTATCCCATTCAACAGATGAGGAAACTGAGGCTTAGAGAAGGAGAGTAACTGCAAATGACCACGCATACAATTAGTAGATTTTAAAACTTGCCTTCATCCCCAGGAAATCTCCTAATTTCAAGTTCAGAGCTCTTTGACCTACACTCTCTTGACCCTCAAATCATTGTGTTTCTCTGGATTTGTTTCTTCATCTCTAAAGTTGGAGAGCTGCCTTGATGATCTCAGGGTCTATATCAGCAATAAAACCCTGTGGTTCTGAGACCTTGATTGCACCTGGAAACATAGAGAGGCCTGTGTTTTATTCTTGTATGACCCCAACCCCCCCTTACACACACACTCATACACTCACATACACACACTCATACACACACACACACTCACACATACACTCACATACACTCACACATACACACATTCATACACACACTCACACATACTCACATACTCATACACACACACACTCACACACACACACTCACATACACACACTCACACATACTCATACACACACACACACACACACACACACACACACACACACACACACACACACTTCAACTGCCTGGTTCTGGTGTCTCCAGCTGCCCATAGATTGATTTTTTGAAAAAGAAATGTTTGAGATCTTCATTCAGAAGAAATTTACACAAGTGCAGAAGGATGATTGTTACTTTAGCTAACAGACAAAGGATATGCATTTGTTTAGTGAATGCTTTGTGAATCAAGAGACATAAAGATGGAATTATTCCTATAGTCTTTGTGGCTTGGCCAGCTTATTGAGTTTGAATGAACTTTTCTGAATTTCCTGCTAACTTCATACCACCACAAAAGCTGCAGTGAAAGACCACTTAATTACCTGAATCAGAGCCTGTGAAATGAGTGAGTGTCCATGGCAGGAGGGGGACTCCAGGCCCTGTAATTAGTACCACTGAATTGAGGCAAATTGTCTCCAACAAGGAAATGTGGGTAATGTTTTGCAAAAACTGTGCAAGGGGTCAAGAACTTTTTGAACTATGATGATTATGTCAACAGATGCTTCCCCATCTGCTTCCTGGAGGAAAATCATGCCTTTCTTCTCCCCACATGGCATGACAAGACCATGAGGGAGGCAATCTTAGTAGGAAGAAATAAAAAATTTACACAGCAACAGGGCCTTATGGGTTTCCATGATCTTATTTGTTCAGATCCCAAGCAAACTATCCCATGTCTTACCGTCCTGTGTGATTCCTGCTGACATCCTTCCATAAATCAGTCTAATCAAGACCTAGGTATAATAGATCCCAAACAGGGCACCTAGGTGACACAGTGGAGATAGCTTGCTGGACCAGGAGTCAGGAAGACTCCTCTTTCTGAGTTCGAATCTGACCTCAGACACTTACTAGCTGTGCAACTCTGAGCATGTCACTTAACCCTATTTGCCTCAGTTTCCCCATCTGTAAAACAAGCTGGAGAAGGAAATGGGAAACCATTCTAATATCTTAGCCAAGAAAATCCCATATGAGGTCACAAAAAGTCAGAAATGACTGAAAAAAACAACTAAACCACAAGATCTCAAGTATTAGAGGGTATAAAAGAGTATGAAACTTGACTCTTCCATCCTTCAAATGACAAGTCACGTAAATACAAAATATTGGTCAAAGTCAAGGGGAAGGAACCTTCTTATTAGTTTCACTCATAATAATGAATAGCATATAGCATTTTATTGTTTGCAAAGCACTTTATAAATGTTATCTCATTTTATCTTTACGACAGAGTGATAAAGATATCATTACTTTCCCCATCTTTCAGAAAAGGAAATGGAGGCAGACAACGGTTAAGTGATTTACCCAGGGTCACACAGCTAGGAAGTGTCTGAGACTGGATTTGAACTCAGGTCAAACGTCTTCGCTGCTTCTTACATTCCCTGGATAATGTTTGCAATGAAAGAAAGATCATCAAATGAGAGGTTAGAAACCAAATAATTTGGTCTTCTAGGAAATTCAATTTGATAAACATTCAGGTAGTAGGTAAGGTAGTAGACCAGACAGTTGGAATAAAATGACAAAAACAGAAGAATCCTTGGCCTCAGGGAGGCTACATTCTTTTTGGAAAATAGAACTTGTGCACAAAAAAAAAAATACAAATCAATTACGCAAAGCAAGATCATGAGGGAGAGCACATTGATAATGGGACAATAGGAAAGGACTCATGAAAAGATAAATTCTGCACTTTGCTACAAGGAAGGTAGGGATTCTAAGAGGCAGAGATAAGGGGAGAAAATATTCTAAACTTGGGGCTACCTACCTGTGTAAAAGGCATGGAAAGGGAAGATGTAATGTCATTTACAGGAAAGAGCCACCTGTTTGTGTTGGATTATTGAGTTCAAGTAGAAGGATAAAACGGAATAACTAAAAAGTTTGGTGGAAGCCTTTTTGTTGAGAACTTCAAATACCAGGCTGGAGATTTTGAATTTGATCCTGGAAGTGACATGGAACCCCTGAAGACTTTTGAAAAAGGAAGCAACGTAGATCTACATTTTAGAAATATTTCGGCAGCTCTGTGGAGGAATTGGAGATCCATTTGGAGGCTATTGCAAAAGTCAAGACAAGAAGTGGCAAGTACCTAAATTAGAATATGGGTAGGCAGGGTAGATATGAAATGTTTGCAGATAGAACTGACAAAACAGCAAATTGCATGTGTACTTTCCCATGGGTTTTACAGTCAAAATAAGTTGGATTTATGTAATTGTCAGAGACTGAGCCTTGTCATGATGTCATTGCTTCTTCCACTGCAAGCAAAGCTACGTCTTATCTAAGTGTTGCAACAGATAGAGCACCGGGCCTAAAGTTAGGAAGACATGAGTTAGCACCTTACATCACAGGGCTGTTGAGAGGATCAAATGAGATAGTTCATATCTGTAAAGCATTTAGCACTGTACCTGGCATATAGTGGATGCTTAATAGTGTTGTTCCCTTCCCCTCCCTTGTATAGAGAGTAAGGATGGTAGAAAAATTATTGAATATAGATCCTATTTATGAGATATTTTCTTGATTTTTTTAAGTTAATCAGGTGACCTCATTTCAACCAAAGAATAAATCTGTAAGGTCATGCTGTTGCGCTCCCATGGAATTTTTCAGTCAGTCTTTGGAAGGTCCCACATACAACTGAGGGCCAAAATCATGAGCAGGTAGAGGATGTGATGCCAACTCTTAGCTCATAAAGTCAACTAACCGAAATGAATTTGTCACTTGGTTCTCATAATGGAGTTATGAGAGATGAAGGTAAGCAGGTAGGAAAAACAATTTCCCAGGGAAGTAGAAACACCAAAGGAAATCAAGATTGTGCCAGGACAAGTGACAAAGCAATGGGAAGAATGAAGACTAACAGAACTCTGGGGTCATATGAGACTGATGTCTGTAATTATGAAGGAAGCACAAGGAAAGAGATGAATTCTTAACTGGGAAAATTACACCTTTCTCTTGGCAACTCAGGGAATACTCATGGGTTGGATAGGAGCAAATTTATGTATTAAGTTTTAACAGCCATAATACCTACCCATACTGTGTTGACTCAGAACAAAGAGTGCCTGTTATAAAATCAACAGTATCATAGTTTTCAGGTGGGTTTTTTTTCCCCTACAGGTTTGTACTTAAGTTATGAGCTACAATAAAATCAAAGCCAAAAGACTTTTCAAGGCCAGAAACCCATTCAATGTGAGTTGAAAACAGAATAACTGGTGAAGGCCTAGGTTAGGTTCTTTAACTTTATTCATCATTGTATCATTATTATGACTATCATTTCGATAACATCAAGCCACTTTTGGCCTAGACCAAGAGTTCTAAATCTTTTTGATCTCAGGACCCCTTTGCACTCTTAAAAATTACCAAGAATTCCTGAAAGAGTTTTTGTTTCTATGGGTTATATTTATTGATATGTATATCAATATATATTCATGATAATGCTAAAATGTTTTATGTCTAATATGGTATTAGAGATAAAAAATTTTCATAATAATACTAAGTTTTATTTCTAATACTTACCATATTAGTATGGTAGCCAATACCATATTAACAAGTATTAGCAATCAGAACAGTATTATTATGAAAATAATATGGATACCCTGAAAGAGGCTTGGGTACCTGTAGAAGTCCCTGGACCACATTTTGAGAGCTATTAATCTAGATCTATTATTTCAATGGTATGGATTCTGATTCTCCTCAAAATGGAAATTGTTCCAGATCAGATGGTTCCTAAGCTAAGAAAACCATTTAACCATACAATTAAGATAGAACCTTCTACAATGCATTTCCATTAAAGTTTTTTAAAAATGTTCAACTGAGTTCTAAGATGGATGTGAGTTAAATTCATATCTAAAAATCATAGCATCAGGGTGGCTAGGTGGCACAGTGAATAGAGCAGCAGCCCTGGAGTCAGGAGGACCTGAGTTCAAATCCTGCCTCAGACACTTAACACTTACTAGCCATGTGACCTTGGGCAAGTCACTTAATCCCAATTCCCTTGCCTTCCCCCCTCCAAAAAGCAAAATAAAATAAAATAAAAATAAAAATCATAGGATCATAAATTTAAAGATATGAGAACTCAGAGGCCCTTTGGGTCAATCCTTTTATTTTATAGTCAAGGAAACTGTGGCCTAGGAAGTCAAATGCCTCACCCAAGGTCAAACAGGTAGGAAGGATAAAAAGTGGGATTCGAATCTAGGTCCACTTGCTCCAGAGCCCATAATTTTCCCAGAACTCCTTGTGTGGAAAATGCTACGGATCAGCAATTTGTCTACAACTTACAGAATTGTCTGGTGGCACATAGGTGTCAGATTTCTTTCCAGAGGTCACATAGGAGGAGTCTGAATTGAGTCTTCATGACTCCACAGCCAACCCCCATCTACTATCCCAGGCAGCTTCTCATCAGCATAATTAGTTCTTTACACCTGAAATTTGAAGAAAGGCTTATTGAAATCTGGTGGCTAGATCCTCTGGTGCACAAAACTCTGTAATAATTCTCTTTAGTGAGCACCTGTCTTCTTCCCACACATGGGAAGGCCCCAAGTCTTCCCCCCTGTGGAGCCAGAAGCACTTCATTATCTTCCTCTTATAAATGCTCTCATTTGGTGAAGAATACCAAGGTCATTCCTCTCTTCCAGTACCCTGTGTTCACAGTTCCAGCAGGAAACCCTAAAGTACAGTGGAGGATCCACGTTAAATCCTGCTCGGACATACCCATTTTTCAGAGGAGTTCCCGTCACCATCACAGTAATGAGTCCTCAGTCCTGATAACAGACATGCTTTTTAAGGATATAACCAGTAAGTTGTCTCCTCCATGTAGGGAAATGTACCAACTTCTGGAGCAATCTTTTCTTTTCTTTTGACAGATGGTTTTGTCTTGGTGAACGGAATGGGAAGTCATGCCCTGCTTTAAGCAGGTTATTTCCCCTCACATCACTCAGATCAATGGCAGGGTGTCTTCCCACATGCACAATGACAGTAATCTACCACCTAAGGATCTCATGCACAACCACTGATGGTAAAGGAAGCATCCCTGTTTAGTGGTTTCATTATTTCATGTTGCTCACATTAATTAACTAGTTTCCTCTCAAATGAAAGCCTTCTTTTTAGAGTCTTTAAAAGTCAAGACACAAAATAGTTGTTTTGTAGCCCTATAATTGTTTTATACTTTCCACTCCCCTCAGAAAAAATCCACTCCTTATGTTGATTTGGAGGTTTCCCTGAATTCATTCAAGGTTAAGCTCAAATCCTACCTTCTACAGTTGGCCTTTCTCAATGTTCCTCCCACTCCACTAGTTCCTTCTCACTTTGTATATCTTATACGTACATTAATTGAATGTTGTCTGCCCCCATTAAAATGTGAACTCCCTGAAGTCAAGAACAAAGTATTTTTTCCATTTTTTATCCCTTAGTGTTTAACATTTTGTCTGGGGTACATTGTAAATGCTCCAACAGGTCCTACCAATATGGAAAGGTTCTGAAAATGAACTGATAATAAAATATGTTTCAATGACCTGAGAATGTTGCAAGATGACCTTAGGAGCTCATGATAAGGTTGGCCAGAATGGAGTGACTTGATTGGCCATAGCAACTATACAAGGCCATCTGCAAAATCATCTAACTGGTGGAAGGAGTGTCCACACTGATGAAACCTGAGATCCTTGGTGTACGTAGTGCATAGAGTGTTGAACTTGGCATCAGGAATAGTGTACTTCAAATTCCATCTCAGATACATGCTATGTGATCTTGGGCTAGTCATACTATCCAGCCCCATATCCATGGTCTTGTTTCCTATTAGGTCATTTTTCCCCTGACCTTCTGGTTTCATTGGTATAAGAACTTCCTCACTAAAGAAGTTTCCTCTTCCAATACAGATAAGCAATTGCTCTGCAATTTCTTGTCTTAGAGAGCTCTGAGAGGTTCAGTGACACCCAAAGTCACATAACCAATATGTGTCAGAGGCAGGATTTGAACCCTCGTTTTACTGACTCCATCTCTGCTTTCTTATCCTTCATTCCACAATGTCTCCAAATGACCTATTGGATCATATATCTAACTTCATTAAGGTGAAAGTTGACATTTTTAAATAAATCCCCAAGAAAAGTTGTATTCTTGCTAAACCAATTGTTTGGAAGATTATGGCTTAGACTGAAATGTGTTGATCTCAAAATTTCTCTGGACTCTAGCTTTCCCCCCATTGTAGGTTTTCTTCATAGGTTTTTGAGAACAGAGTGTCATCAAAATATTCCACTGAGTGTTACAGTAGAAAGACTTGGACTTTGTTTGCAGAAGATGTTATTTACCTACTGGATATTTAATAAATATTTTAGTCTGCCATTTACAGACTGTCCTTTAGTGCTGTCCTTTGGCGATCTCAAAAAACTCGATTTCCTCTCTATCGGTATGCTCCCATATGGAGAGGGTGGAATGCATGTCCACACAACTTCCAAGTGGGTCAGAAAACATCCAAAGGCATACACTTCCCAGTCTCCATGTTAATATAATGCAGGTTCACTTTATTATGTGAAATAGACACAATATAGCAAATTCTGTTTTACAGTTGAATTCCATGATAATATAAATGTCCTATTGCAGGGGAAGAAAGAAGGAAAATCCTCCAGCAAACTTAGCTGAAAGTTTGGGAGACAGCGCAGGATAATACGAGCATGTGAAGTGCTATGGGCACCAGCAGATCATGACTGCTTATAACTGTCGTCACGTAGCAATGCTTTTTCTTTCCCTCCATTTTACAGCTTTCCCTTACTCATTAGACCACCACTATGGTTTCCCTGTAACTGTATAATTACAACTCCTTTCTCTCCCCTTCCTTTCTCTTCATTCCCTTATTTCTTCTTCTCCTTTTCCTCCTCCTTCTCTTCTTCTTTTTTCTTCATCTTCTCCTTATTATTCTTATTATTATTGTTCTCCTCCTCCTCTTTCTTCTCTTTCCTTTCTCTTATTCTCACTCTCTCATTCTGATATATCCTTCCCTTTCCCTCTCTCCTTGACTCCCTTTACCAGTCCCCTTCAAAAATGACCATGCAATAGAACTAGTCTCTAATACCACAGTTTCCCATTTCTCATTGGATTGTTCTTACTCCTGGTAAGGATTTAATGGCCATCTAGTCCAACCTCCATGATAGGGAAAGTAGGACTAGGGCAGATTAAATAACTTGTCCAGAGTCAAACATATATTGACTAATGGAGGCAGGATTTGAACACAAGTCCTATAACTCCAAAGACAATGCCCTTTCCACTCTACCACACCACCTGCAACCCACTCATTTTACCCAGAGTGGTTAAGTGACTTGCCCATGGTCACACAATATGATATAGCAAACAAACACGCTTGAGTTGGTGTCAGAGGTCCTCAAATCCAGTGTTCTTTCTACCATATCAGAGGTTGCTCTAAACTTGAAAATTCTTTGAATTTAGATTTGAACATTTATAAAATGAAAGCATTACCTGCTTTATCAGTGCCACAGGTTTTGAATTCTGTATATCTGATTCATTTTTAAAATGTTAAAATTAGCCAGTGAAAAACTCTTGTCTTCTACATCCCCATATGGGCCCTATTACATTTCATGAATCAATTTATATATGGATTCATTTGCATACCAAGCCAAGACCTTGAGTTTCTTATTTGTAAAGGGGGAGGATGGACAAAATGACCCTTAAAGTCCTTTCCAGATTAAATCTATGATCGTGCATTCCTTTTATTTAAAGAGAAATAAAAATCTTAGGTAGAAAGATAATCTTAGTCCATACCTACCTAATAGGGCAGGATGTTATCTGACTTTTCTCTGAAGAGTTAACAATGTAATTAACAATCTGAGCTTGAAAGAAATCATTGTAATGACTCTTGAAAAATGAATGAAAGATTCTAGTGGAGAGGATACAGTGGTGCCCCTTATTAACTGAATGACTAGTTCCTTACATCATGCAAATTGGTTTCTTAAAATAATATTTTGTAGTTTAAATCTTTGCCAAATTTCTTGCGAAAGTGAAATTGAAAACAAGGTGAGGTTACATAGCCAGTGCACATCCTTTATTTAATCAGTTTCAATGTATGTATGTCTTAGGTAGATCTCAACAAATGTGGAAATAGGATTTCTTGCCATAGAGTGTATAGAAGATATGCTTGCTGTAGATAAGCAGATTCCATTCTGAAATGATAAGAGTAAATTACAACATCTTGTCACAGGAGTACAGAACCATAATCAGGCCCAACAAAATGTCAACAAAGAACCATAAGTTTGATCAATGGTGGCTCCCTAGCTCAGCCCCCACCATAACTATTTGAGACCTGGCTAGCTCTGGAATAGTTTGTCTCAACCAGGGAGACATCTAAAGCACCCATCATCCCAAATGACACTGATGGCTTTGCTGAAATCTTTGACACCTCTGGTTCAGAGAGCTCTCCAGATGCACCAGTGTTAGCTTTAAGGCTCATACTTGCTGTTGAATGGTACTTTGTCATGGACCCAAGGGTCACCTTTGGTCCAAGGATACCAGAGTCATTGCCAGAAATAGAACCCAGCTCCCTAATACCAAGCTTAGAAGGGACAACAGAATTAACAACCCTCCAATCAATCAGCAAGCATTAATTAAATGCTTACTATGTGCCAAACACCAGTGCTAAGGTCTGAGAATACCAAGAAAGTGCAAAACCAGCCCCTGCCCTCAAGAAATTTACAATCCCAGTCTATACAGGAGAACTATAGGGTAGGTGAAAGGTAACTTTCATGGATCCACTTGAATTGACTTGACTGTGGAAGTGCCGGTTCAATGTCACATGACTAATTATCCTCTCTTCCTTTGTTTCATTACTGCAGGTAATGCACTTAACTCAAGAAGTCTCACAATTAAGCAAAGATATGAAGAACATAATGAATCTTCTGGAAAATGTATTAATGGCCCCAAAGCCTACAGGGTTTTGCTCAGTTCACAATGCATCCATGTGTCCTTCTATTGAGAGCTTACAGAATAGAATGACATGGACATCTCACCAACCTTGTATGCACAAACCAGCAGGCAAGACTGCCTGCACCAAAGCACACCTTTGTCATGGTAACAGCATGTCTGGCATTTGGGAAATGGAGCGTGCCTCTGTCGGAAGCAGTCCCCAAAGAACTGGAGCCAATGAGCAAAATCTTTTGGACAGTGACCTTTATCATTGTTCAGGCCTTGACTATTCCCCATCCCATTATCAGGTCATCAGAGAGGGTCCTTTGCAATTTATAAGGTGTACTTCTCCCCATTCAGATACCACATTGACCCCCCTCCAGTCTATTTCAGCAACTCTCTCATCTTCAGCATGTTCTTCCTCAGAGACATCCTTGCACCTCGTGCTCCCCAGCAGATCTGAGGAAGGTAGTTTTAGTCAAGGGGCAGTCAGTTCTCTCAGCCTGGAAAACTTGCCTGGCTCTTGGGACCGTGAGGGCATACCATCCCTTCCCATAAAACCCTCAGAAGATTTCCCTCTGGAAATTGTAACAAGCACAACAGATGTGAAAGATAACAAGGCCATCAATGTATAATGACTGGACTACAAAGGGGGCCTTTAGCATATATGATGCGACTCCCAGTTTCAACCTCGTTGCTGCATGACTGCTTTGGTTTGCCTTTTCTCTGCTGATGACGGAGATGAAGCAATGTGGGGCACCTAATATTAAAAAACGAGTGGGGAGGAAAAGGTGTAACCTCACGCATACCATAGAAAACAATTTCTAGATTCTCAAAGCATGTGGAAAGCATTTTCTCTATGGGTATTAACCTATTGGTCTGTTCCACAGACTTGGGCAATAGTCCAAACACCCCAAGGGGTCACAGCAGTTGGAAGTCCAGGACAAAAGAATTCTAAGGCTCACTTTTTGTTGTGGGAGCCTTTTGTGGCTTGAAGCAAAGGTTTTTCCTGAGTGCCTGTTTGTCATTCCTGAACAATATCCATAGCACTGTCGGGCTCCGGGTGCTCCTGGCTCCTGCTGATCTATTTTTTTTCTGTTATTTGAAGGCAAAAAGACAATTATCCCTGCATGCCATCCAGACAATCAGCCGGATAGAGTTGGCGGCCAATGGTTAGCTGTTGCACGCTCTTTGTCATGTAAATGAAACTCCTTTATTTATCAAAAAAAAGGCTATTTTTATATCCTTGGTATGAAATATGTATTTAAAATATTTATAAAGAGATTAATGTTTTGTTTTCATTTTGGTAAAAAGAAAAAAAAGCTTGCTGTTTTAACCAGAAATGCCCTCCTGTTGTGTATAGTAGATCAAATTATTTATTATTAAGAGGATGTAGCTTAAGAAGGAATCCCCTTTTATCTGCATGCTGTTTGGGACAAATATATCACCATACTGGTGGAATACCAATAAGAAAATAGGGTAATATTTTATTAATAAAATAAAAATATGGAATGTCAGTCACATTAAGTCAAATATATTAACCTTGAAACTGTGTGATGTGGTACCCTCTTTATGCACAGGAGCCCTTGCTAGTGATTCCATTAAGACTATTTCAATGTGCATGTGACAAGGAAATTGACTGATGGAATTTCATGCTTAACCTAAGAAACTTGGGTGTTTCCTGTCTAAGAGTGAAATTAGAGATTTCTCCTTGCCAGGTAGCATCCAATCCAGGGATCTGACCCCTCTTCAATTACTTTCATACATCCTATAGAAAAGTGCAAATTCACCTGCTTCAGCTAATAATGTTATAAATCCCTCCCTTTAAATTGTTTTCTTTTTTATGTACAAGAGAAGGACCTCAATTTAAGAATGTTTCAAAGGATGGAACAAATTTTGTGTCAATTAATGTACCTGGTTCTTTTAGTTAAGATGACTTAAATCTAAATGCTCTAGGGTATGTTGTTGCCATATCAAATTCATAGCCCACAGCCTTCTTTATATTATTCCCTACCACTGTTAGGAAAAGCTAGGAAATTCAATGTCTTAAACACAAACTAAGACTAAGGTCCTCATTGTTAAACCTACCTAAGACAACTAAGAAAAGGGAAAATTTCCAAGGCAGGATAAAACACATAATTACCATTGCAAAAGCAATTCATGATCCATTCCTACTGGACCTCACATACCCTCCTCCTCATCCCCACCAAAAAAAATCCACTTCTTTTGACCAAATAATTATAAATTGTATGTCCTCAACATATAACTGGATAAATTATTTTATCTAAGATAATTATCTTTACAATTTATTTCCCCATTCCCCCCCTTTAGCTATTTTAATCATCCAATCCAACAAGCATTCATTAAAAGAAACTCCAAAACAAGACCTGCCCTCAAGGAGCTTGTATTCTACTAGGAAGTTATCACATCTAAAGAAAAAAGAATATACATAATAATTTGAAGAGAAGATAGGGAAGTAAACGCTAATAACAAAAAAGTCTTCCCATATACCAGGGGCTGCCAAATTGAGCTACCCATATGCCCCTAAAGAATTTGATAAGTTTATAAACTGTTACAGGGAATAGATGGTAAATAACTAATATTGCCGTATAGAAATTAACCTTATTTTATTTGTTGTGCCCCTTTGCATGGTATATGGGACTCCAGAATTTACTTTTTTATGACTAAATAGGGGATTCAGAAAGGCTGTGCTGGAAGTCAAAAGGTATGGGGAACAAAAAAAAGTTGGGAACCTTTGTCTTAGGAGACAACAGTTGAGATAGACTTCAAAAGAAAGGACTTCTAAGAGTCAGTGATGAGGAAGGAGTACATTTCAAACATGGGAAACAGCCTGTGCAAATGCACAGAGGAAGGAGATGGAGTACTGGGTCCAGGTAACAGCAAATAGGCAGCTTTCAAAGGAATGTGCAGTTAAGCCCCAAAAGTAGTCGAAAGCCCAATTCATAAAATACCCTACAGTATCCTCTAGATCAGTGATTCTCAACCTGTGGGTTGCGACCCCTTTGGGGGCCAAACTACCCTTTCACAGGGGTTGCCTAAGACCATCGGAAAACACGTATTTCCAATGGTCTTAGGAACCAAGACACCACTCCTCTATTCATCTCCAGGCGGGTCCAGCCACATGCAGATACACCCACATACGAGTATTAAAGGGTAGCGACATTAGGAAGGTTGAGAATCACTACTCTAGATGTAAGAAAAAGACAAAGAAAGGAAGAAAAAGAGAAAGGGGAGAAGGAAAAATTGGAAGAGAAGAAGAAGGAAAGGGAAAGAGAGAGAAATAATGATATTGTTAGAGATATGCCAAAAAAAGAGATTAGATGAAAAGCACAAATGTGGCATAGAATTATATCATAGTAATGAGGGAACTTTAACCATCCATATATCTGCATTTGACTTGTCAAAACCAGAGTGGCTGATATGTTTGTGATTTCGTTTAATGACCATTTCAGGGGGGGAAAGTAGAAGGAAGAGAACAAGAAAACCCTACTCAGCTGCCAGAATGTCTTTCCTGAAGAACAATTCAACCATGTCAATCTCTAAGTGAATAAACGCCAATGACACCCAATTCCCTCTAGAATCAAAGACAAAGTCCTCTATTTGTCATTTAAAGCTCTTTACAACCTGATCCCATCATAACTTTCCAGTCTTCTATATCACTGGTAAACCATGCTGATTTACTTGCTATTCCTCAAACACAACATTCCATCTCACATCTCTATGCTTTCAGACTGGCTGCCTTCCATAGCTTTAATGCTCTCCCTCCCCACTTCTGGGTAGAGCAATAGAAAAAGTGTAGGATTTGGATCCAGAAGACCTATGTTTAGATCATGGTAGACCAGCTACCTATGTGCCTTGGACCAAATCATTTAAGCCCTCTGTACCTCAGTGTGCTGAGCTATAAAACAAAAGAGATGGAATAGATTTTCACTGAGGTTACTTCTAATCTATAATCTTCCTGGAATCTTGAGATTCCTTCAAGATTGAGCTCAAATAACTCCTCTTGCCAGTGTCCTTTTTTGGTCTTCCTAGCTGCTAGTGCCTTTCCCCCAACATTACCTTCTATTTGATTGTATTCTATGTCTTGTATATATTTACTATAGATGCATTGTCCCTCACATAAGAATGTAAGTTCCTTGAGGGACTATTTTGGTTCTGTCTCTGTATCCCCAGCACTTAGCACAGTGCCTGCCTTAATACAGGTCCTGTATAAATACTTATAGAGTAATTGATTGATTGATCCAGTAAACTAGTATTTTGCAAGGTAATTCAGACTAAGTGTAGTAGGAAGCTCTTGAGAATCCAATTCATAAGACACAGGAATAAATCATCTCACTGAGCAGGAAAAGGTGGAACTGCCTAAAGAGACTGATGTGGAGGCACAGGGAACTCCCTGACAAATTCAGACCCTGGAAGAGCACCAGAAGATTGAAGCAAGAGAAGGAAAGAGGATAAATACAAAAGTAACACAGTCCTTTAGGAATTCCTTTGCAAATCTAAAGCCCAGAATGTGCTGAGGTTGGGGATGAATGCTAGAAACAATAAGAAGTTGTGGTAGAGTTTTTGAAACTCCACATGGTGGTAAGAGGATGCTCAAAGACAGAGGACAACTGCCTGTGATTAACATAATAATCCTGATGGATGATGGGGAAGATTTTGAACTACACAACTCTTATTTCGTTAGTTCTCTTCTCCAAAGAGAGTGATCTTTGGACTTGGAAATATAGAAGAAAAATTGTTAGCAGGGAACAGAAATCAGGATAAATGAGAAAATGATATGGCAATATTTATCTGTCCAGATTAGTGGGCCTGTACTACATCCTTAAGTACTGAGAGGACCAGTGAACTATTGTTGGTTTAAAAAAAGCCTTACAAAATTGGAAAGTTGACAAAAGGCCAAAGAAAATATACCATCCCAGTGTTTAAAAAGAGAAATAAAGTCTGCGAACTACAGACCATAAACTAGAGACCTTCTATATCTTCTAATTCTAGAACATAATATTATCAACAAACTCTCATAATATGTCTACTATGTACTTAATACTAATGACACAAAAACAAAAGTGGAAAAAAGGTGAAATATTTTCCCTCAAAAAGGATGGCATATGATCAATTAGAAATGGAAGTAGTGACCACTAAAAGCCAACATAGCTTCGTCAATTATACCAGACCAACCTCATTTACAGATTTAAAAGGCTTACTAATATGATAGGTCAGCAGAATGTCCTAAGCACAGTGTTCCAGTTTATTCAGTTTTTTTAAGCAAGGCTTTCACCAAACCTTGCAGGATCTATTTCATATTGTTATGATGGAAAGATATAGGCTTCAAAGATAATACAATAAGATTTGGAACTTGCCAAATTACCAGACCCAAGATACTCATTAGGGGGGCAGTAACAACTAGGAAGGAAGTTATATGGTATAGTGGATACAGCACTGACCATGGAGTGAGGAAGACTCCTCTTCCTGAGTTCAAATCTGACCTCAGACACTTAATAGTGGTGTTTCCTGGTCAAGTCACTTAAGCCTGTTGGTCTCAATTTCCCAATCTGTAAAATGAACTGGAGAAGGAAATGGAAAAACACCATAGTATCTTTGCCAAAAAAAAAAAAAAAAAAGTAGGGTCATGAAGAGTTGGAAATGACTAAAAAAATGACCAAACAACAACAAAACAATGAACAACTAGAAAGGAGTTCTCTAATGAAAGGCTGTAGATTATGTTGTTGATTCTGCCCTGTTTTATACTTTTTTCAGTTCTACTGATACTGTTAATTTCACTCTGCCTCAATTCATATGTCTTCTGACCTTTCTCTGAAACCAATAACCTCTTTCATCATTAAGCCACAATAGTGTTCCTAATGAAAAGCTATAGAGTATGTCCTTGATTCTGTCCTGGTTTACTTTTTTTTTCAGTTCTACTGATTCTTTTCATTTTATTCTGCCTCAATTCATATATGTCTTCTGAAGTTTCTCTGAAACCATCTACCTCTTTCATCATTATGCCACAATAGTATTCTGTTACATTCATATGCCATCATTTGTTCCTGAACAGATCAAATACTTGACGGACTTTCCCAAAGGCTCACTCAAACAAACATTTATTATAAGGTCAAAGAGCTTGCACTAGAAGGAACCTTAGAGGTCATCTGTTCCAGTCCCTCCATTTTACAATTGAGGAAACTGAAGCCCAAAGAAATTAAGTGGCTTACCGAAGGTCACACAAGTAGTAAGTGATAAAGGTGAGATTTGAAGTCTGGTTCTCACACTGCAGAAGGGGCATTGTTACTAGTGCACCACATTGCCTTTTATACTTAGTCTCATCTCTGACACATATTGTACTGACTTCATGATCTGGACAATGTATCTACTTTCTCAGTGTTCAGTTCTCCAAGACTATAAACTCTATCTGCATTGATAAAGACTGAGAGCTTATTAGAATAATGAAATCCCAGATTTATTCCCTAACTCCCCCAGGCCCCCAGAAAAGATCTCCTTGCTTGTTAAATTTTAAATGGCTGTAAAGCTTCTTAGGATTGCAATAAATAATGTGAATAATGAAATCCCAGGTTTATCTCCTCCTCCCCCCAAAAAAACAAAAAACACTTTGCTTGTCAAATTTGAAAATTTCGGAAAGGTTAGCAGAATCACATTAATAATATAAATAATGAAAGAACAGGTGTGTTGTTTCCCCACAACCCCCTCCCAAAAAAAATCAGTTCATTTGTAAAGGTGAAAAGTGCTTAAAGTTTGGTGGAATCACAATATTTTCAATGACAAACTCCCAATAATAAAAATATTGTGAGGATCAATTAAAAGG
>CM053585.1:525356828-525410268 GCA_028646515.1 Pseudochirops corinnae
ATAGGTAGATAGGTAGATAGGTAGATAGATAGATAGATAGATAGATAGATAGATAGATAGATAGACAGACAGATAGATAGATAGATACATACATACATACATACATACATAGATGGATAGATAGATGGGTAGATAGAGAGATGGGTAGATAGATAGAGAGATGGGTAGATAGATGGATATAGATAGAGATATGATAGATATAGATATGAATATATATAAAGTGCTTTGCAAATCTTAAAACACTATATAAATACTAGCTCTTATTTTGATCTAAATAGGCTAAAATAATGTGCCAAATCTAAGAAGATACAACAATTATTAATCAATATAAATTCCTTTGGGGGTACAAAAAGGCCAACTTCATACATACAGAAAAATCGATGCATCACTGAACAATAATCCCTTGGAAAGGGAGTAGTGAGGTGGCTATATTCAGGGTCTGCTACTCTAGTGGCTAGAGGGCTGGCCTTAGAGTCAGGAAGAGATGAGTTCAAATCCTTCCTCAGATACATACTGGTTGTGTGATTCTCAGCACTTCACTTTAACCTTTGTCTCAGTTTCCTCAATTTCACAAGGATAAAAATAACATCTATCTCCCAAGGCTATTGGGAGAATCAAGTGAGATAATATTGATAAAATTATTTGTAAATTTCCAATGATATCAAACGCTAACTATTATTTAAATATATGTAGGAGAGAAGAGGGAGCAGTTACTACATGTTACTTTCAATAAAAGTTGATAGTATATCAAACGCTAACTATTATTTAAATATATGTAGGAGAGAAGAGGGAGCAGTTACTACACGTTACTTTCAATAAAAGTTGATAGTGTAACATGGTGCCCAAAAATCTGCCTCCCTCTTTGGCTACTTCCTGAAAGGTATGATACTCTTAAATAAGGTAAGTCATAACTCCATTAGCCACAACTCTGATTAGACCCTACTCTTTTTTTTAATTCTAGGCACTATGTTTTAAGCATGTTTGAAGAATGTTTAGGATGGTGAAAGGGAGAACATGCCTTAAGAAAATTAACTGGAAAAAAGTTTAGCGAAGAAATAAGATGACTTTTGGGTCCTTGGTAGCTTTGCAAGTATTTGAAGGGATGATATGTGGACAAAGAATTCAACTTGTTCTGCTTGGCCCCAGGGGGAGAAAACTAGAAGTATTGGCTGGAAGCTATAGAAATGAAGGATTAGGCTTGAGGTTAGGAAAAAAAGACTTAATATTAATAAGGAATATTCAAGAACGGAATGGTTTGCCCTGGGAGGTGGGGTGTTTTATGCTTCCTTTGAGAGCAGATGTCTACTTGCTAAAGGTATCAAAGTGGGGGGAGGGGGCGGATTCTTGCCGAGGCCAAAGGGTTTCTGAGGTCCCCTTCAACTCTTATATTCTATGATGCTAAGAAAATCATCTCAACTTCAAAAGGAAATAGCCATTAATGTGAACATAGACATCTTTTTATTGTAAAATAATTGTAAATATTGTTATATTTCTTTGATTGACAAATTAATATTTCCACAGCAAAGGCAATATAAGTAGAATAGAAAAGTCAAATTCCACCATATTCCAGAAGACTCTATTATTTGATCAGTGTCATATATTTCTAAGATCTTTACTTCAGTCACTTCTAACTCTTCATGATTCCATTTTGGTGTTTTCTTGGCAAAGATACAGAACAGGTTTTCCATCTCCCTCTCCAGTTCATTTTTAAAGATGAGAAACTGAGGCAAATAGGGTTATGTGACTCGCCCAGGGTCACACAGCTAGTAAATGTCTAAGGCCAGATTTGAACTTATAAAGATGAATTTTCCTGATTCCAAACCCAGTGCTTTATACATTGCCCCACCTAGTACCATTTCTAAGTTACAAGTATTAGTATCTACAGCATACATCAGAATCATTGCAGGGAAATCGGAGTTTGGCACACCTGTCATTAACAGCCCAGAAAGTCTACCCAAGCATATAGATGGTAAAAGCTGATCCTGTGTGTGAAAGGACCATAGCTTGAAGCCAAACCAAACAGAATGAGATACATCAGCCTTTTAAAGACCAAATCATCCCTTAGTCAATATGATTACATCAGTGTTTGTTCTCTCCACCCTCCCACCCCAACTGGGGACAGACGGCAGCAGGTAGCACTGGATGGAGACAGTCCAACTTTGACATTGGGTTACCGGTGTTGGCCAACTGTGGATAAAATTAAAATGGAGAATATTTAGGTATACACCATGTCTTTGACATGGTGAAAGTTGAAAAAAGAAAAGAAAACAGGGTCTGGCATGATTTAAAAGTATGCTTTTAATTTTTATCAGAGTCCAAGTCTGCAGCTTGGAAAGAAATGTCTTACTCACTGGTAAATCCCTAGTTTCCTTCAAAGTTCCATTCATGTCATAAGGCTCTTTCTGATCACCCAATTTCAATTCCCCTCCCAAGCTAAAATCTTTTGTATCTCTTTTTATATATTTTGCAGATGCTTATTTGATATATTATTTTGTGTGCACATATGCCTTCCTGTGGAATGTAGGCTTCCTGAAGGCTGGGACTGTTTCATTGGTATTTTGTATCCTGACCATCTAGCATAGTGCCTGGCAGGTGATAGGCATTTAATAAATGCCTACTGATTGATTTGCTCTATGGGGAGAAAGGAATTGGTCCCTTTGTGCTGCCTTCAGTGTACTTTTATAGCATAGCAGAATCTCTCCAATTTATAAGAGGAGGGCTATTCCTCGTCTGGACTAACTGGAACCAAGGGGATAGCTCTTTCTGAGTGTAGCACAAGAACTGGGCTGGGGAAGAGGGGAAGATTTTCAGCTCCTCCTAGAGAATAATTTCAAATTCAGAGCTAGGGTATTTCTGGCATTTCTCAAGGATAGGAAGCAAATAGGAAAAAGCATGTTAAAGAGCTAGTATGTTCAAGGTACTGCCAAGGGCTTTGGATGTTACCTCATTTAATACTCAAATAACCCTGGAAGAGAAGTGCTCTTATTGCCTTCATTTTGCAGTTGAGGAAACTGAGGCAAATAGAGGTTAATTAGCTTGCCCAGAGTCGCAAGTTGATAAATATCTGACTCCAGATTAGAATTTAGGTCTTCCTAACTCCAGGTTTAACAGTCTATCCACTGTGCCATCTAGCTGCCTCTGACACAAAGACCTTGATTTATGGCCATATGGCCTTCTTAAAGGTCTCGGAAGCTAGTTGCTGAAATGGTCAATGGACTGTTCTTGTTGGGAAAATCCTAAATCCAAGTATTTTCAAAATGGCAGTGGGCACATTTTGTCCAAGACAGCTGCTATGTGTCCCCAGGTAGATTCTTTTGAGGTGAAACTTGCTGAACTCTCTGAGTATAGAGTTGTGAGAAAGCTCAAAGGTCATCTATTTGAATGCCCCACACTTTCCAGAAGGTAATGAAGTACAGAGGCAGAAAGTGACTTATCTAAGGTCATATGATTCAATTCAATGGAACTGGTTTTTAGAGTGTGCTTTGTACAAGACACTGTATGCTGGGGCTAAAAACCAAAATGAAATGGTTCCTGCCCTAAAGGAGCTTACAATCCACGAGGAAGAATCCACTCGTACCTAGACAAGTAGAAATAAAATATATGCAAAGTAAATGCAAAATAGTTTCAGTGTGATGGGGGTGAGGATTACTCAATAACAACTGGGGGAATCAGGCAACTATGTCATGTAGAAGATAGAACTCATGCTAAGACTTAAAGGAAACTAGGGATTCCAAGTGGCAGAGGTAAGAAGGAAGAGGATTGTAGATAGGGGAAAGGCATTTTGCAAAGAAACAGAGGTCAGAGAATGTGTGTGTCATCTGTTAGACACATGTAGGAAACTAGAAGTAAACTAATGTGACTGGAACACAGAATAGCTCTTCTGAGCCTCAGTTTCCCTAATTGTAAAATTAATAACTTGCACTAAGCAGCTTCTTGGGTCCTTTTCTGCTCTATATCTACATACCAAAGCCCGAGATTTTATTCCTGGGTGACATAAATTAGAAGGTAGGGATGGGAATGTTGGGGAAGGAAGAGACATATTGAATTCAAGAGGCCATGCTCAGCCTCCAGCTCTTTAGTCACCCAGAGGGTTTTTTTCCCTTTAATGCTACTTTAGAGGGCAAGTTAATTGGATGAATCTTTCAATTTGTTGTGACACACATTTCTTTCTGAAATTTCTTGATAATGAAACATCATGTACTTCCACATGACAGCTTCTCATTTCTGCCATTGGTATGTGTCTGTACATTTGTAACTTACTAGCATATAATAGCAGGAAGGACAGATTTTGAAATTCTAGTTTTCTTGTCCGTTCCTGGCACTTCATCCATGAATAAGAATATTCCATTGAGTACCAAAGATGCAGCAGTTGGGATACAACACAAAAACTTCCTTCCCTTTTCAAAAACCAGCCAGATACACATAACACTTCCCACTGGGAGCATTTTTACTGCATGCACTCTTCCTTCTTTCTGCATCCTATGAATTTCTCCACTATAGAAATGATTTCATTACCAAGATAGCATCAGTACTCAAGGTCACTAAGGTAGTTTCTATAAGTAAAAAATAGCGTGGGTAGTGAGAAGGCACATTGTACCTACTTTAATCCCTGAAGAATCAGTGATTTCATTATTCTGGGTACACCTTCTGCCCACCCAAATTGCAACCCTTGTAGAATAGATGGTCTCAAAGAGTTGATATGGCCAAAACACTTATCCTGCTTATGCTGACCTGAGGACTAGCCTTCCTTTCCGAACTTGGATAAGGTGGTCCTGGGTCAAGAAATTGACAAACCATCATTGGACCCATATTCAAAGCCATCCTTCCTTTATAGATTACCTAGAGCTTATACCCTAGAGATGTACCCCCTTCAAAACTCAACACAGCTACAATCCAGCAGAACTTTCCAGTTGAAATGTGTCTAAAAACACATTGCATGCCTTAATACTGATTTGTACCAAGTCTGGGTTCAATATGATCAAAATTGCAAAAATGAAATTCTGTGATGTTACATACTGTGATCCTTTAATGTCCTCTCTAGTGACAAAATTAAACCATCTCCTTCAGCCACCTTCATTACAATGCCATCTAATTAATTAACCTTGCCTATATTTCATTAATCTTTTGACTCATCAATTTACCCCTTTCTCTTATTTGTCATCTGCTCTTATTTCTCACCAAGAGGATCAAACGCCTTCAAAGACATTCACAGATCTTTTTTCAAATCCTAAAACACAGTTTTTAACTGCTCCAGAGATTTTAGCTGGTGGTCTGTCTTTTTCCTCATCCTCACTTCAGGAGGCATCACAGTTACTTCTAGGTGACATTCCTGTGGTACAAAAGAATGCATAAGATATAAGATTTACGAGATATTACACATGACAGAAATGAGGATAACTTTGTTCTGAGAGCCAGGCTGCCTATGAGACACTTAGAATAGAAGCATTGACAGTGACTTATTTGGGAGGCAGAGTGGGTCAAGAGGTTGAAGATCTAAATTCATGTCCCCACCCTGTTACTTCATACAAGTCAAGTCATATCTTGGAACCTTCTTTAAAATGGAGATTATAAAATGAAAGTACAGATTTAGTGAGGAAGTTTTAAGATCAAACAAGATAATGTCAGCAAAGTGATATATAACGAAAAGTATCAGGTATTATTATAATGGGGGAGAGGAAAAACATGGCAAAATCAGAGGAAAGTGAGGGTTTTGGGGGGGGGATTGTTGGGTTTGTTTATTTATTCATTTTGCTTTTTGGAGGGGGTAAGGCAGTGCAGTTGGGGTTAAGTGATTCACCCAAGGTCACATGGCTAGTTTTTTGTTAAGTGTCTGAGGTCAGATTTGAACTCAGGTCCTCCTGACTTCAGGGCTGGTGCTCTATTCACTGTGCCACCTAGCCACCCTGGAAAGTGAGTTTAAATAAAATATTTCATAAATGTTGCTTTACTCCCACACAGAAGTTTATTGTCACAAGAGTGAAACTGATCAGAAATAATAGGTAAGAGGGTAGAATGTGAAAACAAAGTTACAGTATAGAGGAAAAAACTGGATTTTAGCTATTTCAGTAATATGTGTTTGCATTCTGTAGAGGATCTACAGAAATCAGGCAGTGAGTTTGTCATGATCAAATACAGCAAGGATGGGTCCGTTGAGGCAAACCCCAACGTGTTAATCTACTCCCTATGACTCTGCTCATCATTTCTATAAATTTCTAAGCCACAATAGCACACCATGATCACCACTCCCATATTTGTGTTGTATCTTCCCCATTAGAACATAAGCTCCTAAAGCAGTGGTTCTCAACCTTCCTAATGCCGTGACCCTTTAATACAGTTCTTCATGTGTTGTGGTGACCCCCAACCATACAATTATTTCCATTGCTACATCATAACTGTAATTTTGCTACTGTTATGAATAGTAATGTAAATATCTGATATGCAGGATGTATTTTCATTGTTACAAATTGAACATAACCCACAGGTTGAGAACCGCTGTCCTAAAGAGAAGAGATTGTCTACATTTATAATTGTATCCCTGCAGTTTAGTACAATGCTTGGCATGTAATAATAAGTACTTAATGATATTTTTTTCATTTGGCTACTGAGTCCAATACATACCTGAGTAGAAATAGTTCTGTTCTACACAAAAGGAGTGGCCATACAGCCTCTTCTTGAAGAGCTCCAGTAGTGAAGGAGCTACCACCTTGCTCATTCTGGTTTCAGAAAGTTCAAATTGCTAAATAGACTTTCATTACCTAGAAGTAGAACAGATGTGACACCTCTCCTTAACCCTTAAGAACCCAGAAGACAGTTAGCATACCCTACCTGTGGTCCTCTCCAAGGAGAAACATTCTCAGTTCCTACAACCATTATCCATTTGTCATGGTCTCAATTTCTCTCACCCTCCTCATTACCCTCATCTGGACACACTCCAGTTTTTCAATATCTAATAAAACTTCTATACCTGAAAACAATTATATATGAATGTATGTATGTACACATATATATACATATATATACACATATATGTGTGTCTGTATGTTTGTGTGTGTATGTATGGGTATTGCATATAGTTGTGTGTATATATGTATGTATGTGTGCATGCATGTGTGTGCATGTGTATTTATTTTACCCAGGCAGGGTACAATAGGACTATCTACCTGACTAAAAGAGTTAGTGACAGAGGTAATTTTTTTACTTAGGAGTTCCTTTTCCAACAAAATAAGAAGCTATAGAGGCAGCAAGGCATAGCAGATAAAGTACTAGACTGGGAGTCAGGATGAACTAAATTCAATGCCATCTTAGACATTTACTGGCTATGTGACCCTGGACAAGTCACTTAACCTATCTGTGTCTCAGTTTCCCAATTTCAAAAAAAAAAAAAAGAGATTGGACTATGTGGCCCTTAAGTCTCTTTCAGTGCTACATCTGTGATTCTATGGTTCTTGTAAGGAAAGCATTCTGTAAATCTTAAACTCTATGTAAATGTTTCGTTAGTACTCTGGACACTATACTTTTATTAATTCAATCCACATATGTTAAGGTTTTTGACTTCTGTATCACAGAGGATTAGATTGCATTTGGAAACCTATATAAGCACTTTCACAATCTTAAACTGCTTTCTAACACAAAACCTCTTCTTTTTAATGCCACTATACTTTCATTATTACTATTTGACTGTGAATGATGGAAAACATGCTCACTGAGGAATCAAAATTATGGATAATCCAAAAGGCAACGAATAAACATGCTGAGTATAAGTTGGTTACTGAATCTAACCAAGCATGATGCTGAAGAAGCAACGAAGGAAGAGACACCTTTAAGGCATCCTATGATCAGAAAGGGAGATGGCTCAGGCAGGTAGAAAGAAATGGAGATAATGCATGAACAGCCTGCGTGCCATGGAATACTTTAATGAACTAGACAAAAGCCTCAAGAACGATGGGTGACTCTCCTGTGAAAAATGTATGGGAAGACAAAAGAATCATATGTAATAGGAAGGCATTGATAGACCAATATCTTCATGGAGGAGAGAGTTGCCATATTAATGAAATAATTCATCAAAGTATTGATGCGTGTCATGATGTTGACTTATATTTAGCTTGCTGTCCACTAAAACTCCCAGATAGTTTTCTAACTAATCCTTAGTTATCTAATACCTCCCCCAGTCTATTATTTTTCTAATGTTGATTTTTTTTCTTGACCCAAGTATATAAAATTACATTTTTCCTATTAAATATTATCTTACTAGATTTGGCCCATTATTCAAGCCTGTGCTGATCATTTTTCATGAGGACTCTGCCTCGCTATGCCTGTGAACTCTATTCATTTGAACGTTTTACAAGCTCATGATCCATACCTTTATTAAGTTGCTGATAAAAATGATGAATGCCACTGATCCATGGAAAGATACCTATGGCACTCTGCTAGATAGCACTGTATAAATTTATATTGAACCCATTAATGATTATTCTATGAGTCTGGTCCTTCAAACAACTCTGAAGTTACCTAACTATAAAATCATCTAGAGCCCATCTCTCCATTATATCCATAAGAAAATGATGAGATTTTACCAAATGTCAGACTAAAACACAGCAGTACTATCTTCATAGCATTGTTATGGTTAAAAAGAAAAGTTCAACTTCTTTTCATAAGGAGTTGGAGATAGAGAAACTGAACTTGTGGAAATATATTTTGTGTGATTTCACATGTATAATTGATGTCATAATTGCTTGCCTTCTCAATCAGTGGACAGAAGAGAAGGGAATAATGTAGAACTCCTTTTTAAAAGAATGCTAAAAATAAATAAAATTTTAATAAAAGTAACTCCTTTTATCAGTGATTCAGAGACAGCTTCATGATAATTTGAAGTCTTAAAAAGTTGTCTAGAATATCAATAGGTTAACAAAGAATATTTGTCATAAATAGGATTTAAACTTATATCTTCTTAACTCTGAGACCAGCTCATTAATTCTTATACCAAGATATTCCTCACCAATTGAGTGACATTATCAATAAAGGGAACAAGAGTCATATTCATGATGAGGCTATGGTGATTCTCAATGAATCCTGATTCCTACATTCCTACATTCCTACATTCTCACCTTCATATACAGGGCTCACTCACCTCCCTGCATGTGGCTTAAACTATTTTCTCCCTAAAATGTATTGAAACATTTCTCAATACTTGGTTGGCTCAGGGGACTAAAGACTCAGATTACTGACCCACTTCCTCAACACCTGGTATAGAGTAGTCATAAGGAGGTTGAGGGGAGATCATTTGCTTTGCTGATAGATTGTAATGCAAGTTTCATTCAGCTGAATCAAAAATGGGGTTCCCAATGTCTATGCTGGTTGAATCATTCTCCTGCTATGGCTAAGCAAATCTCCTTTTTCCTACCTGTTCAATGATTTATAAGTATCTTATGTTGTTCCAGCATTGAACCTAAAATACCAAGGGACTGGCTTGAATCGGTCCCAACCCAGAACACAATCACTTCAATAATACACTCTAGAATTTTGCCAGGATTCTAAATCAAGTTCACTGGCCTATAATTTGTAGGCTTTTTTAACAGAGACAATTGCCCTTCTCTCATTTGCTAGGAGAGTTGAAGTCATATCTTTCAGCTATTTTTAGTTCCTTTCCTGTCTGGCGTCAAACATGTTATCTAAGTCCAGCAACTATTAGGAAGGATTAGAGAATATAGAGAAAAGCTATGTGCTCATATGTCTCCTTCTTTTACCACTTTCTTTTTCTCTCCCTCCCATTCTGAGAATTCTGTGCCCTCCTGTAAGGAGCTCAGTAGAGTGCTTGAGATATGGCAGGTATTTAATGAATGCTTATTTCCCTGCTACCCATCCTGGGCTTTGTGAGGCAGTGTAGAGCATTGGAGAGATCACTCTTCTAAGAGTTGGAAGAAGGGAGTTCAAATCAAAGCTCTGACTATGAGCACCATAATCCAATATGAAAAGCTAGATGGAACCTCAGAGGCAACTGACCTCAACCCCATCCCTGTCTTTACTCATAGAATATAAGCTCCTTATGAATAGAGATTCTGTCATTCTTTGTAATCATCTCCTCAGTAACTAGGATAGTACCTAACACACCAGGTATTTAATAAATGCTTGTTTATTGGTGGCATAAGGCCAAAAATCAAGGCCCACAGAAGTAAAGTATCTGACATATGGTCAGAGAGATGGTGTTAACCTTTAAACCTGTAATCATAGCTTTAGAATGAAGAGGAACCTGGGAGGCTCTCAAGTTCAAGTGACTCATTTTATAGATGTGGAAGCTAAGGAATAGAGAGGTTGCTTGACTTTCTTGGAATCCTGAAGTTTGTAAGTACATGAGGTCGAATTTGGACCATGGAGGCTTCCTGACACCAGGTCCAGAACTCTTCTATATCACTCACCACAGAGGACATTTTCAACCTGAGAATGCTTCATAGGCACAAATATTAGCATCTTCATTTCATGGAGAGGAAGGCCAAGATGACGGGAGCTTGCTTTCTCTGGACCCAAAACCACAAGAGCTGCAGTTGTTGCTGAAGTAGATCTCAAGCAAGGAAATAAACTGGTAGGGATTGGGAGTGTTGTGTTGTTTTTGTGCCCAGTCTTAGTGACACAGCAGGACTCCCCAACAAATGTTCCACACATACTGTCCCCCTTTCCCTTGGCCTGTCATTAGTGGAGAGTAGTTCACTCTTATTGTCCTAATCAGCCTCCTCTTGGCTTGATATGAATTTTTCATCGAGGCCTTCATTCATATGTTTTGTGTCTTTCAGCCAGCTGAGGCCCCTGGACATTTCTATAGCCTGGAGCTTTTAAAAGCCTCTCTGGACTCCTCTTCTTTCCCCTTTGCCCATCCCCTGCTGTGTGTGTCCCCGTTTGCTTTATCCCTCAATTCAATCTTGTACAGTAAGTTGAAATATCAACAGAGTCAAGTTGACCTAAATGTGGAATGAAATTTTCCATTATCTGCTCAGAACCATTGCTAAATATCAAAGATATTGACCCACATGGATTCAAAATCTATTTTGAAAGCCATATAACAAGGGAGACTGGGCTGCATCACTCACACTGAGGCCTGCTCAGAGAAGGCAGAACAAGTCTGGTGGGGAAAAGTCTTACTGTGTTGGGTGAGAGTTAAGGAGGTGCTAGAGAGCATTTTTATTGCCCCAATTAATGAGTTATCAGATCCACTGAAGAGCAAATTATCAGGCCTCCCTCCTAAGAAGCCAGACTCAGAGTCAAAAAAGCGAAGGTTCAAATCCTGCATCTGACATACTGGTTAAATGATCATGAGTAATCCATTTGGCTTCTCACTACTCTGGACAATACACTAAGACCATAAATTGCAGGAAAGAGTCTGACAAACATAGGTTGAAGTAGTTTCTTCATCCAGAAATCCCCTATGCTAATGAATCATAGATTTAATCCCTAGCCTTATTCCTATGATATTCTAGTCACTATGAAAAGTTCTGGAAATACAGTCCTAAGCAAAATTGGCCCTGCCCTCAAGGATCTTAGATTCCAACATGGAAAATAACATGTACTTTTGTAGGCATATTTAAGAAACATACAAACCAAACACAAAGTAACCTTGAATGGGAAGGTGCTAGCTCCTGGAGGGATGAGGAAAAGTGTCACTTCAGCTGAATTTTGAAGGAAACCAGGAATTCCAAGAGGCAGAGGTGAGGAGAGAGTGCATTCCAGGAATGGAAGACAGCAGGTGCAAAGATCGAAGGTTGGAAGGAACATATATGAAGAGCAGCAAGTAGACATGGTATACAATTATATATGATATGCATACAAAGTATAACTGGTTCAAAAAGTGAATATCAAGGAGTAATTGATAAGAACATAGGAAAGACAGGGAAGGACTAGGTTATGAAGAACTCTGAAAGAAAGATTAAATTTATCAAGAAGACCTTCAGCACATTGGATGTATCCCTTGAGATGAATTTATGGGAGGACAGGGACAAGTGTCCCAGAGAACGAGCAGCTATGAATGGGTTGAATGGAACTCCCAAATGAATCCATAAGATCACAGATCTATTTGAGTATTTGAGAGCTGGGAAGTAGGGGTTAATGAAAATACAATAATGACATTGAAATTCTTAATATGGGGGCTAGAGAAAGGTGAACACTAACAGGAATAGTGAGGTCAGAATATGGGAAGAAAATTCAGAAAATATATAGGCCCAGGTTTAAATATGTTAAAAATCAAAGTTCTAGTGAACCATCTAGATCATGATGTTTTACACACCCATTGGAGATACTATTCTGACACTCAGGAAAGAGGTCAGGGATAGGAATTTTTAAATTTAAGAATGAAATTCATAGAGTTGATTGTGGTAGTTGTAGGAATTAACAACCCTGTTAGGGTGCAGAACAGTTAGGGTATAGAAGAGGACAGAGGACAGGATTACAGGGAGTCTAAGTGATGATGAAATACATGAGGGATAGGATTTGGAGTCAGAGCATATAGGATTCAAACCCTGGTGCTGCCACTAAATACCATTGGGGGCCTCGATTTCCTCATCTGTAAAATGAGGGGTTGAAATATATATATAAGTTCTTTCTCATCTCTAAATCTGTGACTCCATAATCTTCTGACCTTGGTTAGTTCTTTATTGCAGTTGAATACTGCTTCCAGGTCATTTTCCCCTCTCTTCTTCTAGAGTTCAGAAACTGGTTCTCAGTCTCTCAGTCTTCCTCTCCACCCTTATGCCCTGCTCTGAGTGAAGGTCTTGAGCATACATTACATAAGAACATATTGAAGGAACCTAAAAAAAGGAAAACTTTGCGAAGACAGGATAACTATCTTGAAGTATTCAAAGGATTATGATGTGCCAGGGGCCTCAGATTTGCTCCACTTGGCTACAGAAGAAAGAATTAGGAGCAATCAGTAGATGGCAGAGGAAAATGTAGGCTTACTGCAAGGGGAACATGCCTAACAATTGCAGGTGCTCAAAAATAGAACAGGCTGCGCCCAGGAAGTAGTGGGTTCTCCCCTTTACTGGAGGTCTTCAAAAATAGAAGGTTCCTTGCTGGGTAAGTAGTAGAAGGGGTTCTTGTTGAGGTACCAGGTGAACTTAGAAGGCTTCTGAAATTACTTCCATTTCAGAGTCTGTGATTTTATGAGGCTTATTTTGCTCCCCTGTGAAAAGGAGTTGGAATGGAATAGAATAAGTATTTATTAATACTTATTTTTTTAAGCATTAATACTTAATACCACTTAATACACATTACTACTATATGACAGGCACTATATTAAGTATTTCATTTTGTTTTCACAATTCTGTGAATTGGTTCCCCATTTTATAGCTGAGGCAGACAGAGTTGAAGTAACTTGTCCATGGTCACATGGGCCACAACTCACAAGTGCCTGAGGTTGTGTTTGAATTCATGGCTTTCTGATTATGGTCTAAGTGTTCTATCCACAGTGCTGAAAGGATGGTTAAGGTTTCTCTGACATTCTATAAGTCTATTTCTTCTTATGTGAGCACTTCCAAATTGAAGTCACTTGCATATGCAATTTCTTGAAAGTTACCTAAAGGATTTCCTATGATGGTCATTGAAGAAATAAAAGACCTCTCCCAAATCCTGGAAACATATTGAGTCACTCCCTGTAGCTTTAGCAAACTGGAAATAAAGAAAAGAAGAAAAAGAGAGATAACAAAAAGGAAAGGTAAAGGGAAGAACAAAGAAAGAAGGTGGAAACATGGGAGACGGAGTTGTTCACTTCATCCTATTGAGAATCAGGGAAGATACTCTTAATTCTGATGTGACTAACTATGCCATCATGAAGTCATCATGGAATTCTAGTGAATTTCTCAAGACAAACTGATTTTCTTAGCACTCATCAGAACCCACAGCTACATACCTGGCAGTACATGCTTGATCATTGGAGCCCCCTCCTCTGATTGGTGAATTTTTCCCAGAACCTCTATTTTGAGGAAGTACCAAGACTAGATATGCTCTCTCCTTCAGTCCCCTCCCAGCTCCATTCCTGACCCTCTAGATTCTTCATCATGCCCCAACAAAGATGGCTTCTACTCTCTTTTCCCTCTCCAATTCCCATTTATATGTTGTCTTTCCTCATTAGAATGTCAGCTCCTTGAGGGCAGGGACAGGCTGTCTTTTAGTACAGTGGCTGGAACATAGTAAGTGCTTAGGCTTGTTGACTTGACACAAACTTTTGTAAGGCTGATGGAGAGAGCTGATGCCCATGTATCATATATTCAATTTCTCCCTAGAGATGTCACAGTTGGTATTCTAAAATATTTATTTGTATTATGCCATTCATTTTCTTTGTAAGTCCATGGTTTTTTTTTCTCTAGCCAAATTTCAGGAGGGAATGGTTAAGGACATTGTGATACTGAAGAACTTAAAACACCTCGGCAATCACTTTCTTTATATTTGGCTATAATTAGTAGAGGGAATGGAAATTCACTACTCTGAGAATTCTGATTCTTACCATTAAATCTTATGCATATTGGTAGGGCCAGAAGGGTTGGAACAATAAATTCCCTGTCTCCATTCCCAACCTCCTTTCTGACACTATGTATACTTGCTTGAAGAACAGAGCTAATTGAGACTTTATCCAGGTATAGAGAGATGTTGTTGTTATGGTAGCTAAGCATACAACTCCACCATGCTCTCTGAGAGATCTAATGACTTGAACAATTTGCTTATGGTTCCACTGAAAGTTACTAGCAGAGCTAGGATTAGCCCCAGAGCTTCCTTCAGCCACTGAGGCACAGTGCCCCCAAGCTCATTAACTGCTCCTACTTTAGTCACTGGGAAAATTAGAGAAGTAGCAGCTAGAAAATCAACCATGCAATCGAGTCCAATGTGGCAAGAAGAGCACTGGGCCCTGGAGTCCAAAACCTGGTTTTGATCCTTGGCCTATTATTGATGTACTGTGTGACCTCAAGTAAGACATTTCTTCAGGTCACTTTCTTCAACTTTAAATAATCGTATTGGGTTAGGTGATCTCAAAAGCCCCTTCAAGCTCTGCAAAATTCTGATACAGACTCACCATGTGAAATTCAAGCCCATGACCATAGACTTAGAACTGAAAGGGTCCTCAGAGAGTATGCAATCCAACACTTTCATTTTCTAGATGGAGAAACTGGGGCCCAGTAAGGATAGAGCAGCCATCTTATCTCCATGGACCTTGGTTTCCTCATTTATAAAATGGGACAACAATGCTTGTACCAACCTACTTCACAAGGTTATAGGGTTAGCCAAGTGAGACGTAAAATGCTTCATCATCTCTAAAGCTAATATAGAACTATATGTTTTTGTTATTACCATCATCTTTCTATGAAGAGGAAACATTTCCACCATAACCCGATGAGATGAAAACTGCATAACCCCATTCAAATCTGAACAAAAGAAATTGGTGAAGTCTGATTTTAGGTCCTTATATTTGATTCCATGCTATTGAATTTAGCCTGCAATACATCATTAAGGTTGGTCCTCCCACTGAGTGAAGGCAATAATTACTTGCTTATGTTCTCAGGCTGTAACATCTCATCCCATTTCCCTTTGTCTTCTCAACAGCATTCCCCATTCCTCAATTTAGCTGGAAGTAATAAGATAGAAACATTTCCTCTGAAGTTGTTGATCTATAATCAGAATGAGCAAAGTCAGAAAGCTCAACTAACTCCATTGCCATACTTCCTGCTAAGTTCATCCAGATCTATTCACTTCATGTCATGCTAATCATAAAGCTGCAATTAATAAAAAAGAGAAAGATGTCAAAATGGGGAATCACATTGTCCCCCATTCATTTTCTACCATCTTCTACCTCTATCCATTTTTACCAGTGGAAAAAATGCTGAAATTGGAGCCAAAGGACCTGGATACCAACACTGTTTAGGCAATTTACTACACAACATTCAACAAATCATGTCACCTTCCTGGGTCTCCATTTGCTCATCTATAAAATGAAGGAGTTGGATTTTTTTTCTCTGGACCTATAATATTTATAATGGAGCCCTTTTACTTCACTACTTTAAAAACAGATTCTTTGTATTTGGGAAAATACTCATAAGAAGCTTTCTTTTAGATGTTCCTTATTTTTATCCCAGTAATTTAGGTCCCAAGAACAGGAGTCCATTCCAGGCATAAATTGGACTAGATGGCCAGTGAGGTCCTCTCCCAACTCTCCACATTTCTTACTTTGTTATGTCCTGGAAAGAATCTCCCAGATGGGAAGATTTTTTTTGACACTATTTTTTCTATTTTTGACACTATTTTCGACACAGATTTTTCTGACACTATTAGTGTGAGAGAACCTCTCCATGTCTTAATGATCCAATCCATGGAGAGAAACATTTGGATGGAGCACAAATAAATCAGTTAACGAAGGAAGGAAACAAGCATTTATTAATTGCGTACCATATACCAGGTACTGTGCTATCACTTTACAAATATTATCTCAATCATTACAACAACCTTGAGGAGTAAGTGCTATTGTGAGCCCTATGTTATATTTGAGGAAACTGAGGCAAATGGAGTTTAAGTGACTTGCCTATGGTCACTCTGGAGTTGTATTTGAACACAGGTCCTCTTGACTCTGGTTTCAGAACTTTATCCACATCACCTAGCTGACACTATCTCATTTATTGGCGATCTATTATTTATGTTGTTGATGATTCATTTTTGAATAGGACCAATGATATGATGAGCATGAATTGGATTTAAGTGAGGCAGAGTTGCACAAAGTCATCAGCCTCACTCTCTTTTTCCGAGTCACTGAAATCCAGTGGCAAGATAAAAGCCTTTTAAGTGTGTCTTCAAATGCTCTGAGCACAATGCCTGTTTTAGCCATCTTCATGCCTGTTGGAACAAATTGTTCTTATCTGCCCATTCTTCTATGGAAAGTCATGCACGCACACACACACACACACACACACACAATTAGCTCAGTTATTTGGTAGATGGGAGAGTGGTTGCTAGCAGGAGGGGAATCAGGAAAGACTTCCTGTAAAAAGTGGCACTTGATATGAATTTTAAAGGAAATTAGAGGTTTTAAGAGTCAGAGACAAGGAAAGATGGCCTTACAAGCACAGGAGACAGCCCATGAGAGAGACACAGCAAAGTTGAGTCTCAGAAAATATTTCTGGAAAAGATTTTTTTGAGCTTGTTGACCAATGGTGGGGAAAAGGTTAAATCACAGAATCACAGAATTTGAGAGTTGGAGGTTCCTCAGTGGCCGTCTAGTCCAACCCATCAAGTCCATTCCCAAAAGGAATTCCCATTATAATATATTCTACAAGAACTAGAAGTAAGGGCAGCTAGATTGCACAGTGGTTAGAGCTCTAAGATTAGAATCAGAAAGACTCATCTTCATGAGTTCAAATTCAGTCTCAGACACTTACTAGCTGTGTTACCATAGACAAATCATTTAACCCTCTTTCCCTCAATTCCTCATCTATAAAATTAGCTACAGAGGGAAATGGCAAACCACACCAATATCTTTCCCAAGAAAACCCCAAAATGGGGTCATAGAGAGTTGGATATGACTGAAACAACTGAAGAGCAAGTAGGGGATACAATCATGAATGAGTTACTTGGTGTTTATAGAATCCTATTCAAAAGAAAGAAGAGGATGAATAAAATTATCTTAGCATTGCATGTATGACATGCAAATGCTTTCTAATTTTAAAAATCCATAAGAACAAAAGAAATAAGAAAGATATAATGTGGAGTTAGAGGACCTACAATTGAATCCTACCTCTAACACTTACTAACTAGGTGACCTTGAGTAAGTCACAAACTCTCTAAGTCTCATTTTCCTCATCCTTAAAATAAGATAATTGTACCAGATGACCTCTAAGACCTTTTTACTCTCTCAAGCTATGATTACCTAACCCTGAGTTATAAACAACAGCAATAGCAGCAGCATTTCTAGAGCACTTTATGATTTACAAAGTGTATGGCACATGGTAAATACTACAATAAATAATTGTCTACTTGATTTACTTTACATAATGTATGGAATTGATGTTTCCAGAAACATATTCTAAGGCATCCTAATAAAATGTAAAGTCTTGGGGGCTTATATTTTCTGTACTGTTTCATAGTTGTCTTTGAATTTTCAGGACTTAGGACAGTGCCTAGTACATAGTAAGGGTTTTTAGAAGGCTTCTTAATTGATTGATTTTGGAATTCTTTCGCAGTGATACAGTTGTTCATCCAACTTCAGGGGACCCCCCCCAAAAAATAACTAATTTGACCCATTGGCATACTTCATCAACTGAATTTTTTCAGTTTTTTGTTTTGTTTTTTGAGTTTTGTGAGATTGGTCCTAGTTGTGGTAAGAATAGGTCATAGGGAGGGCTTCTCAAACTCACTCATCTCTGTGACAGTCTTAGTAAATCTTAGAAAGTTTAAACTAAAAGTCCAACAATAAATTCCTTTGAAGACAAAACAGACCAACTCCAGGTTTTCTAGTCCTAACAAGCTGCCAATGGGAAGGAGGGTTGCTGCTGGCAAAAAAAAAAAAAAAAGAGGCCTTGATTAGCTGTCACTTGGGCCCAAAACCTTTCTGGAGTGTGGTGATTAATATTATTGTGGCACATATAGTCCAGCTGGAAAGCTTGTTAAAATATCCATCAAGGGCTTTGAAATTCCAGCAACAGTTCCTGTACTCCCCAGTCAGTTAAATGAAGAACTTCAGTCTTCTGCTTCCAAGAAGGAGCAGAGGCTACCTGTCAGTGAGCCATCTCCTGGGGGAGGCCCTTGAAGCTCCTGGCTATCTCGTGGCTAGCTGTTTCCCATCTAGACCCAGCTCTGTTCCCTCTACAGAAACTTGGGGGGATGGTCTTTCAGATCCCTCAGCATAGCTGTGAGTAGAGTTTGGGGCCAAAGGAAATACCACAGCTCCTATCAGCATGGCACAGTGGATAGAAAACTACATTTGAAGTTGGAAAATCCTGGGTTCAAATATTACCTTGGGCAATTTTATCAAGTCAACATGCATTTTAAGTGCTTTCTATGTGCCAAGCATTGTACCATCTTCATGAAAACAAACAGAAGACAAAAACAGTAACTCTGTTCTCAAGTAGGTGACATTATAATAGGGGAGACTTGACAAACAAGCATTTAATGAACACTTCCTTTGTGCCAGATACAGGGCTGGAAATTTAAGTATAATAAATGACTGATTTATGTATTTTTAGTTATCAACATTCATTTCCACAAGATTTTGAGTTACAAATTTTCTGCCCCTCTTTCCCCTACCCCCCCACCCCAAGATAGTGAGCCTACTGAATACCCCTTCCTCCAATCTGTTCTCTCTTATATCCTCCCCCATCCCTCCTAACTTTCTAGTAGGGCAAGATGGATTTCTATACCCCAGTGCCTGTGTATCTTATTTCCCTAAGTACAATAAATGAAACAGTATTTATATTCTAATAAAGGACAAGGACATGTGTAAGTATGAAGTTTAAAAATGTAATGTTACTTAATCTCTGAACTCCAGAATAATAGGACTGTGAGATTATGCTATACAAAAATTGCTTTAAGAAACTAGAAATGTTCAACTAAAGGAGGACTTCGGGAGAACATGACAGCTGGCTTCAATTATTTGAAGGACTATCATGTAAAAGTTATATTAGGTTTTTTTCTGCTTGGCCCCAGAGGGCAGAATTAGAACTCACATGTACAGAGAAACAAGCTTGATGTCAGGAAAACTTGCTAATAATGAATGATCCCAAGTGGAATGGGATGTCCTGGGAGGTGAGAGGTTTGTTCCTCACTAGAAGACTTGAAACTATAAAAGAGATTCTTGGTTGGGGGAGGTCATATTATAGAGTCTCTAAAGGCTCTATCAGCTCTGAGATAATGTCATTTTTGTGATCCAAAGCCTAAAAATGGCTTTGAAATGCAACAAGACTTAGGAGGTACCATGTATATAGTAAATCAGGATGATGATGATAATGGTAACATTTATATGTTGCTTTTAGGATTGCAAAGTGCTTTACCCACATTATCATATCTGATCCTTAGTTGATATCCCTGTGTGGTAAGTGCTATTATTATCTCTATTTTACAGATTTGGAAATTGAGGTCTCAGTAAGTTAATTTGATTTGCACAAGGTCCCACAGCTCCTAAATACATGAGGTAGGATTTGAACCCATGTCTTCCTAACTCTAAGGCCAGCACTGAAGTAATCTCAAGGGGGGCCAAGCTGTAACAAGTGGGAGAAATTAGGAAAAGCTTCCAGTAGGATATGGCCATGAGCCTAAGGACAGCCTCTTAAAAGGAGTCAAGAATTCAGAAATCATGGGTTCAATCTAGAGTTTGGCATCAATTGTCTGCCATATATCCCTGAAGCATCTCTTTTCCTGTAACACAGAACGTCTCCAGTGTGGGTGATAGGCTTGTCCCTTGGCACCAGTCATATAAATGTAGCACTTTTCTCACTCCTGCTTTACAGAGAAGCTTTTTGTTGCACTGTGGTCCTTTATGGAGAATGTTGTCAGGAAGAGCGATACTCTGTTGACCTCTACCACAGATGACGTTCAGAAGTACGTCATCACTCGTATGTATTCTTTAATCCTAGGACATGAAGGGAGACAGATGCAGGAAGAAGCAGAACACTGGTGTCAAGGTTGCTCCTCTATGCAGAAAGCAGACACCCCTCACTCTATCACCCAGAGGCCATGGATAGACAACCCATAATTTCAAAATGGGTTGGTTGGGGGAATACATCTCTAGTGGATGGAAATTGTCAGCATCATTAACAGCAGGTAGTCACCTTGTGGCATTTTTCTTCTTTCTCATTCTCATCACCCTCAATGATAATGTCAGAACTCAAAAGAATCAGAAGAAAGGCATGAAGAAAAACGAATACAAAAAAGAAGAGCAGACGATAAGAGCAAGTCTGTTTCCAGTCTGTCAGGCACATCATACTGTTCTCTTCCATGGCTTCTGAAATTATACTCTTTTTACTTTAGAGGCAGTCTTCCCTGATGTCAGGAAAAAGTCTATAGGATTCACTTGAATATGACAAGAACTTATAAAGCACCTAAAACATGCAAAGTGGTGTGGCACCATGGAAAGATAGTGGTCCTCAAAGTCAAGATGTTCAAGCGCTGCCTCTGATATACATTAGCTATGTTACCCAAGGAAAGTCAATTAACATAAAAGTATCCAAGGCAATTTTCTCAGGCTGTAAATTTCAGAGAAGGCAACAACTTGAACTGGTAGAGGGAGTTTCCTTATCTAGAATTTCCCTAGATAAGTGAAATCACAAGTCCAATCCCTAGCCCCTATGTGCATTGCAGTGGGGTTACAAATACTGAAGCAAGAAATAGTCCTTTCCCTGGGGAAGCTTACATTCTACTACAAGGTGGGAAGGATGAAGAAACAAAAATTATATGGAGCATGGAGGTAACAGTTGCCATAAAAGGGAAGGCTCCAATCTTCACATGAACTAGGAATCCAGAGCATGTGGTGCAGAGATCAAAAGGAAAGTGATAAGAAGGAAACCATGAAAGTAAATACTATATATACTATGTAGCCAAGGTATACTAACAGACATTCATCTGGTGGACTGGGTAGTGTCAAATGGCAACTAGATGGAACAGTGGATGGATAGTTGAGTCTGGAATCAGAAAGACTTGAGTTCAAATCCAGCCTCAAACATTTATTAGCTGTGTGTACCTGGACAAGTCCATTATTCTCTGTTTACCTCAGGTTCCTCATCTATAAAATGGGGATGAGAATAATAGCACCCTCCTCCCAGGATTGTCAGATGATCAAATAAGACAATAATTATAAATTGCTTAGCACAGGGTCTGGCACACAATAAGGACTATATAAATACTATTTATTATTATTATTAAAACTAAAATAATGTCCCTCCTCCCCTTTCCTGCTGATGTTATAAAAGGTAAGTTGGGAAAGATACAATAAAGAAATCAAGGGTACAGTTCAATTTTAAGTGAGCATTTCATTTCATAATGAAGGTAATATTTCTACATTCAGAACCTCAGGATCATCCCAGATTCTGTGCTTAACAGCCCTTAGATATCCAATCACTTTCTAAGTCTTCTTGATTATGGCTCTGCAATTTCATTAGAATATAATCTGGTTGAGGGTAGGGGTGTGTTTCACTTTTCTTCCTTTGTTTCTCCATTACTTAGTTTAGTGGCTGGCACATAGTAGGTACATAAGTAATCGTTGATTGATTGATTGACTGATTTTGAAATATATGTATTCCATATTTCAGGCTACTATCATTACCTATTATAATAGAAAGTATACTCACTGAACTTCCAACTTTCAGTCTCTTCCCTCTCTAATCATTCTTCTGTGAGGCTGCCCTAATTATGTTCCTAAAATAGAAGTCTGGTCAGGTCCCCCTTCAACAAACTAACATGACTCTCAATTGCCTTTGTGATTAAATTAAAAATCCTCGGCTTTGTGATGTGGTGCTAGACTATCTTTCTAGATTTGCAACATATTATTCTCTTTCCATTTAAACTCCAAGCAAATTTACCTACTTAGTCCCACCAGAGTTCATTGTCTCTTCTCTCACCTTCATGCCTTTGTACAGGCTGTTCCCCCATACATGGAAAGTACTCCCTCCTCACCTCTGCCAATTAAAATTCCTCATTCCCTTCAAGGCTTAGTTCATATGCCATCTCTGACAGGAAGCCTTTCCTAACCACCCTTATTGTTAGTGCTCACTTGCTCCTCAGACTATCAGGTATATATTCATCTGTCTACATCTTTTGCTCTCATAGAGTGTAAACTCATGGTGGCAGTAGGAGCTATTTCATATTATCTATACATCTCCAGCACCCAAGACAAAGTCTTTGCCCACTATAGGTATCTTGAATTGGTCTAGATTGGAATATGAAATCAATTGGCATCTGCCTTAGTACTCTCTGTGTCAATAAGAAATATGAGATTCTTGTTTTGTTCTGTCAAGAATTAGGTCATGGGGATGAGCCCAGAGAAGTTTTAATATAGTTCATTAAAAGGGAAAAGTGGAAATTTTCAAAATATTAAAATGACCATCATGGTATAGTGGGAAATCATATTAGACTAGGAGTCAGAAAAGACCTGAGTTCAAATTCCACCTATAATACTTACTAGATCTGTAACTCTAAGCAAGTAACTTGACTTATATGAGCCTCAGTTTCTTTATCTGGATAATGAGGGTAATTTCTGACAAACTACCTCACAGTGCTAGGTCAGGAAGACTCATCTTGATGAGTTCAGATCTGGTGTCAAATATCTATTAGTTGTGTGACCATAGTCAAGTCACTTAACCATATTTGCTTTGGTTTCTTCATCTGTAAAATGAGCTGGAGGAAGAAATAGCAAACTCCTCCAGTATCTCTGCCAAGAAAACCCCAAATGGGTCACAAAGAGTTAGAAATGACTGAACAACAAACAGCAAAAACAACAAATCCTTAGTCTCTGTGTAAGGCAATTAGTACTTGAAATTAGTCATCATCTGTATTTTTATTGTCACCTACTGATATTGTTCATCCCTCATTCTCAAAGAGGACCAATGACATTCTGATTGTTATGTGTTGACCTACAAGTGAATTGGATTTGAGTGAGGCAGAACTGCACAAAGTCATCATGCTCTCTCTCTCCTCTAGAATCATCTGATGATGGCCCAGGATGCAGTGGGTGTCCTTGGCTTTTCTAAATTAAGGTCTTTCAGAGTGGCTAGGTGGCACAGTGAATAGAGCACCAGCCCTGGAGTCAGGAGGACCTGAGTTCAAATCCAGCCTCAGAAACTTGATAAAAAAACTAGCTGTGTGACTTTGCATAAGTCACTTAACCCCAATTGCCCTCCAAAAAAAAAAAGCAAAAAAATAATAAATTAAGGTCTTTCCCAGGTCTCAGTTTGTCTGAGACCACATCCATCTGATGACTAAAGGCTAGATAAGTGCTGAGACAAAAGTTGTACAATTTACCATCTCAAAAATATCAATCTGAGAGGGCAAGATGCTTGGAGTTTCTGGTCAGGACAGAAAATAATTACTATTTACACTTATTCTACATCATAGAAATCTAAACAATTGGCCACAGAGGCTTGGTTTAGGTCTATTACTGGCCATTCAGTGAAAACCAGAATGATTTGGGTTTGAAAGTATAGTTAAGTAACTCTATTTAAAGCACAATGGAATTTTTAAAGTCTGTTTTTTAGAGCTATGTCTCAAGAAATCTAAAACGAAAATTGTGCAAGACAAAAGTAAATTTTCCCAGCTTTAAAAATGAAGAAGAAGAGTGGGGAAGAGGAAAAGGAGAAGAAGAGGAAGAAGAAGGAAAGACAGAGGGGGAAGAGGAGGGGAGGAGAGGAGAGGAGAATGGAAAGGAGAGGAGAATGGAGAAGACAAGTGAAGGGAAGAGAATGGAGAAGAGAATGGGGAAGGAAAGAGAAGGGAAGGGAAGGGGAGGGGAGGGGAGGAGAGGGGAGTGGAGGAAAGAGGAGGGAAGAGATACCAGCATTTCCCAACTTCCATTCAAATTAGCAGGTTGAGTCCCTGGAGAGCAGCTACTACTACTCTTAAATAACATGGTAAAGATTCAAAGTCTTCCCCTAAGAATCTGGTTCATTCCTTCCCACAAATACACACAACATCCATGAGAGAAGTAGCCTTAAACTTAGCAGTGAGGCACACATATAAGTTTACCTAAATGTATTCATTTGGATGGCTTAGAATGAGTATAAATAGCAATTGTTTTCTGTTCTGGCCAGAAACTCTGAAGGTCTTCTCTTTCCAGATTTATATCTTGGGGATGGTAAATTGAGACATCAATTCTTAGGCCTTAGACATTGAATGGGTGTGGCCTTAGACAAATTTAAACCTAAGAAATATCTTAATTTAGAAAGGCCAAGGTCACCCATAACATCCTGGTTCATAACCAATCTTTATTTTTGTATTGCCACTGCATTCTGAAGACTCTGGAGGACAGAGCAAGGCTAATGACTTTACACAACTCTGTCTCCCTCAAATCCAATTAATGCATGAGTCAAGACATCATATGATGTCATTGGTCCTTTTTGAGAATGAAGGATGAACAATATCAACAAGGGTTCTGAATAAGGTTTCTACACAAAGACAAGAACTTCCAGAGCAGGTGATGTGAGTTAAACCTTGTCACATATATTTCTTACACATGTCACCTGTTGACTCTTCAGATATCCTCCATTTTTTTCTGGGGAGGATATGCAGTCTAGGCATTTATAAGCAAATGTGTTCTGTTCCCAGCACATATCTACATTGAGGAAACATTCACCATTTAATGAAAAGATCACTGAAATTGTCATCACAGGACTTGAATTCAAGCCACATACTACTTTTGTGGCCTTGGGCAAGCCATTTAACTTCTGGGCTTCCATTTCCTTAATCTATAAAACAGGTAGGAAGATCTAAGTGATCTATAATGTCTCTTCCACTTCTAGATCCATGAGTCTATGAAGTTTTTACTTGACCAGATTAACTCAAATTTTGTTTTATAATGATTGGTTGAGTAATAGTGATGAAATGCTCATCTTCCTTACCAGAGGTGGTGAACTACAGTGATGAAACTCTGTATACTTCTATCAGATGTAATTGTTGTGATAGTTTGTCTTGACTAACTGGGTTTTTTCCTTCATTACGAGAAAGCATTCTGAGACAGAGCCAAGATGGTAGAGTAAAGGCAGAGACTCACCTGAGCAGCAGAACCCAAAAAAAGATAGAATAAGCCTTGGGAGTGACTAAATCATGAGCAGGAGTGACTTCTTCCAGAGTTCTCAAACCCCCGATGGTAACAGGGTTCAACAACTGGTCAAAAGGAGATTACAAAGGTCTTTTTGCTAGTACTAAGGGAGGATTCTGTTGCTTTGCTCATATCTGGTTCTGAGTCACAGTCCTGGATGGCAGTCACAGGGTGATAAGGAGTACTGGCATAGCATAGCTTGTGGCCATAGTGGAGGGGGGACACATCATAGTTCCATGGCAGAAAGTAATGCTTGTGGTCACTCACTGGGCAAAGCACAATCCAGGAGAGTAGTAAACACCTCTCCTTTAAGCATACAAGCCTGGAAGAAATGAAAACTTACAGGTTCCCCTATAAGTATCTCTGAAAATTACTGTGCAAAATCTTCAGAGCTTGGGATACTTTGCCCTCCACCCTGGAAGTGGAGCCCTACTTTAAAAAAAAGAGTTAAAAATCACTACTAGGCTGGGAAAATGAGAAAGCAACCAAAAAAACCTCTGACTATAGAAAGTTCCTATGGTTACAAGGAAGAACAAAATGCATACTCAGAAGAAGACAACAAAGTCAAAGTTCCTACACCCAAAGCCTCCAAGAAAAATGTCTCAGGTCATTAAAGAACTCAAAAAGGATTTTGAAAATCAAGTAAGAGAGGTGGAGGAAAAATGGGAAAAGAAATGAGAATGATGCAAGAAAATCATAAAAAACAAGTCAACAGCTTGGTAAAGGAGACATACAATAAATACTGAAGAAGATAACACCTTAAAAAACAGACTAGATCAAATGGTAAAAGAGATACAAAAACCAATGAGGAAAAGAATACCTTAAAGAGCAGAATTGGTCAAATGAAAAAGGAGGTACAAAATCTCACTGAAGAAAATAATTCCTTAAAAATTAAGATGTAGCAAATGGCTACTAGTTACTTTATGAGATATCAAGTAACAATAAAATGAACCAAAATAATGAAAAAATAGAAGATGATGTGAAATATCTCATTGGGAAAAAAAACAACTAATCTAGAAAACGTATCAAGGAGAGAGAATTTAAAAATTATTGGACTATCTGAAAGCCATGATCAAAAAAAGAGTCTAGACATCATCTTTCAAGAAATTATCAAGGAAAACTGCCCTGATCTTCTAGAACCAGAGAGTAAAATAGAAACCAAAAGAATTCACTGATCACCTCCTGAAAGAGATCCCAAAAAGTAAACTGCAAAGAATGCTATAACCAAATTCCAGAGTTCCCAGGTAAAGGAGAAAATATTGCAAGCAGCCAGAAAGAAATAATTCAAGTATCGTGTGGCCACAGTCAGGATAACACAAGATTTAGGAACTTCTATATTAAAGGATTGGAGGTCTTGGAATATGATATTCTGGAGGGCAAATGAGCTAGGATTACAATCAAAATCACCTACCCAAGAAAACTGAGTATAATCCTTCAGGGGGAAAATTGAACTTTCAATAAGATAGAGGACTTTCAAGCATTCTCAGTGAAAAGAATAGAGCTGAATAGAAAATTTGACTTTCAAATACAAGACTCAAGAGAAACATAAAAAAGTAAATAGAAAAGAGAAATCATAAGGGATTCAACAAGGTTAAACTGTTTACACTCATACATGTGAAGATGATACTTGTAACTTATAAGATCTTTCTAATAATTAGGGTATTTGGAAGGACTATATCTAGATAGAAGACACGTGTATGACTTGAATATGAAGGAGTGATATCTTTAAAAAAATAAAAATTAAAGGGAGAGAGAGAAATGGATTGGGAGAAAGAGAAATGGAAAGGTAGAATGCAGTAAATTATCTCACATAAAAGAAGAAAGAAAAAGTTTGCAGTGGAGGAGAAGAGCTGGGACATGGCGAGGAGTGAGTGAACCTTACTCTCACCAGAATTGGGTCAGAGACAGAAAAACATCCAGTCAATTGAGTATATAAATCTATCTTACCCTACAGGAAAGTAGGAGGAGAAGAGGATAAGAGGAGGGGGAGTGATAAAAGTGAGAGCAGATTGAGGGAAGGAGTAGGCTGAAGCAAAACACTTTTGAGGAGGGACAGGGTAAAAAAAGAGAGAGAATAGAATAAATGTGGGGAATAGGATGGAGTTAGCTAATAGTAACTGTAAAAAAAAATGAAGCAAGTTTATCTGATGAAGGCCTTATTTCTTAAAAATTTAGAGAACTGAGTCAAATTTATAAAAATCATAGCCATTACCCAGTTGATAAATGATCAAAAGATATGATCAGTTTTCAGATGAAGTAATCAAAACTCTTGATAGCCATATGAAAAAATACTCAAGTCACTATTGACTGGAGAAACACAAATGAAAATAACTCTGATGTACCACTTCAAACCTATCAGATTGGCTAATATGAAAAAACAGGAAATTATAAATATTGGAAAAAATGTGGGAAAATTGGAACACTGATGCATTGTTGGTGGAGTTGTGGACTGATCCAACCTTTCTGTAGAGCAATTTGGAACTATTCCCAAAGGACTATAAAACTGTGCATACCCTTTGATCCAACAATACCACTACTAGGTTTTTATCTCAAAGAGATCATAAAATGGGGGAAATGAGCCAGATATACAAAAATATTAATAGCAGCTCTTTTTGTGGTGGCAAAGAATTGGAAATTGGGGTATGGCCATCAATTGGGGAATGGCTGAACGAGTTGTGATATATGACTTTAATGGAATATTATTTTTCTAAAGAAATGATGAGCAGTCAGATTTCAGGGGAAAAAACCTGAAAAGACTTAACATGAATTGATGCTGAGTAAAGTGAGAAGAACCAGGAAAACAATGTACACAGTAACAGTAAAACTGTGTGATGACCACCTTGATAGACTTAGCTCTTCTCAGCAATACAATGATCTAAGACAATTCCAAAAGACTCATGATAGAAAATGCTACCCTTATCCAGAGAAAGAACTATGGAATCTAAATGTGAATAGAAATGCACTATTTTCTCATTTTTTCTTTCTCAGGGTTTTTCCTTTTTTTCTGATGCTTCTTTCACAGCCTAATATGGAAATATGTTTAATATGATTGTACATGTATACCCTATATCAGATTGCATGTTATCTTGGGGAGGTGAAAAAGGAAAAGGGGAAAAATTTGGAACTCAAAATGGTATAAAAGTGAATGTTGAAAAACATCTTTCCATGTAAGTGGAAAAAAATAATATTAAATGGGGGGGGAGTGAATGTTGAAAACAAAAATATAAATATTTTTTAAAAAAGAAAAGATTCTATTGGGCAAGAGAAAAGAGTACTATGAAGTAACTGAAATAAAAAATAATCAAACATAATAAAACATTCCTTTAAGATGGAAATGTTGCCAAAAGATATTAAATTAATGTGTTAATTTATTCTGTTCTCCAAGCCATTGGCATACTTGCTGTGGATCATTTCAGAGGTGGTTATCACCCACCCAGACACCTGCTGCTCCAGAGGCAACAAAATGAGCCCAAAACAAGTGAAGACCCACAACATAAATTACCACCAACTGCACACACCCTCTAAGTACAGGCTCCAAATCATAGCTTTGGAATCCAAGAGGCAAAATTACTCTTTTAGTAAATCCCTTCTCTCCTACAATCTCTTAAAAAAAAAAACTGAGAAAAAGCATCTAGCTAATTGTTCTCTTGTTTATCATTCCTTCTATATTGCATCTTCAGAAAGTTTATTAAAAAACAAATCATTTCAAAGCACCAAATAATTTGTTGTCCATTCTTCAAAACTCAGTATTTGGGGCTGACCAGGCTCTCAGAGGTCATCTAGGCCTACCCTTCATTTTGTAGTTCAGAAGCAATGTATTATAGAAGGAAAAGCACCTTGAGGCATCAAAAAAGTGGTTTTTGAGTTTCACTTCTACTAGCTCCATGACAATGGGCACATCTTTGAACCCCCTAAGAGCCTCAATTTTCTCAACTATAAAATGAGAAGAATTAGAAACAGACTTTTTGACTCCAAATCCAGAATTCCTCCCATTACATCATGCTATGTTTCTCAATTGTAGGTGGATCTCCATGGAGCTATAAAATCACACATTTTGGTCAAAAACTTCTTTGGCATTTGACCACACGAAAATCCTCTGCCCTTCTCAAAAAAAAAATAACTCCAGGGAGCAGAGGGAATAAATGTTTTTGTTTTGGGGGGGGAGGGGTTTGGTGTAAAAGAAAACTGAAGCTATTCATTTATGGTCCTGTATATCGAGACTCTCAGCCAAGGAAATACCAATATTTTGGGCAGCTTGTTGAAAGGGAGCAAAAACTGGACAATTTCACTTGAGATTGGTGAAAAGAAAGGAGTTTTCTGTCCAGGACGTATGATTAAGTCTTTAGTATTTAAGTATAGTACTTAGTGCAAGCTCTGCCTTCACAGAACTATCTGTTCCATACCTAAGGAACTGCCCGCACAGAAGCACACTGTTCCTTTTATATCCTGCCTGGATCATTTCACTGCTTGTTAACACATTAGCCCTGTGGGTGAAAAGGGAAAGGAGACAAAACAGGGACCAGACCATTTGGATTCTTTTTAGTAGCTTTGGTTAGTGAAGGAGGAATTCTTTCTTAAATGGAATTCTCTCTGGGTTTCCTTATTGTCCCTGTCCTCTATTAGCCTAAAGTTTAGAGATTGGCTATAAAGCATGTGCTTTCCCTTCCTTCTTTTTTTTGCCTTTTCTTCATTCTTTTCTTCTTTCCTTTGGTTTTCTTTCTTTCTTCATGTTTTTTTTCCTTGCAAACCCCAGAGCCAGTGGAATAAATTACTTTGAATGAAGACTGAGTCAAAATGGAAATGATGAAGGATAGAAAGTCCCAAAGAATAAGTAAGCTAGTCCAGCCTGCCGAGAAGAAAGCCTGGTGAGAGAGAAGGAGGGATGTCATGCCATCCAATGGGCATCATTCTAACCTACTTTAGCAGTGGCCAGTGAACCTTTCACACACAGAAATACAACTCAATGTTTAAAATATGTGTAAGCTTTCAAGTTCCATAAATGAGGGTATGTGAGGAGGTATTGCAACATCTCTGACTTCATCAAAACCTATTTAAAGAATTGCATCATCAGGGGCTAAGGCAAGATGGCAGAATGGAAGCAGAAATTTTTCTGAGCTCCTCCATGAATTCCATCACTAACTTATAAAAATTGAATTTGAATGGATTTTAGAGTGATGGAATTCATTGGGAGACAGAGCGTGGCAGATTCCCAGCCCAGGAAAGCACCCATGTAAGTCTCATCAGGGGGAGCACGGGGCACAGGGGGGCTGTACCAACTCAAACCTGATAGCAGACTACAGGGGAGTGAGATTGAGCCCTAGTCAGTGAATCCACCCTCTCCAAGGGTGATTCACTGACATCACACCACCAGAGGAAGGATTGGTCAGAACTGGGTAAGAGAAAGTGCAGGGCCTGAGGCATCAGTTTCTCCTGGGGCTATCAGCCCACAGCCTGAATGTCTAAAAATCACCTACCTGAACTTCCAGGAGCCAAGATGGCAGAGTAATCCTAGCAGTTCTAATCCCCCTCCCTGACTCAGAAAACCCAGAGACTAATGCCCCACCCAGTCTAAAATCCTGAAACAGTGGAAACAGCCTCAGGTTTGGGAGTTCTAGAGGAAGGGTGCGAATGAAGCTGTGCCAAGCCTGAAGTGAAGGGTGGGAGGCCTCCCAACAAGTCCCACCTCAGCTGACCAGGGGAGATCCCAAAGCCCATGGCGGTGGAGCCAGAAGAAGCTGGCTAACAATAGAAGCCCAGCTAAGCCTTAGCACAACCAGGGGAATCTGCAGATGCCAGCACTGCTGGCCACCAGCTGCTGAGGCTGCCTGAACTGACCAGAGGCTGTAAGCCTCAGGGTAACCCAGGGGAAACTCTGAGAGTCCTGGCCTTGGCCTCAGTCTAGACACCCAGAGGCTACAGCACACAAAGTCAATAACCAAGCCCCTAGCTCCCAGACTGAGAAGGATGGGTCAGAGCCTTCTGTACTCCAGAAACAGAAATCTTCTCTAAAAGTCAAAACATAGGTAATCACAATGGGCAAGAAGGAAACTCTGAAATCAAGAATAATACAATCCTATTATAGCAAGCAAGAACAACAAAATTAGAGGACAATATGGACTCTATACTCACACTTGAGACCACAGAAGGAAATATGAACTGATCTCAAGCCCAAAAGGCACTCTTGAAGGAGCTAAAGAAAGATTTTAAAAGCCAAATTAAAGAGGTAGAAGATAAATTTAAATCTAAATTGACCAAATTGGAAAAAAAAAATCTTACTGAAGAAAACAAATCCTTAAAAAGTAAAATTTGTGAAGTGGGATAGGAGGTTCAAAATCTAACCGGAGAAAATACTTCCATAGAAAAGGAGCTTCAAAAACTAACCAAGGAAAAAATTCACCAAGAATTAGAATCAGTCAAACTGAAGCTGAAGACTCTATAATGCATCAAGAGTCAGTCAAACAAAACATAAAGATTGAAAAATTAGAAGAAAGTATAAAATATCTCACTGGAAAAACAACTGAGTTGAAGAACAGATCTTGGAGAGAAAACCTAAGAATTATTGGTCTACCAGAAAGCCATGATGAAAAAAAATAGCCTGGACAACATCCTCCAAGAGATTGTCAAAGAAAACTGTCCTGAGGTCCTAGAATCAGAGGGTAAAATAGTTATTGAAAGAATTCACCAGACTCCTCCTGGAGGAGATCCCAAATTGAAAACTCCAAGAAATATGGTAGCCAAATTCCAGAATTACAAGGTCAAGGAGAAAAAAATACTGCAAGAAGCCATAAAGAAACAATTCAAATATCATAGAACTACAGTCAGGATTACACAGTACCTAGCAGCATCTACATTAAAAGATTGGAGGGATTGGAATTTGATATTTCATAAGGCAAAAAAGCTTGGACTATAACCAAGGATCAATTACCCAGCAAAACTGAGCACAATCTTTCAGGCAAGGAGATGGCAATTTAATGAAATAAGGGACTTCCAGACTTTCTTGATGAAAAAGCCAGATCTTGATGGAAAATTTGATCTCCAAATACAAGACTCAAGAGAGACTTAAAAAGGTAAACAAGGAAAACACACACACACATGCATGCATGCACATAACTTGTGAATCAACAAGAGCAAACTGTTTACATCCCTGTATGAGAAGCTGATATCTGTCAATAATGAAATTTATATAATTATCACAACATTTAAAAGGGATATACATAGATAGTGGGTGTGGGTATAAATGAACTAATCTGATGATTAAAAAAAAACCTTATGAAGGGGTACAAAGGGACTGTAAAGGGAGAAAAGAAAAGTAGAAGGCAGAAAAGGGTAAATTATGCCACACAAAGAGGCATAAAAACATACTATAGTGGAGGGAAAGAAGGGAGGGAGATGAACATCATATGAACTTTATTCTCATTGGTTCTGGTCCAAGAAGGGATCAACATAATGAGTTAAGTTTAAGGTTCTGACATGAAAAGATGCAAAAACTCATTATGATAGAGGGAAAGAAGGAAGGGAGAGGAGCACTGAATGAAATTTACTCTATTCAAGGAGGGAACAACATACTCCCTTTACTATAAAAATCTATTTTGCCCTACAGGCAGTAGGAGGTGTAAGGGGTGGTGGTTAGAAGGGAGGGAAATAGTAGTAAGGGGAAAAGGTAAATAAAGAGGGGGGGTTACAGGAAGGGAATACTGAGGGAGGTGTTCGTCAAAAGGAAAACTCTTAAGGAAGGGGAGGGAGAAGGAAGAAATAAAAACAAACAGGGGAGGGAATAGGGTGGAGGGAAAGATACAGATAGTAGTCATGACTGTGAATGTGAATGGGATGAACTCTCCCATAAAATGGAGGAGGATAGCAGAATAGATTAAAAACCATAATCCTACAATATGCTGTCTACAAGAAATACATTTGATACAAGGAGATACACACAGTGTAAAGGTAAAAGGCTGGAGGGGAATATATTATGCTTCAGCTAAAGTAAAAAAAGCAGAGGTAACAATCCTTATTTCAGATAAAGCAAAATAAAAATAGATCTAATTAAAAGAGATAAGAAAGGAAACTATATCCTGCTAAAAGGCACCATGACTAAACATGTAAGCACCAAGCAGTATAGCAGCCAGATTCCTAGAGGAGAAGTTAAGGGAATTGGAGGAAGAAATAGATAGCAAAACTATACTAGTGGGGCACCTAATTCTCACCCTCTCTGAGTTTGATAAATCTAACATCAAAATAAACAAGAAAGCAGTTAAGGAGGTGAATAGAATTTTAAAGAGACTAAATATGATAGATATCTGGAGAAAATTGAATGGGGATAAAGAGGAATATACCCTCTTCTCAGCAGTATATGGCACATACACAAAAACTGACCATGTACTAAGGCATAAAACCCTCAAAATCCAGTGCAGAAAGGCATAAATATTAAAGGAATCCTTCTCAGATCATGATGCAATAAAAATCATATGCAATAAAGGGCCATGGAAAGATAGACTAAAAACTACTTGGAAATTAAATAATTTAATCTTAAAGAATGAGTGGGTCAAAGAAGAAATCATAGAAATAATCAGTAACTTCATTCAAGAGAATGACAATAATGAGACAACATCCCAAAACTTGCGGGATGCAGCAAAAGCAGTTCTTAGGGGAAGTTTTATATCCCTGAATGCATACATAAATAAAATAGAGGAAATGGAGGACAATAATTTGGGCATGCAAGTAAAAAAAGCCAGAAAAAGAACAAATTGAAAATCCCCAAATTAAATACTAAATTAGAAATAATGAAAACTAAAGGAGAGATTAATAAAATTGAAGTTAAGAAAATGATTGAATTAATAAATAAAACTAAGAAGTGGATTTATGAAAAAAACAAATTAATTGACCTTTAGTCAATGTGATAAAAAAAAAAAGAAAGAAGAAAACCAAATTACAAGTATCAAAAATGAAAAGAGTGAATCTATCTCCAATGAAGAGGAAATTAAAACAATAATTAGGAATTATTTTGCCCAATTGTATGCAAGACTGTATGTAAGATTTGACAATCTTAATGAAATGGATGTATATTTACAGAAATATAAATTTCCCAGATTAACTAAAAAGGAAGTAAATTCCTTAAATAACCTCATCTCAGAAAAAGAAATTGAACAAGCTATCTATGAATTCTCTAGGAAAAAATCTCCAGGGCCAGATGAATTTATTAGCAAATTCTATCAAACATTTAATGAATAATTGATTCCAATACTTTAAAAACTATTTGGGAAAATTTGTGAAGGAGTCCTATCAAGTTCTTTTTATGACACAAATATGGTACTGATACCTAAATCAGGAAGAGACAAAATGGAGAAAGAAAATTATACACCACTTTCCCTCATGAATATAGATGCAAAAATTTTAAATAAAATATTGGCCAAAAGACTACAGAAACTTATCACAAATACACTTTGATCAGGTAGTATTTATTCCAGGAATGCAAGGATGGTTCAATATTAGGAAAACTTTCAGTATAATTAATCATATCAACAACAAAACTAGCAGAAACAAGTGATTATCTCAATAGATGCAGAAAAAGCTTTTTACAAAATACAAAATTCATTCCTATTAAAAACACTAGAAAGTATAGGAATGAGTGGAATCTTCCTTAAAATAATAAGTAGTGTCTAAGACCATCAACAAGTATTATATGTAATGAGGATAAGTTAGATGCATTTCCAACAAGATCAGGGGTGAAACAAGGATGTGCACTATCACCCCTCTTATTCAACTTGGTACAAGAAATGTAAGCAGTAGCAATGAGAAGAAAAAGAAATCAAAGGAATCAAATTAGGCAAAGAATAGACTAAGTTATCACTCTTTGCAAATGATATGATGATATACTTAGGGAATCAAGTTAAAAACTACTTCAGAAAATAAATAAATTTGGCAAAGTTGCAGGATATAAAATAAACCCACATAAATCCTTGACATTCTTATATGTTTCTAACAAAATCCAACAGCAAGAGATAGAAATAGAAATCCCATTTAAAGTTACTGTAGACATTATAAAATATTTGGGAATCCACCTGTCAAAAAAACCCAGGACCTATATGAACACAACTCCAAAATAGTTTTCACACAAATAAAGTCAGCTCTAACTAACTGAAAAACATCAGTTGCTCATGGCTGGGTTGAGCTAATATAATAAGTATAATAAAAATGACAATTTTACCTAAATTAAATTACATACTTAGTGCCATACCAATCAATCTACCAAAAAATTACCTTATAGAGTTGGAAAAAATTCATTTGGAAAAACAAAAGGTCCAGAATATCAAGGAAATTAATGAAAAGAAATGCTAGGAAAGGTGGCCTAGCCATACCAGATTTTAATTTGTATTATAAAGCAGCAGTCATCAAAACTACTTGGTACTGGCTGAGGAACAGAGTAGTGGATTAAGGGAATAGAGTGGGTACACAAGTCTCAGCAGTCAATGACTATAGTAATTTACTGTTTTATAAACCCAAAGACTCCAGTTTTGGGGATAAGAACTAACTATTTGACAAAATCTACTGGGAAAACTGGATTATAGTATGGCAGAAACTGGACATACACCAATATCTAACACCATATACCAAAATCAAGTCAAAATGGGTGTGTAATCTAGGTATACAGTCTGAGAAAGCCAGGAATAGTTTACCTGTCAGATTTATGGGGAAGAGAAGATTTTACAACCAAACAAGAGTTACAGAGCTTTCTAAAATGCAAAATGGATAATTTTGATTACATTAAATTGAAAAGTTTCTGTACAAACAAAGCCAATGTAGCCAAGATTAAAAGGGAAGTGGAAAATTGGGGAAGAATTTTTACAACCACTGTCTCTGATAAAGGCATCATTTCTAAAATATACAGAGAATTTAGTCAAATCTATAAAAATACAAGTCATTCCCTAATTGATAAATGGTCAAAGGATATGAACAGGCAGTTTTCAGAGGAAGAAATTAAAGATATCTATAAGCATATGAAAAAATGCTCTAAATCACTATTGATTAGAGAAATATAAGTCAAAACAACTCTGAGGTACCACATCTCACTGGTCAGATTGGCCAAGATGACAAAACAGGAAAATGATAAATGCTGGGGAGGATGTGGAAAAATTGGAACAGTAACACATTGTTGGTGGAGTTGTGAACTGATTCGACCATTCTGGAGAGAAATTTAGAGCTCTGCCCAAAGGGCTATAAATAATTTCATACCCTTCGACCCAGCAATACCACTTCTAGGGTTGTATCCCAAAGAGATCATAGAAGTGGGAAGAGGCCCCTTATGTAAAAAAAATATTTATAGCAGCTCTTTTTTGTGGTGGCAAAGAATTGGAAATCAAGGGGATCTCCATCAATTGGGGAATGGCTAAACAAATTGTGGTATCTGAATGTAATGGAATACTATTGTGCTATAATAAATGAAGGGCAGACGGACTTCATAATAATCTGGAAAGTCTTATACAAACTGATGTTGAGTGAGAAGAGTAGAACCAGGAGAAATTTGTACACAATCACAGACACAACATACATGTGATGACCAACTTTGATAGACTGGGCTCTTCTCAGCAATGCAACGTTATAAGACAACTCCAAAAAACTCATGATGAAAAGAGATGCCCATATCCAAAGATAGAGCTACTGAGTTTGAGTACAGATTGAAGCAAACTACCTGCTCTCTTTATTTTTCTTGTTTTATCTTGTTTCCTCTTTCTCATTGTTCATTCCATCGGTTATAATCTTTCTTTACAACCTGAATAATATTTAATGTAAAGGTATTTGCAGATTCTATATTTGATTGCATGCCACGATGGGGGTAAGGGGGAAGGAGAAGGAGGGGGAAAAAATTTGAAACTCAAGGTAACGTAGAACTGAATCTTGTAAGCTAAAAGTAAACAAATAAATTAATTTTTTTAAGTGCAAAAAAAAAAAAAAGAATTGTATCATCAACCCATGGACTTCAGTAAAACCTGGAAAGACTTATATGAACTGAGGTCAAGTGAAGTGAGCAGAACTAGGAGAACATTGTACACAGTAATAGCCATAGTGTGTGATGACTGACTGATTGGCTTAACCCTTCTCAAGCAATGCAAGGACCTAAAACAACTCCAAAAGAGTCATGATGAAAAATACCATCCACATCCAGAGAAAGAACTATGGAGTCTGAATGCAGAGTGAAGCTGACTATTTTCTCTTGTTCTGCTTTGTTCTGTTTTTTTTTTTCACTCTCATGGTTCCTACCATTTGCTCCAATTCTTCTAGATAACATGACTAATGTGAAAATATGCCTTCCAGAGCACTGCTGCTGTGAGTAGCTTTCAAGATTCTGATTACATAGTATAGTGAACTCGCTATTTATACAATAACAAATCAGAGCAAAACATTCACAGAAAATCAAGGTACAGCCTTCACAATGTTACAACCTATCACAGAAAATCAAAATACAGCATTCATCATGTCACAACTTAACTTATCACTAAAATGGTCACATCTTTTTCACCAAAGTTGTCACATAGTTTTGAACAAAATACAATCATTTAGTAACTCAATCATTCAATCTTCCTTAAGGAGCCTTGCCTCCTTAGGGGCCACAAAATACAAACTTCAAAGTATTCCACCCCTGGGTAGTATATTCATTTGATCCATTACAAAGTCTTTAAGTTCTCAGTTCAATCAGAAAGTACAAAAGTCAAAGTACTCCACCCCTGGGGTGCAATTAAATTACAATTTCATCAGTCACTACTCAGTACCCTATTTCATTAGTCACTACTCAGCCAATTTCATCAGTCACTACTCAGTACACATGGAGAGGTCTTTTCATCTTGACTCAGGGAAGGCTTTCAGCTTCCATGGCTCCTCTTCCATAGTCCCAGCTCCCACCCAAATCTAACCAACTGCCACCTGAGTGGAAAGGCAGACCTATCCCAGCTCTTTGTACAGGTTTCCTGCAGTTCCCACTTCATATTGAAGCTCACAGTGTCCAGTCCACCTCAAGTCCTCTCCAGTTTCTGTTCCTGGGAAGAGAAAACTTAACAGGACCACAGACAAAGTATTGACACCACAGTCATGCTTCCCTGGCAGCTCTGGCTGGCAGCTCCAGCTGGTCCTCAGAAATCTTCAGCAGCCTCAGCACTCTGAAGGACCCTCAGAAGTCCTCAGCACCATAAGCACCATTCTCAAATTCAAAATCACTTTATCCAGCCTCCATGAGACTTGTTCCAAGGAATTCTGTCTCGGTTCTCAATTCTCATTTCTCTTCTCAATTCTTCTCAAATCTCAGTTCAGTCTCTAGTCTAGTGGAAGCTCAGCCTCCAGATGCTCACTGAAAGAAATTCTCTCCACCCCCCTCTCATCTCTCTCTGTCTCTGTCTCTGTCTCTGTCTCTGTCTCTCTCTCTCTCTCTCTCTCTTTCTCTTTCTCTCTCTCTCTCCAGCAGCAGCTGCTTTGCCTCCACGACGTTTATCCCAAGAAGTTCTGACTATCTAGCTTGTGTTCTTCCTTAAATATGGTATAGCTCCTCCCTGTTCATCCCCTTCCTGTTACATCAGCAACAGGGGTTCATACCTTCTATTTCTTTAACAGAAGCTTAATTTGAAACTAGGTGCTAAGTACCTCTTAGCTTAGCAATACAAAGGGATCTTCAAATTTCATTACTATTACAAGGCTATATCAGATTGCATGTCATATTGGGGAGAGGGAAGGGAAAAGAGGAGGAGAAAATTTAAAACTCATGGAAGTGAATGTTAATAACCAAAACTAAATAAATTTTTAAAAGAAAAAAAATTACCCCCTCAAAAAAAAGAATTACATCATCTGAGGTTGGTGGTTTCCAATTGTTGAAAAGCATGATTATATACTGGCATGAAATGATTTAGAAAGAGTGTGTATTGTATTTAAAGTGTTCTTGTCCTGTACTGGAATTCTACCACAGGTACATAAATACCTGTATAATCCTCGGTCAATCACTTACCCCATTGACTTCAGTTTTCTCTTCCATAAAATGAAAATTATGGTAGAGCTACTTTACAGGGCTGTTGTAAGGATTTGGTTAAATAAAGTGTGTGATGCAAATTGCTGATCTTAAGTAACCATTCTTACTGGCATTGGGTAAATTAATATGAAAGTGTTTTCCAAATTAATCAGATCAGAAGCGTGCAAAATTGTCCGTCACTCCAAAACTAATTAAGAAATCTAACAAGGAGGTGGATGGCATGGTGATAACCATTAACTGCAAGAAGAGATAGTTTTTCAGTTTATATTTTCTTGTCTTCTCTGCAGGGGAGGATGACAGTTATGGTGACAACTGACAGAAGAAAATGGTCAACAGAGAGTTGATATACTAAAGATAAGTAAGAAGCTGGTAAGAGAGCATTCCATAGCCTTTGATGAATTCATATCCCCCGGCCAAATCCTCTGGTACTGAAAGCACTGGCGGTTTTTATTGCTGAACCAGTCAGTGACATTTGAATGATCATAAGAGAGATCCTGCAAAATCAGGAACAAAGTAATGTTCTGATTTTCAAAGTCAATGAAATCTTGGGTTGCTTTAACAGAGACATAACAGAGAAAGGATTAAGAAGCTGCTAGTTCTTTTGTTTCCTCTCCTGGTTGGAATTCATCTAGAGTTCTGTGTCCAGGTCTGAACCACCACAATTTTTTTTAGTTTCTATTTGTTTTCTTTTTAATTTGTGGTATAGAACAAGCATTTCCATAACATAGTATAATGTTTTTAAAAAAAAAAACATGATTGCACATTTAAAGACATTGACAATCTGGAGTTTCCAGAGGAGGACTACCAGTTAGGTAAAAGGGTTTATTCTATCCTGGTTTAATAAGCTTTGAGAAGAGAAGCTAGGGGAAGGGAGACAAGATAGCCATGATAAGAGTACTTATAGTAAGAGGAAATGATTAGATTTGGTGGGAATCTTAAGGGCAGAACCAAGAACAATGAGTGAAAGTTGTTAAAAAGCAAATTTAGGTTTGATGACAAGAAAAACTCCCTGACAATTGGAGCTGTCACAAAATGGAATGGATTGACTCCAGATCTGGTGGGACTCCTCAATGGAGGTCTTCACAGAGAGTGTAGCTGATCATTTGTCAGGTATGTTATATGGGAGGATTCCTTTTCAGAATGGATTGGACTAGATGAGCACCAATACCCTTCCCAACTCTAAAATTCTGTGATTTTTGTCAACATTTCAAATGTAAAGCCAAATTAATAATGAAAAACTGACACATAGTACTTTAATATTTTAAAGCACTTTATATACTCTTTCTAAAAATTTTGGCCGCACAACAACCCAATGAAGTAACTGTGAGAGATATTAGTATCTTCATTTTCCAGGTAAGACAACCAGGGTTCAGATCCTAGGTCACATAAGTAATAAATGACATAGGAAGAATTTTAATCCATGTCTCTCCAGACCCCAAATTTATTATTCTTTCCAATATATTAACACTTAGTGTATGGCCCTGGTGATAAAGTGCTAGAGTGAGGAAGAACCAATTTCAAATCCTACCTCAGGCACTCATTGGCTATGTGAACCTGGGTAAGTCACTTAAGACATTTTATTTGCCTCAATTTCCTCATCTATATAATGGGCATGATAATAGCACCTACCTTCTGAAGTTGGGCAGATAAAATGAGATGACATTTGTAAAGCACCTTGCAAAGCATTTTGTTGTTCTTCAGTCATTTCAATCATGACTAACTCTTTCTGACTCCATTTGGGGTTTTCTTAGCAAAGATACTAGAGTGATTTTCTATTTCCTTCTCCAACTCATTTTACAGATAAGAAAACTGAGACAAATAGGGTTAAGTGGCTTGCCAAGGGTCACACAACTAGTAAGTGTCTGAGACTGGATTTGATTCAGGTCTTCCTGACTCCAGGCCTAACACTGCACTGCCTACTTGCCCTTTGCAGACCTTACAGTATAATGTAGCATGACTTCCCCAAAGAAATGTTAAGAAAAGGTATTAAGATAAAGGACCATTCCAACTGTTTAGGAAAGCATTCGTCTGAATTAATCTGAGGAATGCCACATCCTCCAGTTTCAACCCTAGTGCCAAGAGACATATCTGTAAAATAAGAATTGGGATATCTAAAAGAGAAACTCTGTGGGGGAGCAGGAGGAGTGAATAATTTCCTAAAGTGATAAAGGAAGAGATAAGGAGATTTGTGATGCTATATTTATACATGAAGGCCTATAGATCTGTTTCCTTCCTGAATCGTGGAACAAAAAGACAGATGAAGCCCAAGAGAGAAAAATCATTAGAAGATAAAAGAAATGCCACAGAACTGAGAGGTTCTGAAAAGACTAAGATAAGGAGCTGTTCCCCTCGGGTAGCTTCAGGTCAGACCACACCAGAGCACTCTCCATAGCTGCTAACTAAATCATTCTGGCTGAATTGGAGACCTTGGACAGCTCAGAAGATTCCTCTCTCATCAATAAAAGTAAGAAAATATTTCATTGGTTATTTCATTTGTCACTCTTTATGCCCTGAAATAAATAATGTCATAGATCCCTTCTAAAAGGTCAAGGGTCAGAGACCTTTAGAAAGGTTTAATATAAGAAATCTTCGTAGACCTCAAATTACTTATTTAGCAAAGGCATGTGGTTGTCACAAGATCTAAGTAAAAATGGACATCTCAGGATCACTTAGAAACTTTTCCCATAAAACTGGGAAAACAAATACAGCTTCCCCTCTGCACCCCTAGAAATAGCTAAGATTTCTATAGAGACTGATATTCATTTCTGATGATAATGAAATCACAACACTTAGCTCCTGATTCCTCAGATCCCAACGTATCCCATGTAGAAATATAAATGACAGATGAGTAAGAGCTATGATTTCAAACCTCAAACTCAGGGGACCTGAGTTTGAGTCTTCTTTCTGCCATTCAGTAGATGGTGGAAGATCTGGAGGAAATGTTTTCTTAACCATGTTTATGTACCCCTTTGGCAGTCTGGTAAAGCCTATAGATGCCTTCTCTGTAGAGTATTTTTAAATTCATTAAATAAAATAACTAGCACTTAAATAGAACTTTAACATTTGCAAAGGACTTCACAGAAATAACTGGGTGATACTAGTGTACTTGATTTGGAGTCAGGAAGACAGCCTATCTCACACTTACTAGCTGGATATCCAGGTCATAGGCAAATCACTAAATTCTACTCAGCCTCAGTTTCCCCAGTTTTAAGATGGGGATCACCTACTTCCCATGGTGGTTGTGAGGATAGGATAACATGCATAAAGACCTTCACACATCTTCTAAATATGAAATATATATTAAATATAAGTAAATAATATACTCTACATAATATTATATAACATAATGGAAATACTATCATTATTATATAAAATAAATAATATTTTAAAGGAAACAATTATATTGAAATGCAGTAATTATTTTTTAACCAAAAATTCACCGATGCCCTGGTTAAAAATCCTTTACTTAGAGGAAAGCTTCCAGCATATTGGCTAGATCTTCTATGAAAACTTCATGAAACATAAGGAGAAAAGAATCACATATAAGATGCCATGGATGGATTACCATATTGACCACATACATGAGATTATGGACGATTGGAAACATTGTATTTTATAATACCATTATTGGAAATTACTCATGATAGTGAGGGAGGGAGAGATTATTAAAGTCCTTACTGTGTGCTAGGCACTGTAATAAATTTTGAGTATAAAATACAAGCAAACAAGATAGTCCCTACCCTTCCCAAGGAGTATACATTCTAACAGAGGAAGACAGAGATAAAGAAGAGTTTAAAAGGGTACACATGAAGGACAAAGGAGCTGATGAGGAGAACAGAAGAAAACTGGAGAGTAAAAAGAGGAATGAGTGAAACAAAGCATTGCTGGGGCCCTTCCTGAAATAGTGGCCACTATGTGATAGTCACCAATCAGGATAGCAGGATCTCGGAAGAGTGGCTTATTCAGAGTGGGGAGGCATTGAATTTAGAGTCAGGGGACTAGAGTTCAAACTCTGCCTCTGACACTACCTGTGTAACCTTGAGCAAGGCACTCAGCTTGTTTCTTCTTGTATAGAATAAGAAAAAAATGGGCTTGATCATCTTTGAGATCCCTTGAAGTTCTGAATATATGAACCCTTAGAAATCATCTTTTTCTCTACCTAAATACATAATCCTGCTTGTCTTTTCAATTTCAATTTAAGCAGCAAATATATATTGAGTGATTAACATATGCAAGGACCTGGGCTACATGCCTTGGAGAATTCAAAGGTGAATATATTCATTGCTTCTGCTCTCTAGTTGCTTAAACATAGTTGGAAGATAAAACACAGACACAAATAACTAGTTAAGATCTGTGCATGAGAAGTAGCACGTGAGGGATACAGGAAAAAAGTGTTTTCATAATTTAGAATGAGGACAGTGTCCTTCCAGGGGCTCATCCCAACTTCCTGGAGGAAAAGAGATTTGAACAACACCTACAAATATGGACAGAATTTCAAGAGAAATTATGATAGGAAGTAGATAGGAGAGTGGCAAAGTAAGAGAAAATAGTCCAAATGTAGGCTTGGGATGCTTTTAGAAGTTTTTAGGAGGTTAGGATTTGAAATTAACCTTAGCAATAAAGAGTCCTTATTTTAGGCATTCCCTTGCATATGTGTGTATGTATATATGTGTATATATATATATATGCATATATATATGAATTATGAAAACACTTTTTTTCCTGTATCCTTCATGTGCTACTTCTCATGCACAGATCCCAACTAGTTACTTGTGTTTGTGTTTTATCTACACACACACAGACACACACAAATATGTACATATATGTATGTATAGTAAAGGTCTTAAAACATATGTGTATATGTGCTTTATATATACATACATACATATATATATATATGTGTGTATATTATATATACATATATACATATATATACATATATATGAATTGAGTATCAAAACTAAAAGCAACTTAGGAAAGAGTTAGTGGAGAATTCTAGCTTTACTTTTAGGAAGAGTCAAAATCATTCATGGGGGAGCTATCCAGTATTTTATAATTAGTTAATGCTAGGGCATTGATGAGAGAGAACAAGCTAAAGGCAGCATACATTCTATCCTCCCCAATGCCTAACCTACTCCTTTTAGAGAGTAAGATAGTGCTATATTAAATGGTCCCTCTGTGTCCTGAAAAAGCTAGCCCCTTAACTGGCAACAACTAAGGAGTGCCCTGGACAACATGGAGATTCTATGCCCAGTGGCAGTAGAGGACTGGACAGAAAATCTATTAGAAATACAGGCAATTTGAGCCTCTCACCTCACCCCCCATAACTGTTCTGGGACTGGACTTTTCCACTTGGTCAAATTAGCAGGATAATTGCTTCATCTCCACTTCACCTTTTGCCACTAGTTACTGCCCCCAATATACGTGTCTTATGTTATTGTCCTGGCAGAAATCTTCATTAGCTCTCAATTGCCTTAAGGATAAAATAAAAAAATTCTCATCCTGTCATTTAGAAGTCTCCATAATCTGACATTAACCAGTGAGAGTTTGAGGAATTCAACTAACCTCCTTATACCTCAGTTTTCTTCAGTTGTACAATGAGGGAGGTATAATGGATGGCCTCTGAAGTCCCTTTCAGCTCTGCCTCTCTGATCCACAGACTCAAAGGATTTCAAAATTGGAAGAGCCCCTCAGTCATTCACATATACCCCAAGAAAGAACTCCAGATACAACCTAAATGACAAGTGGCCTTCCAACCTTTGCATCAACCACTTTCTCCTGAATACTCTCACTCTCCTTTTGAAAGTTCTATACATAAAAAGCTTTCATATCTCCTGGCTTCAATTTATCCTTCCTACAACATAAGAATAATCTTCTTTTGGAAAAAAAAACAAACCTCTAATCATGTTCTTCCTTTGCTCAAAAGTCCTTGTTACTTACTCCCTCCTACAAAGATTTCTTATGCCCAGTACTCAAGGTTCTCCAGAATGTAGCACTGCCACTCCATCTTCCCAGCTGTAGTAACATTACTCCCCTCCACTCAATATAACAACCGAAGTTGTCCTGTTCTCTCTGCCTTCATCATGATTTCCCCTCTCTCCCTATTTTGTCTTTGCTCACATTGTTCTTTATGCCTATTATGCCTTTCCTCCCTAATATTGTCTACTTTCCCTGTCCTATATTCCTATGATCAATAGGGGCAATAGAAGTTTTCACACAAAGTAAATCATGAAGCATTTGAATTTTCAGGTAAATAAAGTGTTACAAGACAAATTCAACTTCCTATTGAACCCTCAAGTATTCCTGTGGAAAATACAACTCCAAATTCTGCAGAAAAGTGCTAATGATAGCCTCAAACAGAAGGTTTCATATGCTCACTGGTCCTTGCCACCATTGCTACCTAAAGGGACCCACTCTATAAGCTTTAGGTTGGGTAAAAGCAGACCTACCCCAAAGTGAAATGGGCTATACCCAACACTAAAATTGTAAAGCATGTATCTGCGTACAGGTAACTATGGAAATGAGGATTTTGATGGAGGGAGGGATAAATCTGGAACATGGAACACTACTGAAGGAAATGAAAGAAGAATTACATGGATAATTTATGGTAACTTGCATCTCTATTTTCAAATATCTGTAAGAAAAGAGGGTTAGTGTAAATTTTCACTTAAGAACAATACTTATCCTATGAACAAAACGAAGAATGGGATATGTGATAGATTGCTGGTCTTCAAATCAGGAGGTCTTAATTCAAGTCCCATCTATGATATTTACAAGCTTTATGACCATGAGCAAGTCACTAAACTTTGATAAATTTCAATTTCCTCATCTATGAAATTAAGAAGTTGGGCCAGATGGCTTTTCAGGCACCTTCTAGTTATCAATGAGCTATTCACTATCCCTGTAACTTTCCATATCAATGTACCCTTCCCTGGTACCATTCTCGCCTGTGTATTGTCTCCCCCATTAGAATATAAGCACCTAGAAAACAGAGATTGTCTTGCTTTTCTATTTGTATCCCTAGCATTTAGCACAGTTCTTGGCACATAGTAAGAATTTAATAATGCCTTTTCATTCATTCATTCATTCACGAGGTCACTGGATACCTTGAGCAATAACGATCCCAAAGATCATTCTAGCTACCCTCAGTTTTGCCCAAGATGAGTCTGACTCCTATTTTGATCACTCTATAGGTTACTTGATAATTCAGCTATGCCCTCCAGCTATACCTTCTTTAAACCCCTCCTAGTTGCTGTATTTTTCAGAAGGCCCAAATTTCTGCCAAGAATCCTATGGTTTATTTAAGACATATCCCTTCTACTTCCAAAAGGACTTAGAGTGCTTACAGATTGGAAGAATATAAAATGAGACAATCAAAGAGTAAGCAGAACAGAGACCTTTTAAAAAATAAGTATATTATTTCAGGCACTCATGTTCAACAATTTTTTTTTTGTTATAGAGTTGTAAACAGAGAAAGAGGGCGAAAAGTGGCCTAGAATAAAGCATTACACTCACTAATGAAGCTAGATTTCAACTATAAAGATTGCCCTTTTAAAAACTCTATGTAAGAAAAGTAAGTGTGCTTAGATTTCATAAGAACCAAATTCTAAATCAGGAAGAAAAAAAAGATTGGACAGCCTACCAAACCTTTACCCAAATATTTATATATGAAATGGGCATTTTAGCGGATGTTACTGGAAGGGCAATCAGAGGATGGCCCCCTTCACTGATTTTGGAGAATAAGGACTGGTGATACATATCTTAAACATATTAGTCATCTCTCTGCAACAACTCCAACCCTTGAGCAGGCTTCCCCACCCTTATAAGGCACCTGTTCTAGCATTTGCATCTTATTAGCATAATCAGATGCCAGAACTGCAAGAGCAGAATCCTTAACACATATTATGCTTGCTCACCAAGGCTAATTATTGTTTGTGGTAGTGGCTAAATAAGACTCTTCTGCTGTACTTACCAAGACCATGCAACTGAGACTCAGAACTAAATGATGTTGCATGTCTGGAACAAAATGGTCTCATTGATGGTGATATTGCTAACAGCTATCCAAGAGTTATGAATGCTGAAGCAAGTTTGATCAATTGAGGAGCTTTCAGTGGACTGACTTGACTCTCATTTCAAAGTGATTATGGTAATGGAGACTGAGTGAGGATCAGGATGGAATGTTGGAACATTTTAAGTACTCAATAAGGTTTATCTGGGTTCGTTGCTGCTGTTTTTAATTCAACCTCAAATATTTTCCCTTGCTGTGATTAGGGCAATGCAACTGCTCTCCTGTTACCTAAGGTTTCTTAACACAGACCTCAAAAAAAAAGATTGAGGTTTCCCCTTGTCTCCAACCAATTCGCTCATCTGTTCTTAGCAGAAGGCCACTTAGTCTCACTAAAGGGAACATAGTCATCCTACGAATGTTTTTATTCCTATGACCAGAACTTATACACCAACTTCCAGGCTCCTCCATGGCTAACCACTATTCTGAAAGGTACCGTTGGCTGAGGAAGGTATTTAGTAAAATGTAGAACTTGCTCTGAGGCAAGTATTCAGACACTCACTTGCACAGATGGCTCAAGTCGCCAGGATCACTTCCTCATCTCAAGGTTTTAGTGGTAGCTCTAAGAAGTTGGGGTTGTCTATGCAATGTTGCAAGTCCCCACTGGTGTGCTCCCCACCCCCAGTTGGTATCAATACACCAGCCAACTTAATTAGCATTTTAAAAGGTGGGTTTTTTTTACTAAAGTGGAATAGTAATAACAATTGTCAAAACATCTCCCTCTCCCCCCAAAAAACCTGTGACACACTTTACCATAAGTACATGCAGAGTCCAAAGGAAAGTGGGCTCTAGCTTAGAGAGTACATGTGACAAAAGGGATAGTTCCTGGATACTGAAAGTCCTTTCCTCTCCTTCTTGGGGCATTTGAGAAGGTCTACTTTCTATTGGTGTGGCGTATTTGCTGGGATCCTTGTGGATCCCAGCATGATCTAGGATCACAGCCATGAATCTGTCTTGCTTCATTGAATCCATTCTATTTCTTGCTCCCCAAAGAGACATTGCTGTTAACCACTAATGGCAGCATCTGTATTGGGAGACAATATTTGGATACTGACAAGGAGACGAGAAGACTAAAATCCCCTGGGACCTTCAAAGCCAGAAGGTCCTCCCCCTGCCAAGGCAAGAGGGAAGGATGCCAAGGGGCTCTCCTTTTCTTGCCCCCACATAATGGATTCCTTCTCAGAGATGGCTTCCTCTCCTCTTTACCACCAGATGTTCACGACTTGATTTCTGTTTCTCTCTCTGTGTCTCTATTTCTCTGTTTCTCTCTGTTTCTCTCTCTGTCTGTGTGTGTCTTTCTCTGTCTCTGTCTCTCTGCCTCTCTGTCTCTCTGTCTCTCTCTCTCTCTCTCTCTCTCTCTCTCCTGAACTGCCTTGATACTTTAAAAACAGCCATAGGAGTGGGGAACCTGCAGCCTCAAAGCCACATTGGGCTTCTAGGTCCTCAAGTGTGGCTCTTTGACTAAATCCAAACTTCACAGGACAAATCTCCTTAATAAAAAGAATTTGTTCTAGTGACTAGAGTATGATCAATTTTCTTCAGCCAATGCAAAGATGTTTCTTGTGCAACATCACTTAAGTTGATCAAGTACTGTTTCTACCTAGTCCTTACCAACTTATAATAGTTCTGCCTGCTCACAACAGACCAATCTAGCTCTAATTTAGTGCAAAATAATTTCAGCCATTTTATCTCAGCTTAAACACGTTGTTCTCATCTGTCTAATGGATCCTAAACAGCCCAATTCAAAGCCATTCTGATCAGTCAAAACTAACTCCAACTTCAGCCACTCATCACAAAATAGGTCTAATTAGTTATAACTGGTGTGAATTGTCCATGTGACTGTTTCCTGCTTGAAATTTTGATTATTATTATTATTTCTCCTTAAGATGGAAATCTTCTAAATTGTAACTCAAATCCAGATGAACTCATACTTACTCTTATGATTAATCTTGGTTCTGGAGAAAAGATAATGAAAGATACTTCTCTCCTCTAGGAAGAAAGGTAAGAGACTATAGATTCCAAATATAACAAATCTTGCTGGACATAGTCACAGTTTCAATTTTCCTTAACTTTTTGTTTTATTACAGGGAAGAGTTATTTGAGGATAAGAAGGAGTACATTATGATATGATAGTAGTGTAAAAAAAAAAAGGTATCAAACTTTTTTTAAATGATAGTAAAATGTGTTACACATTTCACTGTCATAATAAACAAACTTACAATATATTCCTTATCCTTTTCTGATGATTATGAATATCAATTATTGTCTTGTGTTTTACAGTACTGGACAGTACAGCAACCAAGTGATGACAATGGTTATTCCTATACCAACTGGTCCCAAGTTTCTATTTAGTTTATGATTTACTTGTCTCTGTGGTTTTCTTCCTTGCCAGGGATCCAGTTCTTTGGGCCTCCCCAATCGCTGTTTCTACTGAAGATTGCTGCAATAGCATAAGGAACAGATCAACAAGCTTGTTGAATTGGTTAAATTTTAAGTTCCACATCCTTCTACAGAGATCATGCCTTTTGAGAATTTATGTTGCTCTTAGAAACCTTTTCAATTTATTTCTAGATTCAGTAGTCAGGATCCTGGCTGCCAAAAAAGTGGAGGTTATTATTACATATTGAATAACACCAACTAAGTAGCCTTGCAATTTTAAAAAATCTTTTATTGGAAGACTCATGCAACCTCCTCCACCGACTTTAAATAGCTTGCTCCCTAGTTCTTTCTGCCCCTTACATGAACTCATTAGTATATTACATGAAATTGTTATTTTCCATAAATATTAGCAGATGGTGATTCATTTTAATAGCCTGCAATTATTGGGGTATCCACATGGTAATGTTCAAAGAGCTTTAGATCAGGCAAGAGTCCAGAGAACTGGGTTTCAATCCTTGCTCCGTTCTGACATATGATAGATAGATAGATAGACAGACAGACAGATAGATAGATAGATAGAGGGATGGATGGATAGATAGATGGAGGGATGGATGGATGGATACATACATACATACATACATAAATACATAGATATGGATAGACACGCAAATTTGTGTGTGGGGGTGTGTGGGTGTGTGTGTGTGTGTGTGTAGATCTAGAGATAGAGGTGGAGATAGATATATGACTGCTTCAAGCCTTTAGTTTCTTCATCTCTCCAATGAGAAGGCTGGACCAGGTAATATCTTAGATTTTGACAGCTCTATGATGTTATGATTTGATAGAAGAAAAATACTGTTCTTGGTGCAAAATTGGAAAAAGCGTTGGGTATGGAAATCACAAGAACTGGGTTCTAGCCCCTGCTCTAACACTAATTAGTTCTATGAGGATGAGGATCACTTCCTCTGTCTGGACCTCAGTTTCCCCTTATATGAAATAACAGACTGGATGACCTCTCAAGTTCTCCTCCAGCTCTCGAACAATCTGTGATTCTAAGACAAAGACAAGGTCTACTAGGATTACTAGTATTAACTCTAAGTAGAGAGTGACCCCTGCTGAATCATCAGAGGAACTTTTTTAGCCTGGATGAATCCCTGGAATTCTTCCAGCCCTCTTCAGCTAGACTAGTCTCAAGAGAAAAAGAAAAAGGGGGGAAAGGTCTCTTTAGAATCTGGAGAGAGGGCTGCTCCATATGTCTTCCATATTTGTCATAGGGCCTATCCCAGGGCTTGGCACTCAGGAGGTGTGTATTAAATATTGGTTGATTAATGGACAAACTATCCAAAGAAATTAAAGTTCTCTCAACATGAGATGAGAAAAATTTGATTCAGAACTTATGATTGTAAACAAATTGGGCCAATCTTTAATTTTGCAGATGCGTGAGTAATCCCAAGCTAAATACTTAACTGAATATTTAGCTAACCATTCTAGAGGATGGATCTCATCACATCCTGGATGTGATGTGAGTATTCCTTCCATTGGCATATACTGCCTCTATGCCTGCCCAACATGAACTACCCTTGATCACATCCTCCCATAAATCCATCACAGTAGAAACAGTCCACATGGGGTGAGACTGGGGGCCTCTCTTCTTATTCTCCTCACATTTTGTGGATAAAAATGGAGTGCAATAGTGTTCCCCTCAACTATACTGTCAGCTAAATGTTTAACTGAAATATTTATCTATGGATAACAAAATGATAAAATAAAACCAGGTCACCAAAACCACAGGATAATCTTTTAAAATATGTTTTGTGGTAAAAATCATTCAAGCTGTAAATAAACAAATCAATTAAAAAATAAAATAAAATCATTCAAGTTACCTAAAGACTTCTACAATTCACACATGAGACAGAAAAAATGCATGTGTTTCTCTGTTCAGCTACTGGAGTAGAACTTTGACTTTATACATTCCTTCTAATAAATAGTAAAGTGATCCATTCATATATAACCCTCATGTGTGTCTCTTGTTCATCTTCTCCCATAAAGTCACCACAAAAGGGGAGGAGAGAAGGTCTACCCAATGAACTAAGAACTTTCCTTTTTTTTTAATTAATTTTAGGTTTTTCAGTTAACAAGCATTTATTTTCTCATTTCCTCTCCCCTACACTGTAGAACAAAATCCCTTGTGATCAATATGCATAATCAAGCAGTGCAAACTATCATTCAGGCTATCTCCAAAACTATGTGTCTCATTCTGCAAATTTAGCCCATCTAACAAGAAGTGGATATCATTCTTCGTCATCGGTTCTCTGTGTTGGCTGCCTCTCTTGACTTTTCCCATCATTTTCAGAACATGGGATATCCATTTGTTTATGCCTCACTCTGACCATGAGAGCAGTCTATCCTCCTTTTCATTCCTTTGTGACTTCCTTTATAGCATTCTTCCTTCATAATAAATTATTTTGCAGTCTGCTCACATCTACCATTGCCCTTTGGGTGATCATAAATTTCCATTTTTTCAGAAACTGCCACTTTCCTTGATCCACAGTCCTTCAAAACACCAAAAGAATACTGGTATTAAAAAGACAAGCCTTTGTTTCAGAGAGAACCTTGGGATCAGACCCATCATACTGCTTTCTGACTATCTTCATGGTGTGCTCCAGATCACACACTCTTCCTCCCATAATTCGCCATCCACCCCTCCATTTCCTCTTCTAGTTCTGTAACAGTAATCAAACCAATGCTCTTGTTTCTGGATAGGACATGTCAATCAATTCTTTCATGACTTAGATGCCTCCATTAGACTATACATAAGCTCCTTGAGGGCAAAGACTACCTTTCATGCTTATATTTCTAACCCCATGCTTAGCAGTTTTTGGCATATAGTATTTTTAAAATGCTTTTTCATTCATTCATCATTAACAGAACTTTCCCACCTGCCAAAAGTAGCCAGGCTGTTCTCTTTATCCTATTCAATTCTGGACTCAATTTGTTGTTCACTTACAACAGTGGTTCTCAACCTGTGGGTTGCAACACTTTGGGGGGTCAAATGGGGTTGCCTAAGACCATCAGAAAACACATATTTCTGATGGTCTTAGGAACCGAGACACTGCTCCTCTATCCATCTCCAGGCAGGTCCGCCCACATGCAGATATGGCCACATATGAGTATTAAAGGGTTGCAGCATTAGGAAGGTTGAGAACCACTGACATAACATCTGTGTGTATATATTATATAT
>CM053585.1:525410768-525434859 GCA_028646515.1 Pseudochirops corinnae
TATATATATATATATATATATATATATATATATATATATATATATAATATACCTTAAATAAAGAGCAATGTAATGGTGCTGTCATACATCAATGTAGGTGGTGCCATAGTGCCTAGAGCACTGAACTGGACTCAGGAAGATGAGTTTCCTGAGTTCAAATCTGGCCTCAGATATTTACCAGTTGTGTGATCCTTGGCAAGTCACTTAACCCTGTTTGCACCAGTTTTCTCCTCTGTAAAATGAGCTGTAAAAGGAAATGCCAAACCACTGCAGTATCTCTGCCAAAAACAAAAAAACTTTCCAAATAAGGTTTAAAAAAAAGTTGGACATGACTAAAAAAAGACTGACTAATAATGTAACTTTGCAAAACCCAAAATCAACAAATTAAACACTTACTGAGTTCAAAAACTATTTAGGTGCCCTGGAAGCAAAAACAAGGAATTAAGACCCAAGATATTTTCTGGACAATGTCTAGACAACATATAGCTCAATGAACGAGTTGTAGAGTTTTGGTGATGTGCAGTATAAGCAGTCTATTCAAATGAATATTATTTAGATATTGTCCTGAAAATTTTTATCTAGCCCACACTCTGACATCAAAATAGAGATGTGCACAAGATATATATAGATTCTGTATTTTTTGTAATTTAATTCTGTATTTTTTGTACTGAGTATGTAATAGACACTTAATAAATACAAGTTGGCTTATTGATTAGTTGGTTTATTTTTATCTCTACAGCTTACCACCATGCGTGGCACATGGTATTTACTTGGTAGATATTCAGAGACTGATTGATAGAATATTAAAAATGGAAGGGATTATTTGGATCATTTCATGCAACTCCTTTATTTTGGATCTGAGAAAACTGAACGCCAAAAAAGTTTTCATAAGATCTTAGAATTGGGAAAAAAAAAAAACCTTTCAAGTCAACTAATCCTATCTGCCACCTTGTTCAAAATCCTTCTTTCTCCAATAATAGTCTACAAGGATCTTTCCTTCCAATGAGCATTCATTTGACTTTTATTATGTTATCTTGTATGCACATGTCTCTCTAACTAGAGTGTCTGCTCCCTGAGGGCAGGGACCTTGTCCTCCTTGTACATTATTCCTTTGGGTACCTACCTCTTTGTCATTCTAGTAAACATCTCACGAAGTATCCTGCCAAGAATGGAAATTCAATGACAACACTTCCATTTCTGAAGCTTAGAGATAAGGGATTGTTTGGCAGCCTCGACCTACTTTATCAGATCCCACAAAGAGGGCAGGCATGTTGAAGTTCATTTGAAGTTTAGCATTGAAGCTCATATTGGATGATAGAATTAATAATCTAGTTATAAGAACTATCAGTATATTCTAATTCCCAGTAGAATGCAAACCCCACAAAAGGAGGGACTGTTTCATTTTTCTCTCTATCCCCATCACCATGCCTGATAACATAGGAGGCATTTATAATAAATGCTCATTAAATTGAGTTGAATTTTGATGCCTATAATCTGCACCAGCAACAAAAGTCTAAAAACCTGAAGTTCTTCTAAATGGGGGTGAAAAAACTTTGATCTCTTACAGGGACAAAAAGCCAAACTTGTCTTGCTACTGGGCATTCTGTATTCTTGATTTAAATACCAAATTTTTCAATTCCTCACTTTCTTCCCTTTGTAAATTGGAAAGGAAAGAGTGATTTAGAACTGAATTAAACAGGCTATATTGGAAAAGTTGAATTTTACTATGTAAAATATCTTCCTTGGAGAAAAAAAAGTATTTTTTTCTTTTTTTGTAAGTTCCAGGTTTTGACTTGGACCTCATCTGAACCATCACTCGGCCATTTACCTGCAATGCCCTTATCTCAACCTCTGGAAGACAGAAAATTCCTTGCAGTTCTATTGTAATTGATCCTGAGATCTCGTAGCTTTGCTAGGAACTTTTCTGTCTGGATTTTCATTTCCCCTTATAAAATGAGAAGCAAGTTGAATTCAATAGTTTCCAAAGTCCCTCAAGCTCTAAATCTGATTATCTTCTCACTTTATATTCCCTGTCTCCATGTAAGGCTAAACTTCTCTGGAGACTCAGATGAATTCCAGGCCACTAAGGACCTACAGCAGGGCCCAAACCCTACTCTATCTTAGAGACACTTGGCTTTAAGTCAATGCAATTCACAGTGGCCTATGACAAGAGTGTTTTAGACATACAGAACAAAGGTCTGAGTAAGTACTTGGGAAGGTCACTATTGACTTGAAGGATCAAGGAAAGTTCATGAAAGAGGAAGCAAATATAGAGAAACATGAAAAGGCTTTCCTATACTAATGCACCATAAAATAAACAGAGTCTAGAACAGAATATTCATGAGCATGACAACAATTTAGGTGGAAAGAATAACAACCATGAAAATAAAAATTAAATGTTACAAAGGTACAGCAAACTTGTCCCAAAAGAAGAAATGTGAATAGATTATCTCCTCCCTACTCCTTTGCATAAATGAGGGGCTCATGAGTGTGGAACACTGCATGTATTGTAAGGGGTTTTTTTTCAATGCACTCATCATTTTTTGTAACTTTTTCTTTTTTTCCTTGTTATAAGAGATAGGAAGGGAAGAATAATATGTGAATACAGAAGGAAACTTAGGTGATATGAAAAACAGAAGATTTATGACATTTATTTTTCTTATTGGAGAGCAGGGCAATTGGGGTTAAGTGACTTGCCCAAGGTCTCACAGCTAGTAAGTGTTACGTGTCTGAGGCCAGATTTGAACTCAGGTCCACCTGACTCCAGGGCCAGTGCTGTATTCACTGTGCCACCTCGCTGCCCCAACATTTATTTTTCAATAAAAAGAGGTGACACCTGAGTTGGTCTTTAAAGGATAAGTAGGAATTCGATAGTTTAAAAGAGGTTCATGAGGATATTACAGGTACTAGTAATAGCACCAGCAGATCTATAATGATAGAAACAAGGAGAATCCAAGATGGTACCAAGTTTTCAGATATAATGAAGTAGGTGTCTGGTTGTGTCAGCTATAAAAACAGGGAAGTCAGGAAGAAAAAATTTGAGAGGAAAGGCAAACTTGATTGAGCACTCATTGCTGTCATGGGAAACTCCAAAAATGTGTACATGGAGGTCAGAAAATAGATTAGTCCATGTAAAACATTTGTGAAGCAGCCAGTATGTACTAGGCACTGTGTGAAGTGCTAGGGAAAGACAGGTCTGGAGATAAAAACTTGGGTGTCATTGACATAGATGTAATAGCCGAAGCTATCCGATTTAATTAGATTGCCAAGGAAGAGAAAATAGAGAGAGGATAGTAGAGGCCTAAGAACAGAAATTTAGAGAACATTTCTCTCAAGCAGCCTAGGACATGGGAAAAAAGGTGGCTAGAGAGGTAAGAGGAAGGCAAGAGAGTACGATGGACACTGGGCCAAAATCCAGTGGGTCATCAGTCAAAGGTGTCAAACACAAGAGAAAGATCAACAGGAAAAAAACTGAAAGGAAAATTTGCCGTTAAATTTGGATATTAGAAAACATTGAAGGGGCAGCTAGGTAGCGCAGTGAATAGAGCACCAGCCCTGAGGTCAGGAGGACCTGAGTTCAAATCCAGCCTCAGACACTTGACACACTTACTAGCTGTGTGACTTTGGGCAAGTCACTTAACCCCAATTGCCCTCCAAAAAGAAAAAATATATATATATATTGAAAGCAGTTTTTGTAAAGATGTGCATATAGAAGCCTGATTTTAGGTGGGGTGAGGAGAATGTTAAAAAAAGGTAAACACATGAGATAAAGGAGTTTGTTTCTGAAGGAGTCTTCCTATGTAGGAAAGATGAGACAATAGCTAGATGTGCAAAAGGATCAGAGAAAGACTTTTTTTTAAGAAATCAGGACCCAGGCATGGGATAGTATGTCTTTAATCCCAGATAATGGGGAAGTTGGGAATGGTGGATCTCTTGAGCTCAGGAGTCCTGAGCTGCAACGGGTTATGCAGATCAGGTATCCACATAAGTCTAACATCAATATAGTGAGTCTCCATTAGTGAAGGGTCACCAGGTTGTCTAAGGAGGGGTAAACTGGCCCAGGTCAAAGCTCCTACGAATTAGTAATGGGATTGGGCTCCAATTAGTTACTATATTTATAATCCAGACAAGATGGAGTTTGAAATAATATTCTTTGAAATAAAAAGGAACAAAGAGAGTTTACTATATTGTAAGTAGATATGATACAACCAGTGGAAAGAGAAAAATTGAAACTGCACACTAGAAAGGGAATGATTGGTAAAGCAAGGTTTAGAGGAGTTAAAAAAGAATTGATCAAGGGGGCAGATGGAGGAATTGACTTTAATAATAGAGATCTCTCTTGAGAAAGACTGATGATACTGAGAAGTTTTGGGGAATTGAAGAGGTAAATTGAGATATTTGTGTTGAATATCCTAAATCTTCTCAGGAAAATAGGAGGCTAAGCCGTTTGCTTAAGAGTAGGGGATTATTTTGCAGTTGGGGATAGACAGAGATGGACAGAAAGATGCAAAGACTTATGCACTTATGTACTCATCTGAGTGCATAAGATAGGGAATTCATATGAGTGAGTCTGAATAGCAGACTATATATAGGCCCTACTTTCAGGTGAGGAAACATCCAAAGAATAAAATCCCAATCAAGTTGTTGAATTAATCCAAGACTTCACTGTCTACTGGGTAGCTAGGTCATGCAGTGGATAGAGTACCAGGCCCAGAGTCAGGAAGATCTGAGTTCACATCTGGCCTCAGACACTAGCTTTGTGACCCTACCCAAGTCACTTAACACCTCTTTGCCTGAGTTCTTCATCTGTAAAATGAAGATACACTGAAGAAAGAAATGGCAAACATTCCAGTCTCTTCACCAAGAAAACCTCATGGTTTTCAGAAATTACTAAACAATACATCACTACCTCCTGCGTGTGCTGAAACTAAAAAGAAGATAGCTCTGGGGGAAATCTTTGACCTATATATACCCCACTTATCACATCTTTAATTCAATTTAGCCAATCACTAGTTATTATTGAAAATTAAGAAGTGATCTAAGAAATTTTGAAGTGAAAAGGAAAAAAAAACAGAAACACCAAAATCACAATTCATTTGGTTCAAAAAGTTGAGTTTTAAGACAGTAATGCACATAAGTCATTTCCCCAATGAATAAGTGGTCAAAAGATATGAACAAACAGTTCCCAAAGAAAAATTGCTATTAACAATCATATGGGAAATTGCTCCACATCCCTAATAATGAAAAATTCAAATCAAAACAACTCTGAGGTTTCACCCCATACTCAGCAAATTAGTAAAGATGAAAAATTTGGAAATGGTTAATATTGAAGGATGGGAAGAAGACAAGTCACTGTAGGTAAAGGTGTGAATTGGTCCAACCATTCTGTAAAGCAATCAGAATTCTGCTGTCAAAAGTGATTAAAATTTGCATACCCTTTGACCCAAACATTCTACTATTAGATATATACTCCAAGGAGGCCAAAGATGGGGAGATACCATATGCACTAAAATATTCATAGAAGCATATTTTTTGTGGTAGCAAAAAGCTAAAAACAAATTAGATGCAACGCATTAGGGAATGGCTAACAAAATTAGAATATGTCTGTGATAGAGTATTTCTGCATTATAAGATACGACAAACATGAAGAATTTAGAGAAGCATGAGAAGATATATGAACTGATGAGCAAAGCAAGCAGAACCCAGAAAACAGTATGCACAGTAATTAAATGAAAAAATGAAATATTTTCTGATTATAAAAATCAAGCTGGGCCTAAGGAAAGTATAAATTAAAATTAATTCCTTCCATTTATTAGGAAGCTTAAAAACCATGAAGTGGAATATTGCATATGTTGTCAAGTGCAGTAGCTGTACTGGTTACTTTATGATTTTTTTCTCTCTTTTTCTGAAGTCTCTTTTGCAAGTGATGGCTTGTTTGGTAGGGAAGAGAAAAAGAAAAATATTCATAAATTAAGGTTACAAACCAAAGGCATCAATAAAACATTTTTAAATAAAAGACTATATAACTTTAAAAAAATAAATTCCTTCAATTAAAAATGTGCTTTTTAAATATCACCTTTTATAGAATTTTGCCATTTGAACCAAAATTTTTATGATTAGTCACAAATACAAAGGAGATCCAAACTCAATTGTCTTGTCTGCCTTGATTTGCATACAAAATAATGTAGATTTAATAGAAAGAGCAAAGAGATGTGTTTAAAAACCAGCTCTATTGCCTACTAGCTATGACACCTTGATCAAGTCACTTAAACTCTGTGGCCCTCATTTTCCTCAACCATAAAGAGAGGGAAATGGAGTAAACAGCCTTTGAGATCATGTGTATCTTTAAATCTGTGACCCTAAGATTACAACAAAGACATCTTAATGTAGGCAATAATCTACAGATCTACCAGGAAAGAAAATATCTCTAAAAGTAGTCAGTTTTGTTCTATATGCATGATGAACCATATAGCCTAGCATACCTGAAGGGCCCTTTAAACTATGTATAATAGTTTCATTATATAATGTAAATTAAATAGTAATAGCACAGAAGGGGGAACTGGATAATTACTGTTTTATCTACGGACATCTGTTGTCTACACTTGAGCAGTCTGAGGAGTACCAAGATAGCACTGAGGCCATTAGTGCTAATTAAGGAATGCTCCATTTTTTTAAATTCATGGATTCGATGTTTGGGAAGATGATAGTTCTGATTTTCAGAGCCAGGCAGTGACATGATTTTTCCTTGGCTCTCATTTGCCTTAGCAATTGCTCTTATGTCAATTCTTTGTGCTATCGCCTCTGTCCCTTAGCCGATAATGCTACTGGATCATTGCTGTTCCCGACTATTTCCAAATCTCTTCCCAGCAGCACTAAGGAATCGTGTTAAGGGTGTCAAATCACAGAGGGAAATGATTACCCCAGTGTTCAGCACATGTGTGTTGAAGCCACTTCCTGGTACAAGGCAGGTAACAGGCCAACTTATTTACAAGACTTGCTGAGATCTGAGCTCTAGACAATTCCGGGACATTTCATGGTGTCATTAAATTTGGTGGTTGTGAGCCAAGAGTGAGTCAAGTCAAGTTAAACTAAGTGAACAAGCATTTATTCAGCATTGACTCTGCTGGGCATTGTGCCAAAATCTTGGGGATACAAAGAAAGGCAAGAACAGTCCCTGCCCTTAGGAACCTTACACGTCATAAACATTACCCTTAATATCAGATGGTCCGAGCAAGTAGTACAGTATTGTGCTCCAGGCAGCCACTGAATAAATATTTACTTGTGAGTTATTTCTGGATGTTAGGTTTTCCTTTATGGAAATGTATAGGATTCTTCTTTAGATAAAGTAGCTCTATGCATCTAACACATCGCTGTCCTAATTTTGGATGATACCTTCACACTGCCTGGCCCCAGTGCCTGGAATGACCTTTTTCCTCATCTTTGCCTCTTAGAATTCTGAATTTCCTTCCAATCTCAGCTCAGACATCACCTCCTATATATGGCTTTTGCTAATCCCCAGCTGTTAGTGCCTGATCACCAAAATTACCTTCTATTATTTAATTTTCTTCATAGTTTTCAACAACTTACATGCATATATGCTACCCTGATAGAATGCAAGTCCCCTGTGGGCAGGCCCAGGTTATTGGGGGTTTTTTTGTCTTTGTTTCCCCAGCACCCAGCACAGTTCTTGGCATGTATGTGATAAGTCCTTGATAAATGCTTACATGTAGATTGATTAATTGATTGATTAAATAAAATGCACCAAAGCAATTGCAACTTAATCTTTCTGCCATAATGGTCAAACTGGAACAAAGTCAATTTATTAAGCAAAGTGTGCCAGGCACTGTCGTAGATTCTGGAAATTAAAAAAAAGGAAACAGCATTCGTTCTCAAGAAGTTCACGTATTGTCCAGGAGATATAACATGTGTGTACATGAGCAAATTCATAGAAATTTTAGTAGGGAGCAAACAGTAACGACGAAGGTGTCCAGGAGCTCCTCTTCATCACAGGAAGAGTCAATCCAATTGGCCCTTGTGAGTTAGTCAAAAGCAGACTTGAACCCTCAAAGGAGTCTGTTAAGGAGCTACAAACAGACTCAGCCTCTGATTGGCCGCAATACTCATTTCCACCCTTCAGTTCAGTAGTGATTAATCTTCCTTACACACAAATCTGGTCGATCAATATGATGTCACTCCTCAACCCAAAATACTTCATTAATGATTCTTTATTGTTTACTAATTAAGGCTAAATTCCTTAGCCTTCTAATCCAGGCCTTCTACAATGTGGCAGCATAATCTCATATTTCTCTGTTCTACCTTCCATGTTCTACTCTCCATCCCCCAAATATATTTTGTAGTTTCCCACCCCCATGCTTTTGCCTATTCTATTCCCTTTGCCTAGAAATTCCTCCCCTCATCTCCATTTTTTGAAATCCTACCCATCCTTTAAGACCTTGTTCAGATGTCATCTTGATCATGAAGGTAGAAACCACTTATAGAAATCTTCTTAGGGTTTATATGGCAATGTCTGCCTCTTATTCAATTCAACATAATACAATGGAAAAAATACTATTGTGCATCTAGAGGACCTGGCTCCATGTCCTACCTCTGATGATTTGGTTCCTGTGTGGCCTTGGATGTGTCATTTAATTTTCCTAGGCCTCAGTTTACTTACCTGTAAAATGAGAAGAGTTGGATTTAATGGTTTCTAAAGTTCCCTTCAACTCTGATTCATATTTTCCATTTGCTACTCTGTGACTTTGCTCCTTTAAATCCACTGAATTAGCAAAATGTTATAAAATACCTTCTCTAGAGTGTCTAATGGAGTAGTTTAATGCCCTACCTGCAGAAAAGTTAATATTGTTCCAGTTCACAAGGATAGAGGAAACCTGGAAGCACCACTGGTCCCTGCTGAGCTGAATTTAATTCTCCTCTTCTTTATCCCTGTTTTAATTCTGCCTTCCTAAAGGGATTTATGTAGTTAAGAGAAATGAAATGAAGATTTATCATTATTATAGCTATAGGTAGGTTATCTTCTACTATACAGACATCTAAAAAAACTATTAACAGCCAAACTCCCACTACAGAAAGGATAATGGGCTTGATTTGAATTAATCAAATCATTCATCCTATAATCTTCCCTCATATTTATCACCACCCTTGTGACCTTCTTTGATTTGTAGCAACCAAGAACCACATGGTTCCTAGTTTCTGATTCCTTTGAGTTAAAAATCTGAGTCTGAGAGCATGAACTTCTCTCAGAAGAAAGCCCAGGGAGACTGTACTGATTTCATAATTTGTGATAGTCTTATACACTCTCTAAGTTCAAGGTCACTATCATTATTGCTAGAATGATTTAAGTATGCTGCTCTCTAAGGACTTGAATTCTGTTCTGCCTCCTCTGTCCTATCTTTCCAGGCTTATTTCATATTAGAATCCTTCACATGCTATATATTCCAATCAGATCAGTTATCTTGTTATTCCCTATATATAACATGTGATATCCCACCTCCACACCTTTGAGCAGGCTATCCCCCATACATGAAACATCACACACACATACACACACACACACACAAAGACACACATACACACATGCACATACACACATGCACACTTGCCTCTTAGAACTACTGATTCCCTTCAAGGCTTAGTTCAGTAGCAACCTACTACATAAGACTTTTCCTGATCCACTCCCTCCATTCCCCATGATTAATGTCATCTCCATTTTAGAAATGACATGTACATAATTTGTGTGTGTGTGTATGTGTGTGTGTGTGTGTGTGTGTGTGTGTGTACACTATATTCCCCAAGTAGATCATAGACTCCTTTAAGGTACTGATCATTTCATTTTTATCTTTGTACCTAGCACACATGGGGCATCTAAGTGGTACAGTGGATAGAGCACTAGGTTTGGAATCAGGAAGATTCATTTCATGAGTTCACATCCAACCTCAGACACTTACTAGTTATAAGACCTTGGGCAAGTCACTTAATTCTATTTGTCTTAGTTCCTTATCTACAAAAGAACTGGAGAAGTAAATGGCAAACCACTCCTATTACTTTTCGAGAAAACTTCAAATGGTGTTACAGAGTCAGACATGACTGAAACAACTAAGCAACAACCAAGCACATAAACCATAGTACCTGGCACATAGTAGGCACTTAAAAATAACCATGCTTATTGAATTGAAATGAAATTAAATGAACCCTGCACATAATAAGAAGCAATGCCACCCTACTCTACAGAATTTTTATACGAGCTTCATCTATAAGGAATGCCATAGTCGATCAGACCAATGATCCACTCAGCTGGCTGTTATCTCTCTGATATTGGTACCAATACTTCAAGACCTCCAGGAACCATTATCTTATCAATGTGGCCACTCCTTTCACTGATTCTGATTGCCACCGCTCTACAATTTATTATGTGGTCTGCAAAAATTGCTGTGGCCCAATAAAAAAGTAACCTCCTGTGATCTACCTATTAGTAAGCTTCTTCAAACTTTGTTAAATGGTTTCCTGGCATCAAACATAAAATCCAACATCAGGATCTTATTTCAGGACTTTCTAACTTAGTAAGACCTGCTGAAGCTTGAACTCTGTCGACAGAGACTTCAAGAATCCAGCATCACCTCCACAGCAAGAGGAGGCCACATATAAAGGCCTTTTTATGACCAATTTACCATCCTCTGAACATCAAAGTCCCATTTCAACTATGCCCCTGGCCCTTTGCTGGAGCTGCCTGACAGGCACGAAATACAGTCCCTCCTCACCTCAACCTCTGAACACCCTCTGTTTCCTTCAAGGCTGAATTCATGGGAATTTTTTCCTCTTCTTTCAGCTTATAACATGTTCTCCCATTTCAAATTGTTATGTATTTAAGCATTGGTTTAAATGTTTTATCCCCCAGTAGAAAATGAGCAAACACCTTAGAAGCAAGGAGTGTGTCGATTTTGTTTTCACATCCCCAGTATCTAACCTAGTGCTTTGCACATAGTAGTTGCTTATAATTAATTAGAATTGAACTAAAGATTTACTAATGGAGATTTTTGTTTTCTTCCACAACATTATAACTGTCCCCAGAACATTCCAAATGTCTTCTACATTTCCAGTGAGATCCATGCTATCTGAACTTGAATTATGAGATTGCTACATTTCATGCTTGGATCATCTGTCAGAAAACAACATATTCCACATATTACTCATTGTGCAAGACAAGATTTTCTTTTATTCGTCATAAAATCATCAATTTGTCACTTCTCAGCCTCCCCATTATTTTGTAGTAACATCCTGATATACAGCTACAAGAACCAGCTCTCTTGTAATATGTTTTAGTGATCTAGTCCCAGTACTATTTATTTCTCTGACTGAAGGATGGCTATAAAGAGAAAGTAGATTTAGTGGGAGTCTCTTTTTTCACTCATTTAACAAATATTTGCTGACAGTGAACAGGCAAGTACTAAGAACTTCCTATGGGCCAGGAATGATGCTAAATTCTGGGCATATTGACACAAAAGTGAATGTTCCTTGACCTCCAGGAGTTTCCATTCTACTAGGGGATACATGTAAAAACCTAGTTCTATATAAGATATATACAAAGTAAGTGTAATGCAATTCCAGAGAGAAAGTCATAAGCAGCTGGAGGAACCAGGAAAGGCTTCCTCCAAAAAGTAGGATTTGAACTGAATCTTGAAGAAAGTCAGGGAAGCTAAGAAGCAGATTAAGGAAGGAAAGCATTCTAAACAAGAGAAACAACCAGTGCAAAGGCATGGAGATGGGAGAAATGACAAGTAGGCCAATGTAGCTAGATGATAGAATGCACAGAAAAGAGTCAAAATACAAAGACCACAAAGGTGGGAAGAGATCAAATTATGAAGAACTCTAAATAACAAACAGACTTTAAATTTCATTCTAGAGGTAACAGAGAGCTACTGGAGTTTATTGAGGAGCTGGTTGACACTGGGTATATTTATGGTTTAGGAAAATCACTTAAGTAAGTGTGTGAAGGCTGGGGAGATACTTGAAGCAGAGACTAATAGGGGAATAGATTAAGAGGTGACTAGGGCCTGAATTAGGGTCGTGGCTATGTGAATAGAAAGAAACAGATAGATGAGATGCTGAAAGAGAGAAATGACAAGGCCAGGGAACAGATTGAATATGTTGAGTGAGGCAGGAGCGGAAAAGGGAAGGAATTAGGGACAACATAGAAGTTGTAAGCTAAAAGTTGAGGGGAAATGAGGGTTTGAGGAGGCAACATAATATAATTACTATAAGTATAGCACCATGAGGAAATACAAGGAAAAGATAAGACAGTCCCTGATCTTGAGGAACTCCTGTTAGGGAGACAAGAATATGTGTATCAAAAAATTAAATAATTATACTAGGAAACAGATCATTAAGTGGTCATTGAAGGATATAACTGATACTTACTTTTGACTTCAGCAGGGGAAGGAAAACACTGATGGCTACATTGTTCTGGAAAGGTTCTGTGAAGGAAGAGGACCTTGAAGTGTCCTTTTCAAATTAAAGGAGGTAGGAGGGCAGGGTGAGGGAAAGAGAGACAAGAGAGGAGAGACACAGAGACTGAGTTTTAACAGAAACTACCAAGCATATAGATTATCAGGAAAATTGTCTAGCTTGGTATAAACATGCAAAGCTATCAAAAATTATTCCTATGTGAATAAAATAGAATTAAGGGGCAGGGGGAGTAATTCCAAAGATGCAAGAAGTGCTGAAATTCTTTAAAGAAGACTGGCAATGGATTACAGATTGATGTCTCTCTGTGGTTCACTGGGGTCTGCCATGGAGACACCAGAAAGGAGTAGGAGTAAAGGGTATTCTTTTTGTCCCTCAGGAAAGGGGAAAGAAGTGACCAGAGGGGAAATCAAGAGAAAAAAGCTAAAGAGGTTTGGGTTTTTTTGAAAGCCCTACCTATTCCTTCTAGTCACATGGTATGGTCTAGCTCTACTCTGCTCTTTTCCTATTAAAAAAATGAAAATGGGGGCAGCTATGTGGCGCAGTGAATAGAGCACCAGCCCTGGAGTCAGGAGGACCTGAGTTCAAATCTGACCTCAGACACTTAATACAAAAACTAGCTGTGTGACCTTGAGCAAGTCACTTAACCCCAATTGCCCTCAAAAAAAAAAAGAAAAGAAAAATGAATATGGGGCAGTTAGGTGGCACAGTGAATAGAGGACAGGCCCTCAAGTCAAGAGGACCTAAGTTCAAATCCAGCCTCAGATGCTTGACACTTAACTATCTGTGTGACCTTGGGCAAGTCACTTAACCCCAATTGCCTTGCTTTCCCCCTCCCCCCAAAAAAATTAAGATAGCACAATACTTCCATCTACTTTTTATATATCTTATATATGTATATATCTTATATATGTTTCCAAAGAATGGAAACTCCTAGAGGTCAAGGAATACTCACTTTTGTGTCTATATGCCCAGAACTTAGCACAGTTCTTAGGAAGTTCTTAGTAAATGTCTGTTCACTGACAGTGAATATTTGTTAAATTTGTTAAATGAGTGAAAAAACAGAGACCCCCACTAGATCCACTTTCTCTTTATAGCTATCCCTCAATCAGAGCAATAAATGGTACTGCTGCTAGATTAGCAAAATATATCAGAAGAGAACTGGTTCTTGTAACTGTAGATTAGCATGTTACTAAAAACCTGACCTCAAACTAATTGTATGACTCTGGGCAAGTCACTTAACCTCTATTTGCTTCAGTCTCCTCTTTTGTAAAGGGGGCATAATAAATATCTACCTCCAAGGATTGTTGTGATGGACAAATGAAGTAAAAATTATAAAGTGCTTAACATAGCCTGAGCCTTGGTCAATGCTATCTAAATGTTAGCTCTTTATTATTAATGTTGTTATTATTGTTATTCTAATTAATGGAAGAAAAGGAAGCCCAATTCCACCAGAAATAACAGAGTGCCACATGTTCGAAATGAACAAGCCTAAAGACACGTAGACAGACAATAACGAAAACTTGACCCCCGGAGGCTGGGAATGAAAGAAGAAATAATCAGTGAAACAGGAGAGTGGCAAAGGAGAATAGAGATAGTAGGAATATAAGAAGGAATGGCAATAATCCAAATTATGATAGGGAGGGGAAATGCTAGGTAAATATATGACCTATGCAAAATTCATGAGCAATGAAAAGGAAAAAAAGTGGCCATCAAGCTCCCACTGCAGCCAAAAGCAATGAGGTGACGAGAAGGGACAGACAACAGGATCAGACTAAGAGGCCCAAAAGTCCAGATGATATATGGAAGAAAACATCAACAGAAAGAACCATAAGGCAAAGAAATATCTGGGCAGCAAGACCAAGTACAAAGAAAGTCTGGCAGACAGATTCAGCTTGATCCCATCTGATGGTAATGACAAGAACAAGGACCCAAAGTGCCAAACAGCTTGGGACAACAGCTTGTAGCAGCAGGCACAGAAAGCATGGATGCAGACGTAGAGGCTGCAGGGTACAGAAGTTGGAAGACCAAACCAGGAAAGATTCTCCCGGGACAAAAGGTAGTCTGTGACCAAATCAAAGGCAGGCAAAGCAGCCTTACAAGAGACATCTGAAAGAAAATTAAAAGGGAAAGGTCAACATAAGGCTTAGCATGGCACATTCACTCATACAAAAGTACTTGGGTAAAATTAATATCTTCATTTTTTATTACGAATGAGTGAACGAAATGGCATTTATTGAGTCCTTGCTATATGCCAGACACTAGAAAAACAAATTTAGAAAAAAACAACAAAGACAACACCTTCCTTTAAAGGATTTGCATTCTAATATGGAAAAATTATATACATATATTATATACAAAATTATATATACATATGTGTAGATGTGTATATACATTTATATGCCCATGTACACATACCCACACCTACACATATACATATACACACGAGAGTCATAGCCACGGAAGGATATTTTAGGCAAGTAAGAGGCACAATGATGGTGAGCGGACCCATAGGGCAATTATTTGATTTGTCTTTTCTGGTAATGGTAGGATTGATCTGATAATTATTCTCAGAACAAGAGTTAGAAAACAGAGAGTGAGGGAAGAGAAGGGGAGTAGTAACAGTGGAGGAAAGGGTCCATACTCAGAAGAATGTCATGAAAATTGTCACAAAGTATGGTAGGTCTAGATTAAGGCTAGTGAATAGTGAATGTTCACCAGTCAGAAAGAGAGGATCCCAAAGAAAGAGCTTGAGTTCTTGGCTGGAGCCCAAAAGCATTTCATCTTACACATTGCTAGAGAGTAGTATGGTGGACGAGATATAATGAATGTGGTAAATTAATCCTTTTCCAGCATCCCATAGTCAAAACATCAAGGACCTATGGCTTAATCAGTCTATTGAAACCTTTGAATCTTGCCTAATCTTAGAAAGTTGCCTGAGTTTCAGAGAGCCCAAATGACTTATCCGTAGTCATACAGTCAGTAAGTATAAGACACAGTATTTGAAGGATTTGAATCAATGTCTTCCTTTTCTCAGTCAAAATCTTAGAAAAGCCATTTACATTTATTGCCTCCTTTTGATCAAATGAGATGATATTTTACAGAGTCAGACACATAATTGCTGTTTAATAAATGTGTGTTCCCTTACCCTTCCCTTCCTCTTCTTACCACTTTGCAGTCTGACTTCTAATGTAATCTCACAACTGAAACTGTTCTCTCTAAAATTCCCAGTGATCTCTTAATTGCTGAAATTGATGGTCTTTTCTCTACTCCCATCATTTTTTTTTCTCTCTGCTGCATTTGCTTCTCCTCTTGGATTCTCTCTCTTCTCTGGAAAGCAGATAATCCTACTCTCTCTAGTTTCTCTCCCTATCTGAAAGCTTTTTCTCAGCTTCCTTTACTGAATCATGATAAATCGAATCCCCTCATTCCAGATGTTTGTCAAAGTTCTATCCTGTGCCTTTGCTTTCTACACTCACTTGGTGACTTCATCAGTCTCCATACATCATACAAACATCAGCCTCCAATTATCATCTCTATGTCAATGACTCCCAGACCTATAGTTCTAACCCCAGGGTCTCCCCTTGGGTTTCAGTCCTATGTTACCAATTAGACATCGGACATTTCAGAATGCATGCAGAGAAACCTTAAATTAAACATGTTCAAAACTGAACTCATTGTCTTTCCCCAAAAATTCACCACCCTTCCAAACTTCCCTATTCATGTGGAAGGTAACACCATTCTTCCAGTCTCTCAAGTTCAAAATGTCCATGTTACCCTGGATCCTTTCCACTTTCTCTTCCTCCCATATATCCAATTATTTGCCAAATTTTGCCATTTCTACCTCTGCATCATCCCTTACATTCAATCCTTTCTCTCTCCCTTGGTCATAATACTTTAGTAAAGATCTTTGGCATTACCACTCAACTGAACTATTGCAATAGCCTCCTAAGTGGTTTTCCTACCTTATCTCCACTAGCCCAGGGTCTATGGTGATTTTTTCCTAAGCATAACACTGATCATATCACCAGCTTCACCTTGCAGATGATAAACTGCCAAGGCTCCCTATCACCTCTCAGATAAAATATTAGCACCTCTGTTTAGTTTTAATGACCTTCACAACCTGCCCCTAACCTATTTTTTCTTAAACTACTAAAGAAATCAGAGTTATTCTATCATCGTTGTTGATGTTAACAATTAGAGATAGCCAATAGCTAACATTTATTTAGCAATTTAAGTTTTGCAAAGCACTATGCACACAGTGCCTGGAACATTTTATTCTTTGGTTGTTTTTCAGTCGAGTCCAACTCTTTGTGACCCCATTTGGGGTTTTCTTGGCAAAGACACAGGAGTGATTTGCCATTTCCTTTTCCACCAGAACTGAGGCAAACAGGGTTAAGTGACTTCCCCGGGGTCACTCAGCTAGTAAGTGTCTGAGGTCATATTTGAATTCGGGAAGATGAGTTTTCCTGACTTCAGACCTGGCATTCTATCTACTATATAACCCAGCTCCCAGCCTGGCACATAGTAGGTACTTAATAAATCTTTATTGAATTAAATGGGATCTAGGGACAAGGACTACACCTGTGATCTCTTTGATGTAGTGAGCTCCTAGAAAGTATTGACCATTACAGGTCAATACTTTCTCTTCAACTTACAGTCTCAGGCAGTTGCCTAGAGCATTGAGATATTAAGTAGATTGCCCAGGGTCACACAGCTTATATATGTCAGCGGCCAGACTTGAACTCAAGTCTTTCCAGCTCCAAAGCTGACTGACACCCTTGTCTACTACACCATGCTCTCTTATTGTTTTATTGTCTTTCATATTATACATTGTGCTTTGTTCATAGATGGCACATAATAAATGGTTGTTAAATGAACAAAAACATACACTCACATGAGTGTGTGTTTGTATACCTAACAGAATGAACTGACCTCAGAGAAGAATATGGCAGGAAGAGATTTAAGTAAACCAGCCAAGGAAAACAACCCTAACAGCTGGTTGCTAGAAAACCATAGATTCCCACGTAAGGAAAGGGCTGACTCGAAGACACTCTTCCACTAAAATCAATCAAACTTGGAAAGTGGTCCCCTGACAAGTCCATGAATCATCCCTTCTCATTATCACTGGAAGGCTGGGGCCCTGGGGTGATCATCCAACTGGGACAAGAGAGCCGAGGCAGACCGAACATTCCTGGATATGCCATGTTGTTCCAGACAAATGTACCTAGATGGTCATTTCATATCACCAGCTGATTTCTACCTGCTCCATCCTCTATTTAAAATCACAGAGACTCTGCACATTCTTTCTAGTGAAGTGTTCATACACCACATCTTATTTATTTGAGCAAATCAGTATATTTTCTGTATTTAATTCTAGAAAGTTAATTTATTTGCAAATAAAGTTTTTCCATTTGGCACTATGGTTTGTTGCCTACCTAGCTGAATATTATAATGTCAGCTTGTTCAGAGGCTGTCCACGTACTCAATTTACTTAAGTGTTCATTTTAAGTAAAGCGCTCACTGTGCAAGGAATTTGTATTTTGGAGGTGCTTGATCTATCTACAAAGAAAAATTAGGAATTACTTTATTATCAAATGCTCCTAGAAGTCTTAATTGTGTTTATTTTTTAAAAAATTGTAACGTTAGATTTGTGTGCATGGACATAATTAAGGTACATCATTATTGTAGGTTAAAAGTTGTATATGGTAAGACATATTTTGTTTTTACTGTATGTTTTTACTGAATGATCTATTCCCCACCCCAAAGCAAGCGTGAATAAAATTAGGTTAAATGTAAAAAAAAAAAAAAAAAACAAAGACTCTGCACAGCCCTGTAATTACTCAATGGTCATCAATCTGAATGTACTGGCTGTGAGTTTGCCATACCTGTCTTGGTTTGTTTAATTGAGCCGATGTGATAATAAATCTGAAAATCGAGGACTTTCATTTGAATTGTGGCTGGCTCCTGGGCATGAGCCCAGGATAATTAAGAACAAAGGCCAAAAGATTGATATAGAACAACAGCCTACCTCCTGAAAAGCAGGGCAAGAAACAAGCCTAAAAGGGCAACAGAGACAATATCATTTGTATCTTCAGCCTAGCTCCCAACTAGCTTATGTGGAGACCAGAGAGAAGGAGGTCCCCAAATGTCTGGTCTAGCTGCCTTTCATGTTAGAAATGTTAGCACCATGGAAACGGAAAGAACTTGCTGTTTAACTTTTCTCTGAAGCAGAAAATGCTACCTTGATGCTTCTCAGTCAAATTCCAGGAAAAAAAGGTGGGGGGGAGAGAGACAAGGGGAGGAGGTTTCTAAGAAAAGCTATAGTAATAGGAGGTTGGGGCTAAGGGTCAGTGAATTTTTCCAGTGACTTGATCCCCATGCTTTTGAGGAAGATGAAAGTGTTTGAAAACACTTATCACTCATTCCCCAGTCAAGACCCACACTTAACAGGAGGAACAGCCTGAAAATGGCTGATAAAGGAAAAAAATAGAACAGTATTCGCCGTCATGCCTTTTGTCTCTTGCCCTTTCTGTGGTTAGCACAGTATGGTTTGAAGGAAAGAAGGAAGAGAAAAGAGCAAGAGTAAGGAAAGAGAAACAGGAGGCAGGAAAGAAAAATAACAAATGAGGCAGACAGAACCTCCAAGGAACTCTCCTAGGATGCTAGATCTAGAAATAGAAAGCACCTCAGAGGCCATCTATCAATCAAGTATTTAAGGGCCTACAATGTGCCAGGTACTGTAATAGGCACAAAGGGATAAATAATCCTACAGTACATATCAAAATATATACAACATGAATATTATTTGTGCTTTGTCCTTCATTCTAGAAGATCATGATGTCAGGGAGATGGTGTAATTGACTTTGATTTGGTTTGATGCAAGACAACTTGCAGTTGACTTGGATTTATGTGAGGCAGGGCTCTGCAAGGTCACCAGCCTCACTTTCCCTTCCCTGGGTCTAGTGGCCAGATATTGATCAGGGTGACTGGAGATGACCCAGGATGCAATGGGAGACCTTGACCTTTTAAGCTAAGATCATTTCAAGTTCTCACTTTGAGTGAGGCCATGCCCACTTAGTGAATAGGCCACTTTAGGAAGGGAAGCAAGAGACAGCCTTTAATTTAAAAAAAATCAAACTGGGGGAGTTATACCCTCAAGGTTGCTGACCAAAAGAGAAACAGTTACTATTTACATTCACTCTGAGCCAGAAGGGCCCAAAAAATAACCATTAAGTTGTGCTTGGGCAGGGACCAAGCACAGGGAGGGACCATCGATGATCTTTATAAATTTGTCTCATTAAATGTTTCTTAATTTGTTACAAGACTCTCTGAGGAGGGAAGGGAAGAATTTCAAAGCAAGAAAAGTGACATATAGCTTGAAAAACAGGACATATCCATCAATTGATAAAAGGTGCCTTTTTAGCTTTGAATTGGTGTGTCTTCTGGTATGGTCTGACATAGAGATCCAGTGGTGGTGGCATAGATTTGACCATTTATATAAATACTAACCCAAATAGTACTAGGAATCTGAAATTGTAAGTGTTCTAGAATTGTGTGTGGAATATGATGGAGAGAGAGAACTGTATTGAATTTTTTTAAAGTATGTCATCAGCCTAAGGCTCTATATAAATGTAAGCTATTATGTGTATAGACTTATCCTTCTCTATGACTATAAGCTTCTTGAGGGCAGGGACTGTGTTTCTCAATTCTTAATTCCCAAAATTCCAGTAAGATGCCTTTTACATAGTAGGCATTTTACAAATGTTTGCAAGTTGAGTTCAATGTGATATTTCCTAACATACAAGGACTTTGGATACTTTGACTTCAATTTTCTTTTTAATCTGTAACCTCATTCAAAATTCTATCACCCATAGCTGAGTCTATACCAAGAACTAGTCAGAAAGATAAAGTAAGAAATAAAGGACAGAGGGAGGAGAAACAGCCAACTCAGCAAGACTTGACAGGTGTTCAAGGATTTAGGCTAATTAATTGGCCACATGCTTGATGAATTAAGACAATAACCCACTTCAGAACTAACTACACCTGCCATCCTACAATGCTGGGGACAGTGCAAATTAAGTTGAGGTGAAAAATAATTCCAAGCAACCATTAGAAAAATAAGGAAATAAAAATAAGGCAGAAGCAACAGAGGGAAAATGGAGCAATTGTGGAAATTCACAGATGGCTGCCTCAAGGAGCAAGGTAAGCCTTAAACATTTTAGAAGGTTGACAAATTCTGAATAACCTTCAAGCATTTTGAAAGAAAAAACAATTTGAAAATAATAATGAGTGCAGGCAGTTAATGGATTGGAGATATATTTAGTTCCCACCACACCCTCACTGGAGCACTCTGACAGTAGCCTTAGATTATGGAGAGGATGCTGTCAGGTTTTCCAAAGATAAGCCACTGCATTAATAACCCAAGTGCTCTCTATAAGGTTTATGGGAAACTCTAATAATTGGCAGCAAAATTCGGCATGGGACATGTTTTATGTGGGAAGAGCAGACGTGGTAAACCAGGGATCATGTTGTCCATTCTTCCCTCCAGCCTCATTCTCCAAGCCAAAACTAAACAGTTCCCAGAAGTCAGTGATTTCTCTTTATCTGAAGAGATATCAGGCAATGCTAAAAGGTGTAAATGGAGAGTGTGACTGCTAGTTCTGGACCCTGTTAGTGTGTAACAACCTTTCTAGTCCTCAGATGCACTTTTGTAATTTTAAAGGGCTGAATTAGATTATACCTTTGATTTTGTTCTTTTCAGCATTGTATCTTAACTCTATGGACTTTCTTCACAATGCCATAGAAACTTTTTGACCCTGGAAGCTCATTTCACCCCTGGATTTCTCATGTTGAAAGTATCCTCCTCCACTCCTCTGGTCTTTCCCTATTATAGGCTGTTTCCTTTCATTTGCTGTCTTTGTCCATTAGAACGTAAACTCCTTGAGGGCAAGAATTGTCTTTCTGCTTATATTTGTATTCTCAGTGCTTATTATGGTGCCTAGCACAGATTACTACTTAACAAACACTTGTTGACTTGACTCAATATTTCTTTTCAGTTCTGATACTTCTTTCTAAAGGAGAAAACTAAGACAATAGATGGAGGTGCCAATGGGATTCAAGTAAAGATTTTTTTTAAAGATAAAGAGACCTTGAAATCTTTAAAAATATAACAAAAACCACCAGTAGAAAGAGACATTGAAGATGCTGAAGACTCTTGTACAGTCAGCAAGGAGCAAGGGCACAAATGTTCTTAGAAAAATCACAGTAAAAGATCATCTAGGTCATAACCTCCCCTTAACCTTACAGATCAGGAAGCTGAGGCCCATAGAAGTTAATTGATTCACTCAATATCACACAGAGAATAAGTATCTTAGGTGGGATTAGAACCCACAGATTTTGACTCCAGAACCAATGCTCTTTCCATCATACCACTCCCTGATTTAGCACTACTGATTAGGCATACTCATTTTTCTGAAATTGAAGGAGAAAATGACAAAACATAGAGACAAAAATGTCAAAGAAGGGAAATTATGTGTGGATGCTTTCTTCTTAATGGAGTAGGAGGCAGAATCCTAACTATATTTTGAGAAAGACATCGATAAAGAAAAGTATGTCCTAAGGAGGATTATGAAGGATAGTGTGCCATAACAGTTGGAGAAACTAAAAAAGTATGACTTGGAGAAGAGAAACCCCTGGGGGATCCCAGTTGGTGAATTTAAGTTATTCACAGGTTATCATATGGTGGGGGGATGACACTGGTTCTGTTTGGTGACCAAGGGTCAAACTAGCAAATCAAAGTAGTTGTAAACAGACCAATTTTGGCTTAGGGGGAGGAAAAGCTTACTAACAATGAGAGCTGTCCAAGAGCTAGTTGGTGCACTGGAGTCAGGAGGACTTGAGTTCAAATTTGGCCACACATACTTACTAGCTGTGTAACCTTGAGCAAGCCACTTAATTCTTTTTGCCTGTTTCCTTTTTTGTAAAATGATCTGGAGAAGAAAATTGCAAACTATTCCAGTATCTTTGCCAAGGAAACTCCAAAAAAGGGTCACAAAGTGTCAGACATGACTGAAAAATAACTGAATATGAGCAAAAGCAAATAGGACTGTCTCACTTGTTAGTGGGCTCCCCCTTACTGGGAGTATTCAAGTGGTGGCATGATGACCATCCGACAGACATTTGGATGTTGTAGAAGGAATCTTGGTTTAGGTAGAGATTGGACTCAGTGGCCTCCAAGGTCCCTTCCAACTTTGAGGTTCTATGAAATCATACACAGAATCTAAAAGGCAAGCTTCTTGAAGAAAAGGAAGCATAACATAAATTCAGGGTATCATTGATAATGATATCAAGTCCAAACAACAATTCTTGGAAATCAGTAGCTGAGCAAATGACTGTTGCTATTTATCACAACTGGGAAACTTGGGCTCCTGACTGGCAAAGACAACTCCCCTGGAGCCAAAATGTATGAATCATAGTCATGAGCTAGGGGGAAAAAGCCATGAAAAGAGATATGTCTTTCAAGAAAGTGCAGATGTTGGTGCACCTTCTACCATTTGTCCAAAATGTATCATCATAATTATTTTCAGACTTGTGCAAACAAAGGACCATAAAATGCAATCATTATTTCCTATGCTTCTCCCTACACAGAAGATACTTTTCTATTTAAAGCCTGAAAGCAGCTTTAACAAAGGGAGTAAACAAATTGTAATGGCTAAATCCAGGAATAAACTATGGCATTTTATTCCATACCAAGGTTTATTTTACAAGGGGAGAAAACACTGTCTAACTTTCTTCTTGAAAAACACACTGTGCTCTCCATGGATCTGTTTCCCATGGAAGGACTCCTATGGATCTCACATTCTGCAAAAACATTTTTTGCAACAATCCAGGGTCCTTACTCTGATGCAGATGGTACCTTGTGGCTGGGCTTCAAATCTGGAGAGACTATTGAGACATATCAATATCCTTACTGGTGAGTAAAGAGTCATCTTTGCACCCAGGGCTATATACAATGATACAGTTAGAGCAGAAAGTGTATAGGACCATTTAGTACACCCCCTCATTTGTGGATGAGGAAACCAAAGCCCAGAAGGTACCCGAAGTCACCAAGGGAATAAGTGATGAAATTCCTCTGGCTCCAAAATCACAACCATCATCCTCAGGTCCATACTGCTCAACCAACCTCTTCACAGGTGGAAAAGAAATTTTACCATCAGGTGACCGAATGCTCGGACATCAAGGGTGAACCCAGTAAGATGGGTGGTGGAAATTACTATGACATATCACATGACATTTCAATTCTATTTTGCAAAAAGTGACTCACCTGCCACCAAAAGTCCCTAAAACTTGGGAGGATCTAGGGGCCATTGGCAATATCGTGTAGGTGGCAAAATGCTGCATATGGGGTCAGAATTCAGACTTGAATTCTAGATATATTACTCTAATCAATTAAAATATCAATCAGTATCCCCAACTGATAAATGGTCAAAGGATATGAACAGGCAATTTTCAGAGGCAGAAATTAAAGATATCTTTAAGCATATGGAAAAATGCTCTAAATCACTATTGATTCGAGAAACGCAAATCAAAACAACTTTGAGGTACCACATCT
>CM053585.1:525435359-525482507 GCA_028646515.1 Pseudochirops corinnae
TGGTGGGTGGGGGAAAGAGGGGGAGAAAAATATGTAAATCAAAATCTTGTGGAAATGAACGGTGCAAACTATAATAAAAATTAAAAAAAAAAAAAAGAAAGTCACCACACTACATCCAAACAACCAATGCCCCAAATGGGTTTGGTGATGATGATAAATGTGATAATTTTTTGTTGGGTTTTTTTTTTTTTGCTTTTTGAAGGGCAATTGAGGTTAAGTGACTTGCCCAAAGTCACATGGCTAATAAGTGTGTCAAGTATCTGAGGCCAGATTTGAACTCAGGTCCTCCTGGCTCCAGGGCCAGTGCTCTATTCACTGTGCCACTTAGTTGCCCCGATGTGATGATTTTTGGAAAATCAAAAACACATGTACAATTATCTAGCAACTTAGAAACTACCAGGAAGTTCTGATCTTGAACTTCCCTAAGGTGTGTCAGGGCCAATGGTCAAGATGGGGGCCAGAGATTGAGTAAGAGGGGTCAACACTCTTTTTTCACCCTAGAAGTCAGATTTTCTGAGTCCCATGACATTCAGTTGATAAGAGATGTCATTTGAATGAGAGGAACATAAGGCATTTAGGGAGTCACGGATAAAGTGCTAGAGCTCAATTTAAATCTTGTCTTGGATACTTCCTACCTATGTGACCCGGGGCAAGTCATTTAATGTTTGTCTTCCTCCCTTTCATCATCTCTAAAATGGGAAGATAATAGCATTTAGCTCCCAGTTATTGTGAGGATCAAGTGAGATAACATATGTAAAAGTTCTTTGAAAGTATTAAAGTAAAAAAGTATGAAAAAGTATTAAAGTACAACATACATGATATTGTTATTATTATTATTAGGCTTGCTATCAAGACACCAGTTGGCAATGCAGACTATATCTTTTGCCAGAGTCTAGACTATGCCACCTGAAATAAACTGGAGAAAATGTCTCAAGTAGGTTCGTTGAAAGTTATTGCAGAATCATCGTAAATAATTCACTAGGTACTGTAGAGCTTGGTACAGCACAGATAAATATTTATAACACCAAATGGGGCAATAGCATCCCTTACAGCCATTTTCTTGAATACAGACTGAAGGCAATATGTCTCCTTTCTAAACCTCACTAGCCTACTGACAATGCTCCAAAAACACAGGAACAGAAAACCCTGGGAAATAAACCATTTCTGGAATTGAAGGCAAGTTCAGGATCTTGAAATGCTTGGGGAAAGGGCTGTGTTGAAAAAGACTGGCGAAATTGTGAGGGGCTATAGAGACTGCAATTCAGCAAGAGCTGAAAACCAAAAGGACCCTTGAAAGGTTTGATGCCTAGGAACAAAAACATCACCACTCATGCAAATGAGTGGCTGCTCATGTATTCTCAATAAAATTTACATTTGTTCAATGCAGGCTTATGACCCCTTTGGAGGTCCAGTGTTAAGAATGGCATTTATTGCTTCTGGGCTCCAATGTTCAGGTTCTGTTTCATTTTCTTTACCCCTCCCCCCATCACTATGTGATTGGCCTTCCAGGTGCATTGGGAACTTCTTAGATTATAAAATCTATCCATATACCAAAAAGGAAACCCAAAAAGTGAGGTGTGTGTGAGATGCTGGGGAACCTCTGTAAGCAAGTAGGTTTCTATAATGAAAAGTAACATAGATCAGGAAGTTAGAACCAGTTAATGGAAAACCTTGAATATAAGATTTTTGAGTTAATTTTTTTTTTTCAAATAAACCATGAGGAGCCATTGCATGTTCTGCAGAAGGGGCATGATACAAAGAGAGCCTTGTAGATGCAGCACAGACCTTGTTATGGATAATATTTGTTCTTGAGTTAATACAAATATCATTTACTTAAGCACAAAGCGAAGAGGCTACTAGCCACAATTTCCTAGGAATGTGAAATTGGCAAAGGGCCCTAGGTGACAATTTTCTTTCACTGATTGGGCTGCAGAGTGCAGAGACAAGAAATAGCTTGGCACTCATTCTATTTTCCAGTTCCAGTGCCAATAAGCCTACTGCTTGCTGGGCTGTTTATCCAGCCCACCCACTGTTTCCTCATTGGGTGTTATCACGGCTCTTGTGTAAACATCTTTTTTTTCTTTCTATTCAGCATTATTTTCTTAAATGTCAGGGTTTATGGGCTTTTTTTAGTGATGTCTTTTTTAAACACACATACATTTTCTGTATCACATCCATTGGCTTAAAAACTAATTTCATCCATTTATCTCTAAAAACGGTCCTGCGAAGTAGCAACACCAGAGTATGTTTTCCCATGTACTTTCATGGGATCCACAGATTCCTGTCAAAATTAAACAGATTAATAACTGCGTCTGGCAGGTATATGAGACAGATTTCCATCTTGGTCTTTTTATGGAGAACTCAAAACTTTTCAGTGGCTAGACGGACCTAAAAGTCCATTCCACAGTCTACTTTCTCTTACTTTAAGCCTTGACCATATTACCTAGGGAACTATTGGCTCATCACATGAGAGAGTACTTCCTATTGGGAGTTAAACCTGAAACCATTGTTATCTGTCATTCTTCCTGATGTTAAGGTCTTACAGATGCATCAAATTCTAGTTTCTCATTCTTGAGTCTTAGTCTTCATTAGGTTGATGTTTAATTTTACATGCAAGAAGTGGCTTGATTAATTCAAGAGCTAATTGGTAACTAACACCCACCAGCCACCACACACTGTACTGCCAAAGTGAACTATTGATTAGCATTTGTGAAAACTGCAGAAACACACCAATGAAGGGTGTTAAAGTGAACCATATTGCTGTTTCGTTGCTTGCTTGCTTTCAGTCACTGTGGGTAAAACCAGTAACAACAATATTTCCCTTGTTTAGACAAAATGGGAATAAACTCAGAAGCAGAGAACAGGTTGACTTGACTCTAGGCTCTCTGTACTATAATTCATCCTGTGCAGACATGCCATATAAATGTCCATTAAACAGACTGCCCAGTGGTTCCACTCACCATCCCAGTAACTTTCCAAATCAAAATACCTTCCCTTGGCAAGGAAGGAAGGAAGGAAGGGAGGGAGGGAGGAAGGAAGGAAGGAAGGGAGGGAAGGAGAGAAGGAGGAAGGAAGGGAGGGAGGGAAGGAAGGAAACTAGACAGACATAGGCAGACAGACAGATGGGTGACCAGATGAATAGACAAACTGACAGATAGACAGATAGATGAATACACACATAGATATTATATAAATAAATATATAAATATATATTTATTTAATTATTTTTATTGCTTTATATATTTATTAGATATTAAATAAATATATAGATATAAATAAATAGATAACTATGGATACATATATAGGCAGACACAAACAGGCAAAGATAGGCAGCCAAACAGATATAGACACACACACACACACACACACACACACACATACATACACACATTCACACCCACATTCATACTTGATCTTGGAGTTAGGAAGGTCTGGGTCAATGGGATGTGTTTGATGATTCATACCATGTGTCATAGATGAGCTGGGGAGCTACAGAGATGAAGGGAAGTATCCACATTAAGAGTTTCTTGTGCTGATAAAATCTGAGATCTGGGATAGGAAAAAAAATGTCTATACCTAAAATATGACTTTAAGTGTTACTAATAAAACTTTTCTCTAGATGTGCATGACTAAGGTACTCTTCTAATATTTCATCATGTCATGGAGGTGATCTTGACTTGAGAAAGGCCAGATCAGTACATTGCAAACTCTGGTAGCTCCTACTAGTCTATAAAATATTCAAACTATGATGTAGGTCTAGCATAAACTGTCTGTCCTGTATCTGAGTACCAGTTTAGCTAAATTCATTGAGGCTCATAATTGGAAGGTTGAGCACCAAATCATGATTATTTTGTGCAGAGAGGTACAGCTATTCATGAAAATTATTTGCCTTCTAATGCATATAAACTATATCACTGGAAGGATCAATTCAGAATTTTTAAGTATTCAAATATATTTCGGGATCGATAGGGGTTGTCGGAAGTATAAAGAGTTCAAAGAAGAATTGGCCATTTGGGATCAATTTGAAGATAATTTTTATAAAACTAAAGGAGGCTATAGTACATGGGCCCAAAGGGTCTTCAGTGTGGGAAACTAGACACCTGTGAGTAATCCATCAATCAACATTAATTTAGCACCTACTAGGTGTGCTAGACACTGTGCTAAGCACTAGGGATACCAGAAGAGGCAAAATAGAGTCTACTCTGAAGGAGATTAAAATTAAATGGGAGAAATAACATGCAATCAAATGTATACAATGCACGCTATGTATAGGATATATGGGGAATAATTAACAGAGATTGGGCACTAGGATTAAGAGGGCGTGGGGAAGGCTTGTGGAAGGCTGGATTTTAGTCAGGATTTAAAGGAAGCCAGTGAGGTCAATAGTCAGGGCAGAGGAAGGAGAGCATTACAACCATGACAGAGAAAATTCCTGAACCTGAGAGATGAAGTGTCTTGTTCATGGAGCAGCCAGGAGAGACCAGTGTGTCACTCAGCTGGAGTATGTGTTAGGGAGTAAGGCTAAGAAGACTGGCAAGATAGAAGGGGAGTAAGTTATGAAGGGCTTTGAACACCAGAGTATTTTGTATTTGTTTCTGTAGGCTATAGGAAGGAACTGGAGTTTATTGAGTAGGAGTGTATCATGCTGACCTGTGCTTTAGGAAAAATCACTTTAGTGGCTAAATGGAAGGTGAATTAGACTGGGGAGAGATTCAAAGCAGGCAAATCCACCAACAAATTATTGTGATAGCCCAGGCATGAAGTGATGAGGCATCCATTAGTGGTAGCAGTTTCAGAGAAGAGAAGGGAACATAAACAGAGATGTGTCACAGGCAAACTCCACAGGCCTTGGGAATAGACTGGATATGGCAGGTAAAAAACAGTGAGGAGTACAGGGTGATACCTAGGTTGCAAGCATGAGGGATTGGGAGGATAGTGTTGTCCTCTACAGTGGCAAAGAAGGTAGGAGCAGGAGAGGATTTAGTGGGCAAGACAATGAAATCTATTTTGGAGATATTGAGTTTGACATGTCAACTGGACATCCAACTCAAGATGTCTGATAGGCAGTTGGAAATGGGAAATTGGGGATCAATAGAGTTTTAGGCAATACAGGTAGATCTGAGAATCATTAACATAGAAATGGTACTTAAATTCATGGGAGCAATTGAGATCACTAAGTGAAGTAGTATAGAGGGAGAAGAGAAGGCCAAGGACAGAACAATGAGGGGCACCTAAAGTTAGATTGTTGTGGTGGTGGTGGTGGTTGTTCTTTGAGGACCAGTGACATCAGGAGGTGATGCCTCCACTTGCAAGTGAATTGAATTTCTGTGAGGCAAGGCTATGCAAAGTCAATGGCCTCACTTTCTCCTCCAGAGTCATCTGAGTCCAGTGGAAAGACAAAGGTTAGGACAACTGGATATGACTCCAGATGCAGTGGGGAGACCTTGGTCTTTTTAAGTTAAGGTCTTTCCCTGGTTTCAGTTTGTCTGAGTCAACACCCATTCAGTGAGTCACTGATTTAAGGCTAGGTAAGAAATGAGGCCAAATACGGCTTCCTTTGCCCATTCAAAAAAAAAATGTCAATCTGGAAGGGGAAGCCCATCAGGGTTTCTAAACAGAATAGAAACAAAGTTGCTATTTACACTCACTCTGAGCTGTCAAACCCAAACAGTAACCAAGTGAGGCTTGGGCTTGGACCCGTTACTTGCCAATTAGTGAGAGTCAGAGTGATTTGGGTTTAAGGCATGGTCACGTAGCTCCACAGCTAATCTCTCCCAATTTTCCCCTCCAAACAACTTTGAAATAATGCCTTAAATCAAATTTTGGAGTGGCAGAACCACCAACAGGCGGGGTGAGACTATTTGGAGAGAGAGGGACCCTATAAAGAATACCAATTAAGTAAAAAAAAAAATGGCATCCCAATGAAAATATCTGGGAAGAACTTGGCATCCAATCTATGCCAGATTAGTTGTATGTCGTATTGCAGCATCTCTGATTTATTCTGGTTGCTGAAATCAACATATCTTTGGACATATGTTTGTGCCTCTGTGTGTATGTCAGCATGATGGGGCCAGCCAGCCAGGAAGATTTGAGTTCAAATCGTTCTTCTGATACACACTAACTGTGACCCTGGGCAAGTCACTTAGTCTATCAGTGCCCCAGGTAACTAAGATAATAAGTTGCCAAAAAATGCCAATTTGCACTAATAGAGTTTTCTTATCTAGAAATTCTTCATATAAATAAAATCACAGGTCGAGTTCCATATCCTTATCCCTCTTTTTTGATATAGAAAACACATTCAAAATCCAACTAGTTGAAAAATTCATGTTTGAGAAATGTGAGGGACTCTGATGGTCAAAAAGCAGTTATACAGGAGTCATTATTTTAATATTTTTAAAAATATTTTACTTTTCCTATTACATGTAAGATAATTTTTTTAACTTTTTTTAATTTACGAGTTTAAATTCTTTTTCCCCTCCCCCCTCATTGAGAAAGCAAGCAATTTTATATAAATTATACATGTGTAATACAACACATATTTCCATATTAATCATGGTGTGAAAAAAGACCAAAGGAAGAAAAAGAAAGTTTTTTTTTCTTTTTGGAGGGGAGAAGGTAGGGCAATTGGGGTTAAGTGACTTGCCCAACATCACACAGCTAGTTTTTGTGTTAAGTGTCTGAGGCCAAATTTGAACTCATGTCCTCCTGACTCCAGGGCTGGTGCTCTATTCACTGCACCACCTCGTGACCCCAAAAGGTTTTTTTTTTTTTAAGTATGTTTTGATCTGCATTCAGACTCTATCAGTTTTTTCCCTCCTTCTGGAAGTGGATAGTATTTCTCATCATAAGCCCTTCAGAACTGTCTTGGATTGGGGCAGCTAGGTGGTGCAGTGAGTAGAGCACCATCCCTGGAGTCAGGAGGACCTGAGTTCAAATCTGGCCTTAGACACAACACTTACTAGCTGTGTGACCTTGGGCAAGTCACTTAACCCCAATTGCCCTGCCTTCCCCCCTCCACAAAGACAATAAAAAGAGCTGTCTTAGATCATGTTGCTGAGAACAGCCAAATCATTCACAACTAACCATCATACAATATTGCTGTTACCGTATACAATGTTCATTTTGTATCAGTTCATATAAGATTTCCCAGGTTTTTCTGAAAGTAGCCTGCTCATCATTTCTTATACCACAATAGTTTTCCATCATTATCATATTCCATAGCTTGTTCAGTCATTCACCAATTGATGAGCATATCCTCAATTTCTAATTCTTTGCTATCACAAAAAGAACTGCTATAAATATTTTTGTATGCATAAGTCCTTTCCCTTTTTTAAAAAATCTCTTTGGGATATTGACCTAGTAGTGATATTACTGGGTCAAAGGATATGCATGGTTTTATAGACCTTTGAGCATAGTTCCAAATTGCTCTCCAGAGTGGTTGAATCAATTCACCATTCCACCAATAGTGCACTAGTATCCCAGTTTTCCCATATCCTCTCCAACATTTATCATTTTCCTCTTCCATCATATTAACCTATCTGATAGGAGTCATCTTCAGAAAAGTGAAAACCCCTGAGTGATATTAGCAATGATGAGTTAATGTAATATTCTCAAGATTTCAAATTTCTTCAGTCCTTACAGAAAAATCTGTGGTTATGCTAGTGTGGATTTTCCCTCTAATGATGTAAATTATAACCTTTCAATTATTTAGTAGATTATCTTTAAGAGTTACTGTGGTGTGACTCCAGAAGACTTATGATGAAGCATGCTACCTGCCTCTTGCAGGGGGTAAAGGGGAAAGGGGAGGTTATTTACTCGATATGTAGAATAACACATTTTTGAATATGACCAATGCTGAAATTTTTGTGTTCATCTATGCCAATTTGTTTTAAATGGTTCAGTTTTTCTTTTCTTTTCCAATTTGGGGAAAGGAAGAAGGGCAGAGGAAATAAAAAATGTTAATTGAAAATCAAATTAAATTAAGTTACAAAGAAGAGTTGCCATGGTAGAAAGTTTCATCACCTTGCAGCTAGCCAAATGATGAGCCTCCCCAAAATGAGTTAGGATGGTCCTTGAATAAAAGTCATACCATCTGTTGTAGAGTTCATACTTAAACAATTTCTAGATTGGTAGGATTTTGTACTTTATTGGCATAGTTTCCAGAAGCCAAGGTCATTTCTGCACACTGTTAAAGTTATTGGCCTCAAAAACATGATTTTGTGGGGGGGCTGTCTTTCATTTTTCTAGTGTGGCTACTGGTTTATAACAAAATTATCTATTTAAAAATGTTTGCTATTAAATAATTGGGAATACAGGCAAGAACTTGATCACACCTTCTTTTTCCAATAAGCATCTGCAAGTCTTGATTATCTTCCAGTACAGTCTGCCTTCAAGGAAGGACTTTTTAGCCATTTACTGAGAAGACTGGCTGAAGAGAGCTTGAGAGAGCTTTATAGATTTTGAAGGGTCTGACTGAAAAGAATTTTTTAAAAATCTTCATAGGGTGGCTAGGTTGGCCAGTGAATAGAGCAACCACCCTGGAGTCAGGAGGACCTGAGTTCAAATCCGGCCTCAGACACATAACACAAAAAAACTAGCTGTGTGACCTTGGGCAAGTCACTTAACCGAATTGCCCTACCTTCCCCCCTCCAAAAAGCAAAAAACAAAAAAAAATCTTCATAAACTTTGGCTAAGATGACTGAGTACCTTTAGTGAATCAATAGCATAACAGCTTGTTCCAAAGCTATTGCTTAAGTTAAATATATAGCTAAGTTATCCTAAAAGATGCATAGACTAAAAGATGTATAGACCAATCAGAAGAAGAAAGATTTATTAACCACATCATTTTGTACTAACTGTGTAGAGGTGGCTGAAAAAACTGGTTGACACAGCTGCAGTCCCTCTCTCAGGGAGAGGCTTACTAACCACAGCAGCTCTATGGGATAATTGATAGCATGCTAGTTATACCAGAAAATAGTTATATAGCTAAAAACTAGACAAAGTAGAGATATGGTAGCCAGGAGAGAGTAGCTGAAACACCAAGAATCATGGGATCATAGAAGTAAAGAAGAGTCTTCAGAGGTCATCCTAGTTATGGAAGTAAGAAGGTCCAACAGAGAACAACATGCTTATTTTTAATAGAAGAAGTTGTCAATTTTACATCCTTGGAAATGTCAGTTAACCTTCAGTGTCTGTTCTCTGATCACATGTTCTCCTTACGTGTCTATTCCCTTCACATATATGCTCTGGGCATATATGTTCTCCACCTGTGCATACCTCACACAGTGACCCTATACTTGTCTACTCTTAATGCACTGAAAATATATACATGTGGGGAAATTGACCCAAAGATTATTAGGTGAAAGCTTTGTTGCTATAATGCTTTTTCATTAATATCTTTTTGTTAATAATGTCCTCTGGCTAGGCTAGTAAAAGTAAACATATCAGTGGGAGCTCACGAGCTATGTTCAAAGATTGTGACTCACAAAACACAGAGATTGTAGGGATTCCAGAGTTAGGAGCATCTCAAGCACTACATGCAGGTAAAGGTGAAGGGTCTTATCCTCGTTACAAAGCTAGTAAGTGTAAAAGTTAGAACTCATTCTCAGGTCTTCTGACTCAAAGCTAAGCAATCCTTTCACTATGCCACACATGGAGTATAGCAGCACAGCAACCTGAAAAAGGAATAGCTGTCTAAAGGCAAAGGAAGTGGAAACAAAAGGCAACTTTAAAAAAGAACACATGAATTCTATACAAGTCAAACCAACTGACCTTGTCAGCATGTGCAGAAATAACTATCATAGCTCTCTCAGAACATGATAAATCAAAAACCTAGACACCATAATGCAGTAAATAATACAAGAAAACTTCCCAGAACTTTTGAATGCAGACAACAGTGCATCGATTGAGAATCCACAGATCACTGCAAGAGAAAAAAAAAACACTTTAAAAATAAAAGAAGTAAATATTGCTGAAACCTTTAACTCTAAGTTCTCAAAATGTTCTTCCTCCAGAACAATGCTGTCATCCCTCAGTTAGATGACTAACTCAATAGCCAAATGTCATCATCCTAGGGTGAGAGGTTCTAAAAAGTAGTCCAAGGTCACCTCTATGCAGAGGTGATTGGTAACAAAAGGATTCCTGTCTCCTCCCATCACAAGCTATTCCTTAAACCCTGTGTGATATTCAAGAGCTACAACATCTGTCTTTCACCAGGCAGGAAAAGAAAGAGGCTGCCCAGGTATAAAAATAGAAGGCATAGACAAGACAAATGAATAAAGCCACATCTCTGCAAGGAAAGGTTTAATAAAACAGTCAAATTTCCTGGTTATCTATATTGGTAAGTGACATTTCTTCTGGAGAACATCACACACACACACACACACTCACTCTCTTTCAAATGCACACACACATACATTCACTCTCTCTCATACACACACTCTCTCTGTCTCTCTCTGTCTCTCGCTCCTTTCTCTCTCTCTCTCTCTCTCTCTCTCTCTCTCTCTCTCTTTCTCTCTCTCTCCCTCTCCCTCTCTCATTTCTCCCTCCCTCTCTCTCTTTCTCTGTCTCTGTCTCTCTCTGCCTTCACTCTCTCTGTCTCTGTCTGTCTCTGTCTCTATGTCTCTGTCTCTGTCTCTGTCTCTCTCTCTTTCTCTGTCTCTGTCTCTGTCTCTCCCTTCATTCTCTCTCTGTCTCTGTTTCTGTCTCTCTGCCTCTGATGTCTGTCTCTGTCTCTCTGTCTCTGTCTCTCTCTCTGTGTCTCTCCGTCTCTGTCTCTCTCTTTCTCATACACACACACACACACACACACACACACACACACACACACACACACACACAATGTGAGACCTGTTGGGCCGTATTGTGTTTACCCAACACTTTCACACAGGATTGTTTCATCTGAATTCACACAAACTGTCCCTCAAAAGGACAAATTCAGAGCTTATGGGAAGCAGTCTTCTTTCTGCAGTTATAAAATTAAAAGTCACCTATTCCTGCATTGCTTACTAAGAACTGGACAATATTGTTTTCCTTTAATTAAATCCTCTGGGTAAAGTGCCCACCCCAGTAGAGGCAGCTCTGGAAAGCTCAGTAGAGTTAAGCAGATTAGGAAGCAGCAAAACAGGGTCATTATTTGTTCAAAGAGTGGGAAGGAAAAACTCTTTAATTGTAGATTCAGGGCCCTTAACAGAGAATACAATTTTCTCTAATTCCATGAGAAAAACACACTCAACAGCTATCTGCCTTGTCTCTTCACATTTCTAGAGGCTTTACATATTTGTCAAAGCATTTTAAACTAAATCAATGTGCTTTTTTGTCACACAATGAAGACAATTTCAGACCATCAAGAGAGAGAGAGAGACAGAGACAGAGACAGAGAGAGGAGAATGCAGTGTTCATTAGTCAAAAACTCAGCCCCTTTCATTTTTTGAAGCCAGTAAGCTCTCCATAGCTCATACTAATAACATCACACTCATTAGTCTGTCTGCTTGGTATTATAAGCTGAATGGGTCTGTATACAGTTCTAAAAAATCAGTTTATTTTTATACAATCTGCTCTTAGCATCTTTCAGTCTTCTGACAAATCAAGACAAGGTCTGTACTATATTGTTCTATTATATAACTCACATAATTAATATTACTCAAACTTGGCAACTGTGTATGAAGTTACATTTAATAAAGTTACTCTGCAAGTTTTAAGACAAACAAGCTAATGTTCAGAAACTGAGTTTCTACTGTATGCAAATTATTTATATTTTCACAATACCTGACATTCGGATTTTTTCTGTTTCCTCAGATACACTAATAGATCTGTGATCTCCTATCATGAATATTCCCCTCTAGTGATACTTATTGCAACCTATCTAGGCCTGCCCACCCTGCATTACTCCTATGCATGTCTTTCTATAAGGCTGCCAAAAGCAGATCACTGAGAGAAATTATTATCTCTCTGATATTAATAACCATTTAGTACTGGGGAGATCCAGGATTTTTTCTCTTCCTATTTCCACATCCAAAAATCAGCCCCTTCTTGGTTATTCAGCCAGCATGTCAAGGACATTGCTGATAAAGATACTGTGTTAACTTTTTCCTCAATCTTGTTCAGATCCCACCCAAGTGGGGAAGCCCACAGAATTCTACTCAGGCTTGACTTGGGGGATAGAGCCTTTGTCTAGATTATCCAAGGCTGGAGGTAGTCTAGCAGTAAATGACATAATCAAAGTCATGTCCCTCAGCCCCTCATTAGAATAGGTCCACCTCTCATTATAACGTTCCTTCTTCTCATTAATTGTTAACCAATCAGTTGATTGCTGCCTGTCAGAAACATCCACTCTTCCAAAAGCATATAGGCATCAAGAAGCAACCATGATCCATCTTTGGTTCACCAGAGATGGCCAAATGACCAATCCTTTTATTAGTTATTGATAGCATAATTAATAAAATGATTAATTACCCAGAAATTAGGTCTCTTGAACCTTTTATACTTCACACCACCTAACATGCTGGAGGTCCTTCTTGGGGAAGCTTGGCTAGGCACCATATTACTAGGATTTAAAGCACTAGTGAATAGTTATTGTGCCCAGGCAAGGCTCAATTTACATAGAAAGGTAAACATTGCAGTCCTGAGTACCTCAAATAGGGATAAATCATGGGAACTACTTGGCAGTGGGTAGGCTAAAGGACAGATGAGAAATAAGAGAAAGGAAGAGAAAGGGCAAGAAGAAAAGAAGAGGAAAAAGGAAGGAGGGAGGAGGGGAAAGGGAAGGGAAAAAAGAGGCTCTCATCATTGGAAAGGATGGCACATTTTCAATAATTATGGACTTGCAGTTGGAAAATCTGAGTTCAAGGATTTAGGCAGCTAGTGATACAATGGAAAGAACACTATAACCTGGAGTCTCAAAGACCTGAGTTCAAATTCTACATCACATCCTAGTTATATGACTGTGGGCAAGTTATTTAATCTCTGCTTCAATTCTGCTACCTCTCATCTGGGGATAAATAATAGTCCCTATCTTCCAGGGTTCTTGTTAGGATCGGAGGAGAGATTTGTAAGGCACTTAGTAGACAGTGCTTGACACGTGTTGTGTTGTTCAGCCATTTCAGTCACGTCCTACTCTTCACAGCCCTGTTTCGGAATTTTCTTGGTATATACTGATGCGGTTTGCCATTTTCTTCTCCAGCTCATGTTGCAGATCAGGAAAAATGAGGCAGAGTTAAATGATTTGCCCAGGGTCATACAGCTAGTAAGTATCTGAAGTCAGATTTGAACTCAGGTCTTTCTGACTCCAGGCCCAGCACTCTATCCACTGTATCATCTACCTACCTGTCTGGCACATAATAGGCACTATATAAATGCTATGTATCTATTGTTATTATGGTGACACTTCACCACTTCAAACAATTCAATTCACTTCCTTAAACATCAGTTTCCTCATCTGTAAAATGGGGGTGATAGTTCTGGCATGACCTACCTCAACACAAATTCTACATGTCCAAAATGAAATTCACGATTTTATTGCCAAATACATCCCTCTTTGAAATTTGCTTGTTTCTAATGAGCCCACAACTATCCCTCTAGTCACCCCATTTGACAATTGGAGCCATTTTGACTCTTCCCTTACAATCAGTTGCCAAGTCTCATGGTTCCTATGTCCAAAACATCTCTTGTATCAATCTCCTCTGCATTCACATAGTCACCATCCAAGGTGAGACCATCACCATTTCTAACTAGAACTACTACAATCTTGTCCCAATTGGACTTTGTGCTTCCAATATCTCCTCTCCCTTCTGTTCTCCCCAAAGCTATCGAATTGATACGCCATAAAAGTGCCATTTCCCTACTCAAGAATTACCTCTAGAAAAAAAGAAAAAAATTCTCCTGCTGACATTTCAAACCTTCCACAAGCTGGTTCTCCTAAATTTCCAGTCTAACTTTACAAATTACAAGCATATTTTGTGTTTACCCATATCTGTACATGCTGACTTTTCCAAGTAGAATGTAAGCTCCTTGAGAGTAGGAATTCTTTCCTCTCTGAGATTATAAATTATGGGATGATTATTGACATATACCAGTAGAGGAAAGTTTTTCACTAGTTTCTATACCAATGAAGTCACAACTATAGAAAAAACAAAATCTATTGCCTAGCACAGTAAAGCATATTAATAGTTATTATAACAATGATCATAATAGCCAACATTTACATAAAAGTTCCTATGTGCCAGATAGTACACTAAGGACTGTATAATATTTATCTCATATACTTACATATTTTTGCATATGCTCATATATTATTATCTCATTGATGTTTACTGAATTCAGTTTAATTGAATTTGTAAAAGGATAATGCTCATTTTTCCTCTCTCGAGTATAAAATGGTTCTCTTGTTAACTCCTGGGGTCACTTAGATACAGCTTGTAATTCTGGACAGGGGGAGTTTTAAGACTTACTGTGTAGACTCTTTAGTCTTTTAGAGATCGGAACTTAAAGCAAACACTTCAGTGGCTGGTGGAGCTGATTAGCATGTGTATTCCTGTAGTCTTCTCACATTCATATTCATATTTATATAACATTGATGGTTGGTTGCTAGAGTGTCAATAAACCTGGCAGTTAGCAAAGAATGAGGAGCTGTGTTTCTGTTCCTCAAGATCCAGAACCAGAGAGGTGAAGCCAAGATGGAGGAGGAAAAGCAAGGACTCACTTGAGCTCTCCCCCAAACCCCTCCAAATACGTGTAAACAAATACTAGAGCAGCAGAACCCACAAAATGACAGTGGAACAAATTTCCAGCCCAAGACAACCTGGAAGGCCAACAGGAAAGGTCTGTTGCACAAGTGTGAGAAAAGAGCATACATAGTTCAGTGTGGGTCTTGCCAGCACAAATGGGATAGAGCAGGCCTCAGGGGACTGAATCACTAGCAGCTATGGTGGTTTGCAGACTTCTCAACCCATAAATGCCAAAGACATCTTGTAAGGTCAATATGAAAGGTCTGTCAGACCTGGGTGAGAGAAGCAAGGTGTGAGGGCCCCAGTGGAGGGGGGAGGGTGAACTGGAACAGCAATTGCTGCCTCTAGACCTCTTGGCCCACAGATGGAGGAGGGGATCAAGCAGCTGATCGTAGGTGGATTGCAGGGATCTCTTTGCTGGAGCTGAGGCAGGATTCTATTGCTTTGCCCTGCTTGGATCTGGGTCACAGTCCTGGGTAGCAGTCCTGTGGTGAGGAGGAATGCTGGCATGGTAGAACTTGTAGCAGCAGTGGAGAGGGAATCCTCTTCACAGTTCCAAGGCAGAAAAGAGTGCTTGTGGTCCCTCACAGACCAGAGCACAGGCCAGGAGAGGGGTAAACACCTCTCCTTTGATCATACAATCTTGGAGGAACTGAAAATTTACACGTCCCTAGAAAGATCTCTGAAAAGAGTTGCATAAAACCCCTGAAGCTTGGGATAGGACAACCTCCATACTGGAAGCAAAGTGCTACCTTAACAAAGAGCTAAAAAGTCAAGTAACTGGCTAGGAAAATGAGCAGACAGCAGGAAAAAAAACCAGACTGGAATCTTACTTTTGTGACAAGGAAGATCAAAATACATAACCAGAAGAAGACAACAAAGTCAAAGTTCCTACACTCAAAGCCTCCAAGAAAAATATGACTTGGTCACAGGCCATGAAAGAGCTCAAAAAGGATTTTTGAAATCAAGTAAAAGAAGTAGAGGAAAAATTGGAAAGAGATATAAGAATGATGCCAGAAAATCATGAAAAATGAGTAATATGCCATGGCTCACTTATGACCATCATATCTCTCCAAGACCCTTTGGGGAACATAGTTTATATTCCTCAGCAACTATAATGTTCCAGGATTCAGAGCTAAATAACTTCAATGGAAGAATATTGGTGTTATAAAGATGAATGCTTATGCAGAAAGCTTTGGGGATTGTTGGAAGCATTATACAAGCTCCCAAATGCAATCCGTTCTTCTCTTTCCCTCCTTTCAATATTAGGCTTAATTCATTACCTATCTGTCCAAGATACATGTACTGGAAGATTAACTCAATGGATTCAATGGATGACTCATCCAATTCCAAGATACAATCCAGATAACAAACATTCATATAAATTTAAGCTATGGAGAGTCTCTTTTCTTAGGGTCTGAAGTTTTCTTTCAATCTGTAAGCAAATTTCATTCTTAAAGAAATCTGGCAAATGAACAGTTCTGCAATTCAAAGACCTTTCTGAATCTATTTACTTCCCTAAATTGGTTTTTGGGGAGCCCTTCATTCTCTCTAGTAAACTTGATATTTAGTATCAAAGCCAGGGACAAGTTAAAACCACCTCCAAGCTGTATGCATGGGTGTCTTTTCTTTGTCAGGGAGCCCAAGAGTACAGTATTCCAACTACTTTTCAAAACCAAGATTACTTTACTTCTGGTCTATGATTTGCGTCTAAGTATACTAAACTATGACAGTGAAAGGAAAACAGACTTTACAACCAGTCTGGCATTATGTAATGAGTGTGTTATGTGCCTAGCCCTGTGCTGGGTGCTGTCTTAATGTCCCATATCTTTGTCCCCTCGTGACCACTCATAAGACAATTTCTTCCCAAAAACAAACCAGGAATTCAACACCTAGGCCATAGCCCTGTAATTCCCATGCATAATCGTTTTTGCTGTCCTAATGCATAGCTAGGGGACCCAAACTCTCCATTTTCTCTTGAATACACTAATGTACTCATTCACAAACCCCATGCACCACCACTGAAATCCACCTCATACCAAATTCACTACCAAGACACAAGACTTTCTAATTCTCCAATCTCACTTCAAGATGCCCACTGAATGTCCTCTTCCTATATTCACCCCTCTGAGGCTAGCCTCTCAACTACCAAAAAATACATACCAGTTGGGAAGTACTTCCTGCCAGTGCTAAGTATCCCTGGAGGACTATAACCACCTGCTTCTCCCTTTTAGCTTCTAATGTCCACTTTTTTCCCCTTTTCTGCTTTGCCTTATAGCATTCCAAACACTAGAAAGCTTCCAAAGAAGTTTAATAACAATTCAAGGAATTTACAATTTAATAGCAAAGACATAGGTGTGTGAAAATACCAAATGCATGTGTGCGTGCATGTAAGTATAATCATACACTGAATAACATTGTCAACATATTCCCAGAAAATACAATATTGAGCACAATGGCATGACAAGGGACCATTAATTCCAAAATTAATTAAAATTAAAAAATTAATTAATTTAATTCCAAAATTAATTAAAATTAAAAAAAATTAAAAAAAAAGAAAAATGTTCTTAATAATGGGAACGAATATAATATAAATGAATAAAATCATAAACTTATTTGTCACAATTAGATAATTCATTTTGGTCCCCAGAAGATCAAGATAAAATGGAGAATTGGTCTGAAAGTTACATGATTCACTGATGACACAACATCCAATATCTTCATCGTTCCCTAAGTCAGGAGTATGCTGGCCCTCTGTCTTTATCTGTTAAATTTCTACCTTTCATTTAAAACCTGACACAACTTAACATCTATTCCCCCACCTGCAGGCCACACAAAGCACTTTTAGCAACCTGGTATAGAGGATAGAATGAGGATTGGACTAAGATGGATGGATAGATGGATGGATGGATGGATGGATGGATGGATGGATGGATGGATGGATGGATAGATGGATGGATGGATAGGTAGATAGATAGATAGATAGATAGATAGATAGATAGATAGATAGATAGATAGATAGATAGAGCTATGGATTTAAATTCAAGGACACAAGATTGTCCCTGCCCTCAAGGAAGATACTCTAATGAGGGAATATAATACAGGAAGTGGAGCAAGAAAGGCACAGGGAGACTCTTACGATGACATGGAGAGAAAATAGTATCCTAGTAGTGAAATAGGCCCCAACAAGCTAAGGCAAAAGCTCACCTATAGGGGCTAGGGAACCCAAGGTTGTAGTCCAAGCATCCAGTGGAAGAAAAAGAATAAAATAATGATCAAGGAGGAATTGACATGGTGAGGATATTCCTGGAAGATAGCTGAAACTGAGCCCTACCCCAAGCTTTCGAGCTTTGAGATCATAAACTATTTATGATACGCTACATGGAAGTACTTTGACTTTGTAAACAATAAAGAACTATCCACATTTGAGTTTATTGTTATTTTCTAGCTCTCTAACACTTCTACGTTTTTTATTATTATAATATCTGCATTATGAATCACATCCCCCATCATAGCAAACTCGACAACTGCAAGGATCATATCCTATGTAATTTTTTGTATTTCCCTTATTGCCTAGCACAGTGCTATGGACCCAATGAGGACGTAAGAAATGCTCCTTGAATTCAAATTAATTGAATAAATGGCAGTCAACTGAATGATGTGATTTGGGGGTATGGATGTTCACTTTATTATAGAATTATATTGACAACCATAGTTAATTACAGTGACATTAGTTAAAGCAACCTTATAGCAAGGCACGTACATATTAGACTGTATACAAATGGTTCTGGAAAACAAATTAGAAAAAAGAAGTTCAACTCAAAGTTTTAAAAACAAACGTTAAAAATTGTTGTTAAATGCAACCAGGAAATAAGATATACAGGCAATGGGGTATAGAAATCCAGCTGGCCCTATAAGAAAATAAGGGGGAAAGGGGAAAAGAGAGGGATAGAGGGGGATATATGAGAGGACAGACTGGAAGAAGGATTAATCAGTATGCTTGCCATCTTGGGGGTAGGGGAGCTATGGGGAGAAAATTTGGAACTCAAAATCTTGTAGAAATGAATATTGAAAACTAAAAATAAATAAATTCTGAAAAGTAAAAAAAAGAATGAAAGGGAAGGAGAGAATTTTTAATTCAACATTTTCAAATTAATATTAGGGTTTTCTTTCCATTTAATTGTGAAATATTTAATGAAATAAAAGATCACAACATGGGGAAAAGAAAATAGAAGTTCAGAATGGACTAGAAGCCTCACAGATGGCTTGGTACAGGACTAAAGCTGGATCTTAGAAAATAGTCTAATTTGGCTTGGCAAAAAGGAGAGGGGAAGCATTTCAACTGGTCACTGTTCCCTGACTCCATGAATGAGTTGGCTGAAAAAGAAAGGAAGTGTTTATTAAGTACCTACTATGTGCTAGGCCCTGTGCTAAGTGCTTCACATACTCATTTCATCCTCATATCAACCCACTGAGGTAAGTGTTATTATCCCCATTTCACAGTTGTGGAAATGGAGGCAGACAGAGGTTAAGTGACTTACCAAGGTCAAGCTGCTAGTAAACATCTGAAGCTATATTTGAACTCAGATCTTTCCAACTCAAGTCCCAGCACTTTATCCACCATACCACTTGGCTGTCTTCTTTTCTTCTTCCCTAAAATGTCTAAGTCACAGTCAATCCCTGCATCTAGTTTCTCAGGCATATCACCCAAAGATGGAAGGGGTGAGTCTGTGGGGGTGGGAGGAGTGTCTTTCTTACTGAAATAGGGAAAGAAAAATGTGTAAACTTCAGAAAGGGTTCATTGAATATTTTATGACAATTAATAAAGCTCATACTTGAAGACTTTGATGAATTTGTGGTCTCTTGGATGTGGGCATTCCCTCCAAGAGTGCAAATCATATCCCTATCTATGACTACCCATCCTGAGTAACTTTTATCCAAGTCCCCCCCATTAACCAATACAAAGAAAAGTAAGACAGTTTCCATTTTTAAGGAGTTCACAATCTAATAGGGAAAATGATGTGCAAATCACTATTTATAGGTAAGCTATTGTATAACCAAGCACAAGCAGCTCTCCAGAGGACTGCTGCTGTGAATAGCTTTAATGTTCTGATCACATAGTATAGTGAACTCTCCATTTAATCCACAGTAAACTAATGCAAAAGATTCACAGAAACCAAAGTACAGCATTCACAACGACATAATATAACAATCTTTAAAGGGGCCACATAGTTTTCACTTAAAGTGGCCACATAGTTTTAAACAAAAAACATCAGTCAGTAAGTCCTTAACCCAATCATCCTTAAGGAGCAATCCTCCTTAAGGGACAAAAAGTACCAAAGTCTAAGTTTTCCCACCCCCTAGACCACATTATCTTAATCTCTCAGTAAAAAAGTCTTCTTTCCTCTTGATTGGAGATTAGTTTCCAGTCATCCTTAAGGGGTACAAGGTAAAGAGTACAAAGTTTTCCCACCCCTAGATCACAGTAAATCATGGTCTTGTCAGTCAGCACTAAGTACCCAAGGAGAGGTCTTGGCTCAAGGCTGGCTCCCAAATTCCATGGTTCTTCTTCCATTGCTCCAGCTCCCTGGATCTACCCAACTGTCACCTGGATTCACAGGCAGGCAGCTCTCAGCTCCTCATCCAGCTCCTCATCCAGTTCCTCATCCAGCTCCCATTCCATACTGAATCTCACAGTGTCCAGTCCACCTCAAGTTCTTCACAGTTTCTGTTTCCGGGAAGACAAAGCTTAACAGGGCCACAATAACATGCAGGCACATTGCTGGCACCATCATCAATTCACTTTCTGCCTGTGAAATCAACACAAATCCACAAACAAGGTCTGAGAAATCAACACAAGACCTCTGAAAACATCAGTAAAACCCTCCTCCAGGACTTCCTGTAAGCAGACAATAAGAAAAACCTCTTTCAGGGCTTCTGAACCAGCAATAAGGTCCCAGGGCTTCTGTAACTTCTGTAATCAATGTCCTCTATCAGCAGACAGATCTGACAAAGTAACCTCAAAATAGACAAACTGAGTACCGGCACCCCAGCCATGCTTCCTCCCAGTTCTACTTTCTCCCAGTTTGTGATTATGCTTTTAGATGGTCATTAGCTCCTCCCTGTTCCACCCACTTCTTACATCCTTCCTGTTCCTGTCTTTGGCAAGTCTCTCCCAATGTGGGATTCACAAGGTTTTGTTTCTTAACAAAGAATTGATACAATCACAGGAAAGGCTCAACTGAAACAAGGTGCTAAGTACTTTTTTGCTTGCCATTATAGCTATATACAGATTAAACTGGAAATAACCAACAGAGGGAAGGCACTAAAATTAAGAGGGATTGTGAAAAGCTTCCTGTGAAAGGTGGGATTTTAGCTGGGACTTGAATCTGGGATGAATGGATCAAGTAAGGGTTTGGGGGAAGAAATAGGAGATATAGCATGTTTGTAGGCAGTAGGGAAGCAACCAGCAGACAAGGAGAAACTGAAAATAAGTGAGAGAATGGGGATGATAGGGAGGGAAAACTGCTGGAGATGACAGGATGAAATAATATATACCAACATATTCAGAAAACTACTTTTTGTATTAGAAAAAACCAAAAACAAAAATTGGGATCCTATTGATTGAGGAACCTAAAGAACATTTTTATACAATTAGTACAATAATGTATTTTAGAAAAACACCAAAAGACATTAGAACTCAGATTCAATGTAATAATCACTCTACATTCTGGTCAACCAATAAGAATGCATACTTTCCTCTTTTTGGGTAGAGAAGTGGTAGCCTTCAGGTTGAGTGCTGTATACACTGTCAGGAAGTCACTATCTATTGGGTTTACTTAATTATATTTTTTTCTATAAAAAGAGGAATTTTGCTTTCTTTGGGGAAAGTAGCAATAGAGAATAACTTTGGTATTAAAAAAAAAGCATTGACACAATTTTTTAAAATAGTTTTGAGAGTCTCATCCTCCAAATTTAGAGAGCCAGACAAGTAGTTTCCTATACTAGTTCAGTATTTTGGAAATTCAGGATATATCTGAAAAGCAGACTATTAACCATTTAAAGTAAATTGCTGTGTCATCTATGAATCATTCAACTTTCAGATTATCTTTCCATTTTATCTTGAGCTGGTGGGGATCAAAGCTAATTAGACAATTGCAGCACATGAGTTGTTGGCATATTATTAATGTAGTGGAATCCCTTTATAGTTTTGACATTTAAGAACAGGCCATATGACTGTATTGTTCCAAATACATAGGCTGTCACCAAATATAAGCCACATTAGCTATCTTTGACAGAAATGTGTGTGTGTCTATGTGTATGTGAATGTATGTCAAGGGTGCAGATATGTGTGCATACATCTGAAAAACATCTGAACACACATACATCTGAAAAACAATCACCTCCAATTACAGGAATAACTCAAGTTTTACTGGAGTCAGGTTTGCAGAAGGGAATGGAACCTGTATTCAAATCAATATGGATTCATAGACTAACCATATTTTATTAGGTTTCTGATGTTATTACACTGCAAGGAATGTTTTGATCAATGTATATCTGAATCTAAAGACTGCTATAATGGGCTTCTACTATCATAGAAGAAGTAGCATTATTATTTCATTTTTCATTTCCTTTGTGTACACAGTTACATGTTCTTTAATTCTTTGGTAGGCCCATTATTTCTTCAGAATATATACTCCCTCCCCCAGTGAAAATAAGCACCCATCAGGGCTTTCTTGTCCAATATAATTAGAATGTAAAGTCCTTGAGATCTAATTCACACAATTAGGTAGTGGCAGAATTTGAATTCATCCCCCAGCCTTTACCCTGCTCTTAAATATATTCATGGACCAATTCAATGAGTTGTCTTCCAAACTGTATGCCTTAATGCTTCTTGCTTTTTTTGTCTTATTTCTGTCTTTGCATCCTTGGTAGATAGCTCACTGCCTCTATACACTTAGGAATTTTTTTTAAATGAAGCATTGCCCATATTCTTCTATAAATCCTCCATTAAGGATCTATCCAAGGGGTTAGAAAGACCTTCTTCTGTTTTGTTTTGTTTCCATTAAATATTTCATAAATACCAGTATAACACATGCATTGTCCATCTGTTATCCCTCAATGTCAATCACCTCCTTTGCCAAAGATATCCTTGATGGAAAAAGACTGGAAAGATATACATGAACTGAGGCAAAGTAAAGACAGCAGAACTAGAAGAACATTGTACATAGTAACTTGAAGGATGAAGAACTATGAATGACTTAGCTGTTTTCAGCAAGGTAATGAACCAAGACCATCTCAAAGGACTCAGGATGAAAATGCTATCTCCTCCAGAGAAAGAACTGATGTTATCTGAATACAGACTGAAGCATACTATTTTTCTCTTACTTTCCTTTTCTTTCTTTTTCTTTCTATCTTTCTTTCTTTCCTCCTCTTTTCTTTCTTTTTTCCTTTTTGTTCCAATCTTCTTGAACAAAATGACTAATGCAAAAATATTTTACTTCATTGCATGTGTATAACCTACATTATATTGCTTACCATCTCAGGAAAGGAGGAAAGGAGGGAAGTAGGAATAAAATTTAGAGCTCAAAACTTTAGGAAAAAAAGCAACTGTTCAAAAATTGTTTTACATGTAATTGGGGGAAAATGAAATATTATTTTTTAAATGTCCTCGATGGTGCCTTTTATGACACTTCTGATGTTAAAGTCATCACTAGTAATACATTATCACCTAATCTGCTCTACAATTATCTCTCCAGTGCCCTTTAGGTCACACACACACACACACACACACACACACACACCCCATTGTGAATCTTCTGAACTCTAGTAAGGAATCTTCCACATATAAATACATACAAGGGTGCACCATGGATGCAATTTTGCTGAACTGAATATTGACATCAAGAAAGAAACAATCTGCTTTCATGGAGGATATCTTATTTAAAATCCAAAGAGAAGACTTTTTCCTCAATAAAAAAGTGCACCAGATACTCCAAGTTGTGGATAATTTGGACCTTATTGCATGAGCTACAAGCAAGTACATGGTCTGCTCCATGAGATGCAGGTTCATTGAAAAGATATTGGTCCACCAATCCCTACAGAAAAAGGAACAAGGATTATAGCATACAGTTTGGAAGACAACCCATTGAATTCGTCCATGAATATATTTAAGAGCAAGGATAAAGTTTGGGGGATGGATTCAAATTCTGCCACTACCTAATTGTATGACTTTAGGGAGACTTAAGAGTCTCTCCAGGCTTCAGTTTTTACATCCATAAAACTGAAATGGACTAGATGATTTCTAAGGTTACTTCCTATTTTGAAAGTTTATGAGTCTTTATCTTGGGCAGGCATTGCAGGTAGACAATATCAACAAAATCAACCCAGAATTGACTTAGAAAAATATATCAGATTAGATTGTATTTGGAGAATTGTACAGTATAGCCCATTATCCTGAGCTACTCACTCCTATGAAAAAAGCAAAACCAAAACCAAATATATTTTTAATTTGAGTATTCCCTCAGTGATGCTGTGTGGTTGAAAAGAATAGATTAGGGGGCAGCTAGGTGGCACAGTGGATAGAGCACCAGCCCTGAAGTCAGGAGGACCTGAGTTCAAGTCTAACCTTATATAGTTACTAGCTGTGTGACCCTGGGCAAGTCACTTAACCCCAAAAACCAAGAAAAGAAAGAAAATAATGGATTGGCACAATCTCAGAAGAATGACCCAGTTATATACTCAGTGAGAAAGAAACTCTGGTTTGCTTTAGACTGCTATTCTATGAGGAGATAAAAATTCCAAGTTAAAAAAAGATAACCTAATAATACCAGGGGGGAGGGAGGAGAGGAGCTAGTTTGTATAAAATATGTAAGTATGGTTATCAAAGTCCTATACATATATTATGTCATTGAATTCTCACAACAGCCCTGGGAAGTAAATGCAGTTATTATCTCTATTTTAAAGATGCAGAAACTGAACCTGAGAGAAATGACTGCCCAGAATTGCACAACTAGTATCTGTGAGGGGATTTGAATTCAGGGCTTCCTGAGTCCAGGCCTAGCATTCTATCCACTGTGCCACTTAGTTGCAAAAGTGATCTTAAAGACTTACTTCCAAGTTACCATCCAGGTAATCTGATTAAACTTGGAAGTCAGGTGGCGTGATAACAGATAATCCAACGTACTTTCATAACATGATGAATTCCCTTCATAGAAGCAGATCACAAGCTTATAAAGGATAACTTAACAGATAATTCCAAAGAAAGTTTCCTGAAGTACATGAAGGCCCAGGTTCACACAGCTAGGGAGCGTCATAAGTGAGATCTAAACCTAAGTCTTCCATACACCAAGTTGACTACTCTACTCCTGCTTCCATAAAAACAGAATCAACCAAAAAATAATCCATCCAATGGCTACATTTAGCTAGCACAGGTTAAGGCTGCCTCTACATACATTGAGAATGGCAGTGGCATTTTTCTCTTGCTTCTGATTACAATGAAAGAGCAGCTTGAAGATTTATGGCACCAAACCGTTCAGTCCCCACACAGTGGGTAGTGGAGGTGAACATTTCTGGCCCAATTCTCATCATTATGCTCATACAATACCAAGGTGCCAGGTGAGATCGTGGGAGTCCTTTGTGTTTGATTTCATTGATGACTTTAAGTGCCAAGGGCAGAAGGAAGGCCTTCTGGAAGAGGGCAGGAATGGAGTGTATCTTCACTTTGACAATTGATTCCTGTGGCTGTTTGTAAAGAATTTGTTAGTAGCTGCAGAATCTCATGTATGCCTAAGGTATATGGAGGCATTTGGAAAGCAGCAGGCAAAGAATGTACTCCTGGCTAGACCCTGGAGGAGAGCAAAGGCATGGTAGGACCATGGCCAGTAACAGACCTTCTGTTCCTCCAATATTAGGATAGCAATTTGTGATAAAATTCAGGGCCATTCCCAATGTTCCCTTCCAGTTGCAAATTGACAATGTTTGATGCTAATATGGATTTTCTTTCCATTTGAAATGCCCATTTTTTCCATCCTTTCTCTAAAGCTAACTTCTCTGATTTGTATCATCAAAAGCCCAGGAAAAAATCTTAACTGGGGAGAATTTTTCATTTATGTTTATTAATTATAATAGGCAAGATTCTCCTTAATTTTATTTTCAAAACACCACAATTGAAAGGAGGGTTCCACTGATGAGTTAATCATGTGATAAAAGAATGAATCAGTTTTTTGCAACGCAAAAACAGTAAGAATAAAACAAAAGAAAAGTAGACAGTTGGAGTGAAATTTTTCACTAATACGTTGCCAGAAGCATTTGTATTGGGGGGTTTGAGGTTCAGACTCATTATCATACTACAGGGAGCAGATAATAGACAACATACATCTATATAGTACTTTGAGGAGATAAAATGCCCAATGTTTACATGTGAGGGAAATATTGCAAGATTTTGCTGTATTCGTTGTCATTTTTGTTGTGTCTGCCTTTTTGTAACCCCTTTGGTGTTTTCTTGGCAAAGATAATGGAATGGCTTGCTATTTATTCCCGTATTCTATAGGAGCAAACGAGAGGTAGAGAGAATGAATGGCTTGCCCCAAAATCTCAAGAGTAACAAGTAGCAGGACCAGGATTGGAACCCAGGTGCCCTAGACCCAAATCCAATGGTCATGCCCCTCTACAATGCTACTGCCCAGTTCTCCAATTGATACTGATACCTCACGTTTGATATAAATTTATGAAAACAAAGTCCAGTTTTTAATGGACAAATGATCAAAGATACAGAAAGGAAGTTCACAAAGGAGGAAATGCAAATAGCAAACACACCCAAAAATATTCAGGTTTGTTAATAATATGAGAAATGCACATTAAATGTAAAAAGAGTTACACTATTTAAAGGGGCAGAACCAAAAAGAAACATGCATAATGACTATAAACAAAACATCGCTGAAATGAAACCAAAATCCTAGCAGCTGAAAAAAAACAGGGATAATCCTGGGAAACTCATGATGAGGGAGAAGGGAGAAAGACAATAAGCATTTTTAAGCACCTACTATGTGCCAGGCAGCGTACTAAGCTCTTTACAAATATTATCTCATTTGATGCTCGAAACAAGTCTGGGAAGAAGGTGCTATGACTACCCCCATTGTACAGTTGAAGAAACTAAGGCAGAGAGAGGTTAAGTCATTTAACCAGGGTTACATGGCTAGGAAGTATCAGAAAGTGTATTTAAAGTAAGGTCTTCCTGACTCCAGGCCCAGCTCCCCCCCACCAGCTAATAATGAAACAGATCTCCCTCTTCCTTTAGATCATACAAGATTCCATGAAAGATTCAGTGTAGCTAAACTAAATATCAATAGCAATTTAAAAATCAATAAAGGAGATAATATGCCTGGAGGGAAATGAGACTGTGAGGCAGAATGCTATCTATGTTGTCAGATGCAGACACTAAATTGAGTATTTTTACTTAATCTTTTTCTTTGATACAAATCAAGGGTCAGTCTGGAAAGTGGACAGGGAGGTTTCTAGTTTTAAGAGAAATGATGGCCATATAAAGACAAAAGGCATCAAAAATACATTTCAAAACCAATTCATAATTAAATGATTAGAATAAAATATATAAAAATGCTAATGTGAATGGAGGAAAACATTGATCCACTAGTACCAAATGGTATAATCTTTCTTGACAGCAAGCTGGAACCATGTAGAAAGATTATGAAATTGTCCCTGCCCTTTGACCTAGTAATTATACTATTGGGAATAGATCCAAATAAACTAATTAAAGAGAAAGAGGTTGTATTAGAAATAAGGGCCCAAGGTTGGCAACCAAAACGCACAAAGGTCGGGCACTTACAGTGCTGTCCCAATGTTACAGAATGTTGCACCACTCTGCTAAATGATAAAGATGAGGAATACACGGAAATATGAATTAATGCAAAGTAAAAAAAAAAAAAAACCCACAGGCTGGAGTTCAGCATATGCACTAAACACATCTAAAATGGATGCACATATACATATAGAATGTACAACAATGAAGAGTGGAAAGGAACATAGACTGAGTCAAAGAAAAATTACCACTGCTGTTGATAGGTACTATATTACAAACTCCTCTGGAGTTATATTCTTATTCAATCATTTCTCTCTGTGACCCCACTTGAGGTTTTCTTGGCCAAGATGGTTTGCAATTTCCTTCTTCAGCTCATTTTTACACATAAGGAACTGAGGCAGAGTTAAGTGACTTGCCCAGGGTCACATAGCTAGTAAGCGTCTGAGGGCAAATTTGAACTCAGATCTTCCTGACTCCAGAGCCAGTACTCTTTCCAATGTGCCATTAGTCACCCTGAACATTATTATTAATATCTAGTAAAATAACCTTCTACTTAGAAGACACTTAATATTTGTTGAAGGATTTTATATTTATATGTTTTTATTAATTGATTCTTAACCACAAAACAAAAAGAAACTCCCTCAAAAATAAATATTGGAGCTGTTTGTTTTCTTTTTGCTGGGCATATATAAGGCAAAAGCTTAAATCCTCTCCTTTTAGTAAAGGAGAAGATTCCAGACATTCTCCATGTTCTCACCTCGCTTAAATGGTCTCTCCATGAACAGAGTGTGCACTAAGACTTGCTAAAGAGATGGGAATCTTAGAAGCAATTGAATGAACAGTGTGCACAGATAAAAACAAGAGGAAAATGCATGGCTCATCTTTTCTGATTGATGGGAGTTTCAAAAATAGACTTGACAGAGGGGGATCAGCATCATGTAAAGTTTCTTTCTGAACTGTGATAAATCTGCTACTCTTTGACAGGTGATGCTTACTGAAATGGATATTGGGTTATGACAAGGCCTTTGCCTACTAACTCTCATTCATCAAGAGAGCTTAGAAAATTGCCACAAATACTCTTTGCAATGTTAAGGCCCTATCAAAATTTCAGCATATGACTTGGAAATATTCCCTCTCCTTTCTATGTGTCTATATAGAACTAAAAACAATTCTGAAAAAAAGGCAGAACCAAACAACATCTATATAGGGCTGAGTTTTGGTGGGGTTGGGTTGGGTTCAGTTTGGTTTTTGTTTTGGCTAGCCTACCATTTTTCAGAGCAAAAACACAATAATTGATCCTGTAGAATTTATTAAATGTCAGACACTGTTCAAGGTGCTAAAGAAAGACAAAAAGAAGAAAGATCAGGTCCTCAAAAAGCTGGCATTCTATCATGGAGACAATTTGCACACAAATGAATGTATGCAAGGTAAATTTGTGTAGGGGGGCACACTGATGCTGCTGCTGCTGTTGGGTTGTTTTTTACTCGTGTTTGATTCTTGTGGCCCCATTTGGGGTTTTCTTAGCAAAGATATTAGAGTAGTTTTTCGTTTCCTTCTCCCACTCATTTTACAGATGAGGAAACTGAGGCAAACAGGGTTAAGTGACCTGTCCAGGGTTACACAGCTAGTAAATGTCTGAGGCCAGATTTGAACTCAGGGGGATGAATCTTCCTATCTCTAGAACCAGTGCTCTACCCACTGTACCACCTTGGGGAAAACACTAGTGTCTATCAAATTGATTTCACTCATTGTGACCAGAGACAGGAGCTCAATTTGGTCATTCAAATCCATTGTAGCTCACTACCACAACTTCTCAAACCTGTGAAAAAAAGGAAAGGGGGTCTGGGGAATTTGTCGAATCTGTCCCTCCAATTATCTTAACCATTCCAAAGCTTAGTACTGTGCTTGGCACATAGTAGAGACTTAATAAAAGTTTGTTGACTTGACAGTCTCAGTTTCCTCATCTGAAAAATAGGTATAGGTGAGCACCCACCTCCCAGGACTATCATGAGCTTCAATAACATAAAAATGTAAAACTCTTTCCAAACTTGAAGCACTATGTAAATTGAAGTGATTATTATTACTGTTGTTATTTTTGCCCTAACATCATCATCTGTTTGGTCCCTGTGGCCCACCCTCAAAAGTCAAGGCAGCTGTTGTCTGGATCCTCTAAGCTTTCCAGCTGAAGGTCCAAATCACAGCTGGAAACATCCTGATGATCTTTTTTTTTTGCTACTTGGCTCCAGAAAAAAGAATGAGAGACAGTAAGTGAAGGCTGCAAAAGACAAACAAACAAACAAGCTTAGGATGAATGGAAATGCACATGATGCTCAGAGGCCCATTATGGGACTCCATATCTTTTCCCAACCCAGAAACGAGCCATGGAGTTATCACAGATTCCGCAGTAGATGGACGAGGTGTTTTCTTCAGCAATGGGAGTCTTTGAAATGATGTGTGTTTGTGTGTGTGTGTGTGTGTGTGTGTGTGTGTGTGTGTGTGTGTGTGTGTGAAAGAGAGAGAGAGAAATATAGAGACAGAGACAGACACAGACACAGAGACAGAGTCAGAGACAGAGACATAGACAGTCAAAGAAAGAATCAAAGAGACAGAGAGACATAAACAAAGAGAGAGTCAAAAAGATAGAGAGTCAGTGACAGAGAGGGAGATGGAGAGAGAGACAGAGAGACAGAGAAAGAGAGAAGGCAGAGAGACAGAGAGAGAGACAGATAGAGAGATGGAGAGAGAGAGAAAGAGAGAAAGAGAGAGAGAGAGAGATTAATACCTATGTTTTCCCACATTTCTCTAAGTTGTGCTTTCTCTTATATAAAATTTACATGCAATCACAAGTACAGCCCTGTTTGTATCCTAGTTGGGGTCCAGGGAGTATGAATTTGCAAAAGCCAGTATCTATTTGAGTATGGAGAACGTACCCATCTCAGAAGTCTCATTTGCAGCCTGGCAACAAAAGATAGCCTGGGGGTTTGTGAACTGTTATGATTTCATTAATAATTTGTGGATTTATACAAACTGGGTTCCCAAAAGGCAAAGTTTAAATAGAATACAAGGTTTTTCTTTTCCCTCTGAACTGTCACCATTTGCAGTCAGAGGATGTCTGAGACTGAGGCAAATTCACAGCCCTGCAAGACAAGGGAATAGACACAAAAAAAGCAATGACCAAAGGAAAAACCTCACCCAGAATCGAACCCCATGGACAGACAGATGTGGGTTGGAAGCTTTTTTCCCCATAATTTTCTGAATGAAGGGATAAAGACTTCCTCTGCCAACTGAACCCTGCTCTCCACAAGAGCATCTAAGTACATGAAAAACACTCTAATAACTAGATCTTTCCAAAAGAGGAATAGTCTGCCATGGGAAGTAATGAGTTCACCTTCAATGGAACCCTTTAAGCAAAAGCTATCAGGTATACATAACAAAGATTCTCTATCAGGTATGGATTATGCTAAATCAGCAGTTCTTAATTTTTTGTGTGTTATGGACCCCTTTGGCAGTCTGATGAGGCATGTGGAGGAGCCTTTTGCAGAATAACGCTTTCAAATATACAGAATAAAATACATAGGGTTGCAAGGAAAAGCAATTGTTTTAAAATGAGGAAAATGTTTATTTTTACAAATATTTTGTGTATAGTAATATTTAACACTTTAATAATTTCTAAACAAGGCCATGGACTCCAGTTTACAAACCCCTGAACTAGATTGAAATGGAAAGACCTTCCTTTGATGAAATCCTGTGATTCTATAATCAAGTATGGAAAAGTGTATTTAACTCCAAATCATAGATAAAATAATAATAATGATATCTGAAGATACAACAATAGCTTCTACAAAGGTAAAATATGAAGGGAGTTTCCTTATTCTTCAGTCTTGTATTCTCTTTCTTAAGGAAAAGGAATCCACTAAATATGTTCAGTTTTCCCTCTTTTAACAGCATGCCAAAAAAACCAGTACACAGCGACCAAAAGCTATTTCAGTTAAGATTAATTTAATGTGGGTAGGTCTGGCCTTCTCCTAGGGATGGCTAAGTCCTCTCTCAAACTACAAATGCCCTGCTAAAGAAAGCAGGCAGTATCTTCTCCAGCAAGAATCAGAAGGAATCTTTTCTTCCCTCTGCACCCAAAGACTTCACAGCCATAAAGGATGGAAAAGAAAATTAAGTTATTCTTTGAAAATAGTTTTTATTAAGAGTATCACTGTTGAGGAGATAGAAATAGCATTCTAGAGCAAAGATAAGTAAATAGGAGAAGTAGATAGGCTTTTCAAAGAATGAACTTGTATCTTTTGTCAGATGGAAGAGAATCTACACCAGGGGTGGGGAAACTGTGGTCTTAAGGCCACATGTGGTCTTCTAGGTCCTTAAGTTTACAGAAAATTTGTTCTGTAAAATTTGGATTTAGTCAAAAGGCCACATGTAAGGACCTAGAAGTTCACATGTAGCCTGAAGGTTACAGGTTCTCTGACCTACACACAACACCCACACTCCCACTCCCCAGCCTCAGTCCCTGCCAGAGATCCTCTCAGCCCCAGGGACAGTAGCCATGAAGAGGCAACAGCAGAGGAACAAAGAAATCTCTAGTGGAAAAAACCACCCCATGGAGGAGTCCTTGGGCCAAGCTTTCTGGAAGGAGACATTCTTGGACTACTCTGTGTCCTTGGACCACACAGGAGGTGGGATCATCAAGCGGCTAAAGATCAAGCTGTGACATGGAATTATAAAACCTAGCCCTGCCTGCCTTTCATTAATAATAGAGCCAGACCTTAGTCATACTCTGAAGTTCCCAAGAGAAGTCTGAGGTCATCGCACAAGCCAAAAAAGAATCATTTGTGAATGAGCTCTCCTCAAAATTGAACTTCGTCTGTGTCAATACAGAGCAGGTATTCTGATCCTTGAGTTAAAACAGCAGTGACAATAACAATAACTAGTATTTATGTAGCATTTAAGGTTTGCAAAGCACTTTACACAGATTATCTCACTTGGTCCTCACAACAACTCTGGGCAGATAAGTGCTATTATTATCCCATTTTTACAGATGAAGAAACTGATGTATAGAAAGGTTATGTGAATGAATAACACCACATTTGAAGGACTTTACACTTTTCAAATTGTTTTCGTAGTCATTATTCATTTTGTTGCTCAGAGTTACTTATTCTCTCTCCTGCCTCATATCACTTTGTATTTACTTGTAAACTTTGTTTTGCTATTGTATTCACCAGTAGAATATAAACTCCTTGAGGGCAGGGACTATTTTTCATGTTTTGTGCTTGCATCTCTAGAAACTACCTATTAAAGTTCTTAGTACAAAATGAAACCTTAATAAATATTGAATTTTGTTAAATTAAACTTTCTGGGGTCCAAAGTTCGTCTATATTGGTTGCTTCCACCTTCCTTAATCTAATTCATTCTTTCTCAAGAATAAAGAATGCATCTTGAATTCTAAACCCTAGATACTATTCCCAGTCTAAATCTAGAGTTATCTACACCAGAAAATATTTCAGACCCACTGCTGGGTCTGAAAAAACAACAAGTCAGTTGCAAGTTGTCATATCTGGGAATTTAATCTGAGAGTAAAATTAGATAAAAGGTGCTTTGTAGGCAAAATGAGGGGGAGGGCCCAATTAGAAGAGCCCTCTGGGTCTATGAAAGTGTGATCATCACTAAGCTATAAGTTGAAATATTGCTTAAGGGGAAAAGAAAGGATAGGACATTAATTTCTTGGTGACTTGGAGAATTCAGTGTTATTGATGGGTTTGAAAAGCTTGCTGACTTTTATTAGAAGAGAACACAAGCTACTTGAATCCAAAAGGTTCACTTAATAGGCTCAAATAATTCAGAGCCATAAGGGACTTCAGTATTCATCTAGTCCAATACATATCCAAAAATATTTGCCTACTATGACACATCATCATTGTACTGTGACTACATGTGTTCATCCAATGCTGTTTGATGACCTAGAAGAAAGAGCAACCCACTACCCCCAAAACCAGCTCATTCCTCTTTTGGCTAGCTCTAATCATAAGGAAGTTTCAACTAAGGTCAAGCTTAAATTTGTCCTCTGACTTATACTGTTTGAATGATCCTGGACAAGTCACTTAACTCTCAGTGCCCAAGATAACCCCTTAAGATTATAAGTTTCAGAGGTGGTGCCAATCTATTTTCATGGAGGGTGTTTCCCCCACTGGGAGTTCTCTATACTAGTGAAATCTCATGTCTTGCTTCCACCAAAATTTTTCTTCTAGGTCTCAGTGGCTCACAAATTTATCACCTGCCAGTAAGGACACAGAATGACTACGCTAAAAATACTAAGGTCTCGGGCTAGAGCTTTTTTAGCTCAATTTCTGCAGGTACCCCTCTGCCAAGTGCTCCCTCATAAAGCCAAACATGAAATGCATCAGAATCATTGCACTGATACCCATCAAAACCTAATTTAAAGGGCCAGATGCAAGAGAAACAAGAACAATATGGTAAACAAGGCATGGGATGAATTCAAGGTCGCAGGGTGCTTTGAAAACTATGCAATTGGGGTGGCTAGGTGGCACAGTGAGTAGAGCACCAGCCCTGGAGTCAGGAGGACCTGCGTTCAAACCTGGCCTCAGACACTTGACACACTTACTAGCCATGTGACTTTGGGCAAGTCACTTAACCCCAATTGCCCTCCAAAAAAAAAAAGCAAAAAAAAAAAAAAGAAAGAAAGAAAACTATGCAATTATACACATAGCTGATAGAACTTTGATATACATCACTATATTTCTGAATACTTTAAGAAGCTCTTAAAGAGTGATTTTAAAAACTGAGAAGAAACATGCACAAAGTGATTCATTCTTTTGTTCCTAGAGGACTGGAGGGATTTCTTCTTTAATGTGATTTATGTACAACCTAAAATCAGTATGAAAGATCACAAAATCTCAGAGTTGAGAGAAAAGGCAAAGACCCTCTAGCCTGGCCCATATCTAAATAAAAATCATCCTCTAAAACATAGACTTAGGTATCCAATTGTTTTAAATGTCCAATTATGTCACGATAAAAATTTTTAAGCAGCACATAATTCAGCACAAATCTATATGAATATCTCCTTCTAGAATCTAGAGTTCTAGAATTCCAAATATCCATTATTTGGAAAATAGAATCTAGATGGTATTTTTCAAATAGTGGATAGTTGGAATTCTGGTCATTTAACCAGTTCTAAATCTGCTTAACTGTATTATTTTAAAATAAATTTTATTGATATCTTCTGTTTTTATTTCACCTAAATTCCTTTCCTCTCCATCTAGTTATACTGTTTACAAGTCTATATCTCTCCTATTAATGGCACAGTCTCAAGCTCTAAATCATAATACCTCACCTAAAGTGGGGCACACGTTCAATAACTGAAACGAGAAGCAGGACTTTTTTTGAGGCTTTAAAAGAAAGTTGTTAGTCCTTAGTGTGAAAACCTCAGCAAGTAGAAGACTTGCAATATGAACAGAAATTCCAGATACTAGAATCTGTATTGACTTGGAAGGACAAAAGGACACAGGATCTTGTGTGGACACAGTCCTAATCCCTGACTTTTGCATCACATTATGCTTAGTTTGAGACTTGAAGCAGAGAAGAGCCCATTTATACTTGGAAAGCTCTCTGTGAAGGTGAGGGTGGTTCATAAGGGAAATTGGAGAATTTTGGAAGAAGGAGAAAGAAGAGGAACAGGTGACACCAGCAGCGGCAGCAATAGCAGTGACAGCAGCAGTGACAGCAGTAGCAGCAATAGCAGCAGCAAGGCTAGTAGCAGCAGCAGGAACAGTAGTAGCAGCAGCAATAGTAGTAGCAGAAGCAGCACTAGTAGTACCAACAGTAGCAATGGAGAAAGCAGCAGCAGAAGCAATAGTAGTAGCAACAGTAAGAGCAGTAGCAATAGTAGCAGCAGTGAAATTAGCAGCAGCCGAAATAGTGGTAGCAGCAGCAGCAGCAATAGTAGCAACAGTGAAAGCAGCAGTAGTAATAGCGGGAGCAGCCACAATAGTAGTAGCAACAGTAGCAACAGTAGCAACAGTAGCGATAGTAGTAGCAGCAGCAGCAGCAGTAGCAGTAGCAGTAGCAGTAGCAGTAGTAGTAGTAGTAGTAGTAGTAGTAGTAGTAGTAGTAGTATACTAGCATTTATACAGTGATTTAAAGTGTGCAAAGCATTTTACAAATATTACATTATTAGACCCATTTCATAGATGAGAGAACTGAGGCAGACAGAGGTGAAATGATTTGCTTACAGTCAACACAGCTAATAAGTGTCTGAGGCCAAATTTAAACTCAGTTTTTCCTGACTGCAGGTCTAGCATTCTGTCCACTGTGCCACCTGACTTCCTATTAATTCTAGTGCTTTTCCTCTGTTAATTATTTCCTATTTATCCTGTATGTAGCTTTTCTGTTTGGTAGTTGTCTCTTCCAACAGATTGTGAGCTCCTTGAGGGCAGGGACTGTCTTTTGTTTACTTTTTTGTATCCCCAGCTCTTAGCTTAGTGCCTAGCACATAGTAGGTGTTTAATAAAATGTTTACTGACTGACTAACTGTATAGCTGGAAAGAAAATAGGATCTGCCTTTTCAAATGTTTTTACTTTAATCCCAAAGCACCTATCTTCAGGTCTCAGATGACACAACCTTAATCATCATTCCAAAGTTTTCTTTGCCCAGGACATGAGACAGGAATATTTTGTCCTCTAAGAACAAAATTAGGCTCAGATTTTTTGAGTGTTGTAGCATTTCTGGGCTACGTCTGGACTCCAGTCAAGAAGTGGCTACATTCCTCTATGCATAGAAACTATTTTAATATAAATGACCTAAGTCTAAAAACTGCCTCTTTTTTATATATATTTCTAAAGAGTTTTGGAATCTGGTTGTGAGGGAATGTGGCCTAAAGGTAAATATACTTGAGAATAAGTGGACTTAAGAAGATCCTGAGAAAAACAAACTATCACAACAATGACTCAATTTTTTCATTTGTAAAGGTGAAAGGAGAAGGATTGGGCCTATTGATAAGGATTGATAAGGATCCCTTATCAAATCCCTCAAATTATTCTTTCTGGATACTTGTGTCCATTAGGAATTTGAAGTCTATGTTTTGCATGAGTTCACATGTACAGTGGATATCACATTGTTTGCAGAAGAGAGGGAGAGAAATTGTAACTCGAATTTTTTAATAAATGTTAAAAATTTATTAATTAAAAAAGAAGTTCGAAGTTTACCATCTTGGGGCAATCAGGTACCTCCTGATGATGACATGGTTACCCTTTAAGATTTAGGAGTGGGTATTGACCAGGGCTGGGGAACCTGTGACCTCACAGTCACATGTGGCCTTCTAGGTCCTTGGGTGCAGCCTTTTGATTGAGTCTGAGTTTTACAAAACAAACCCTTTTATTAAGAATATTTGTTCAGTGAATTTGGATTCAGTCAAAAGGCCACAGTTGAGGACCTGGAGGGCCACATGTGGCCTTGGGGCCATAGGTCCATTCTCCCCCTTCCCCCCCCCCAAGCCCCACTGAGTCATGGAAAGTTCTTCTATATTTAAGTACCTAGAAGAATCATGAAAAGTTGCCATCAGTGATTGACCCGCCACACGTAGCTAGTGTAAATATTATCAGACAAGGAATTTCAGAGAAGGGACAGAGATGGTGTTTACAGCAAAGCAGCAGCAGCATTTGCTACCAGTGCAACTGCAAAATTACTCAGTAGACAGTATAGAAATTCTGAGAAGAAAACAACAGATGCCCTAAAATTTCTTTGAGTTTTGGATGCATGCCCAAAATCTGGGGGGACCAACCAAGAAAATAACCAACAGAATAACTCACATTAGTCATTGGTGACTAATATTTCACTCATTCTTTAAGGATTCCAAAGTACTTTCTTTATAATAACCCCATGAGCTAGATTATATGTATGTATGTGGGGCTGTTTCCATTTTGCATTTGAGGAAAAAATAGGTACTGAGAGGTTAAGGACTTGGCCATGGTCATGAAGACAGGTTTGAATCTAAGACTCCTGACTACAAGGCCAGTTCTCTTTCCATTATACCCCTCTGCTCTAAACTTATCTGGTTCTCGATTTATCCAAATGTAAAAATGGAACAGTGATGCTATGCCACCAATTGAAATGCTTATATCTAGCCATCCCCATGAAACAGAAACCATTGTAATCCTCTAGAAAAGATGGAAAGTTAAGTGATGTTGGTGACATCAAAAGGAGCCTTCTAGGGTATTGCAAAAAATTTGCCTTTTTCATGGAACTGAACTGGCCTCAAATAGAAATAAGGAAGGGAAAATCAGCCTTTTCTCCCCACCCCCACCAAAAAAAAAATCAACCTCTTCTGCTGTCTTTCTAGAAGGGCCTGTGCCCAACTTTGATTTGATTACATCAGCAACCATTCCCAATAGATTTTTCTCCAGCAATCCCTTCTGCTAATTTGTTTTTAAAAACTCAGAAAGGGGCGGCTAGGTGGTGCAGTGAATAGAACACCAGCCCTAAAGTCAGAAGGCCCTGAGTTAAAATCCAGCCTCAGACACTTAACATTTACCAGCTGTGTGACCTTGGGCAAGTCCCTTAATCCCAGTTGCCCTGCAAAAAAGAAAAAAAAAACTCAGAAGGACTAAAAAGTAAAACTAAGTCATGATCTCTCTCCCGAATGTCATTTTATGTCACCAGCTGCCAATTATATATGTTGAAATGGATGACCTATAGGCATCTCAAATTCAACATGTCCAAAACAAAACTCATTATCTTCCCTCATCCCCACCCCCCAACTGATGCCTCTTGCACATTTCTCTTTTTATGTTAAGGGAGCAGCATCCCTCTAGTCTCCCAAGTTCCTAACTGCAGAATTACCCATAGTTCTTCACTCTACCTCACCCAGCTACTCATTTGACTTATGTCTTACAACTTCAATATCCACCCATCTTTTACTTGTTTTTATTTTGTATGCATTCTGTTTATGCATATCTGTGTACGTTCTGTTTTCCACTATTATAATGTCAGCTTCCAGAGGTTGGGGACTATTTTATCTCTGTCTTTATGTTCTCTAGAACCTAGCACATGCCCTAGAACATTTCAGATCCTTAAAAAAAAATGCTGTGAATTGATTAATTAATTGATTGATTGAAAAATTGTGACAGATGAGGAAGCCTGCAACCTGAGGAAATCCAGAAACACCTTCCTGAGGGATGTTTGATTATTGGTAGATCATGTAATACTAAAAGTTCACTGACTGAATTATATGTCAAATGCTTTATGATCATTTCCAGAGCTACTCAATAGGGTAGTTAAATGGGAAATTGTCTCTCTGTGTATTTGACCCGAGTTTTCTTTCTTCTGCACCTTAAACTAGAAATTCTATTAGGTTGTATAGGTATTTTGTGTGTTTGGAATGGGGGAGTGGATTCAAAAAGGTTTTCAGATAAAAGATTTCTCAATAGAATGTAAGATCCTTCAGGGAGGGAATTGTTTCCCTGGTTTTTGGCTTAGTATTCCCAGGACCTGGCAAAATGTCTAGCACATAGGAGATGCTTAAATGTTATTGGATTGAACTGAATTTGAAAAAATTAAAACAACTAGAAAATGGCATGACACTGGGAGGTGGGGGGGGGGGTGCCTGGCAAACAAACTCTGGAGTCTACCAACCTAGATTTGAACGCCTACTTTCCCACTTACCACCTGTATCACCTTCTACAAAAGGTAGATGGTATAGTGAGTGTAGTGTGTGAAACTGAAATAGAAGCAGGGACCTCTAATCCATGCATCAGAATCCCTGTAGAAGACATATCAACTTAGAAAATCACATATTACATTGTATTCTTATTTACTTTGTTAAATATATCCTGATTATTTTTTAATTTGGTTTGGGTTAACACTGATATGTACTATCTCACATGACCATGGCCAAGTCACTAACACTCTCGGAAGTGTTGCAGCCCAAGTGGATGACACACCTGGTGTAGTGGATAAAAAGCTGGTCTTGGAGCCAGTAAGACCTTGGTTGAAATCTTCCCTCCAATTAACACTGGCTATGTGTCCCTGGGCAACTCATTTAACCTCTCAATGCCCTAGAAGTTCTGTAAGACTCTTAGTTATAGAGGGATTTTATTCATCTAAAAATTCCTTGTAACAGTAAACTCCCAGATCCAGTCTTGACAATAGGTAAATCAATTAGTCTTTCTGAGTCTCAGTTTCTTCATTTGTAGAATTTTTTTTAAAGGCTGTTGATTTTTGCCTGTCAGAAATGGAGAGGATGACTTCTTTCTTCTCACTTCTTTCCCCTGATGTCCTATCACATTGTTTTCTTCCTTTCAAAATTTCTCCTTGACTTTCATACTCCTCTGCACTGGTAGTTTTTTGGGTTTTTTGGGGTTTTTGCCTATTGAGATCCCTTAATGGAACTAGGATGCTCAGGGATTTTTTCATTCTTTAATGTCATTTCCCTGATCTAAAAGATCTGAACAGGTCTAGCTAATTATACCAAGCATTAAAAGGAACTCAGAAAATACTTTTATCATGAGTCTGTTTGAGTTACTCTCCTACCTGCTCCCACTCCCTTCCCAGTCTACATTCTACACTCTCTATCTCTTTTGTTCATTCCTTTTTTCTCTCTTCTTTCTCTCTTCTTGCTCCTTCTTTATTCTTTTTTATTTCTTCCCAAAACCTTTCTCACAACTACTTCCCTTCTTCTTCCGTAGACTCATTCAAGACTGATCTTGCTCCATTTGATTTAAGATGCACTTAACTGCTTTAGGAACCAAATCTCAGTTCTTCCTAATGAAGATGTGTGGTCCTAGACAAGTCAACTAACCTCTCCAGACCTCAGTTTTCTCATTTGTACCATATTGGAGGAAGAGGGTAGGACTAAATAGCCACTGAGATCCATTCCAACTCTAGAGCTATGATCCCATCAAACCCTCCTTGATATAATGTATGATCATAATTCTCTACTTGTCTATATCTATTGCAGATAAAGAGATAAGACAGTCAGACCAACAGATAATGTAGATATAGATATAGAGAGATACATAGATGCATGTGTTTGTAGGCATGTATCTGTATGTATTTGTATATATAAGTGTTTATATATACATATATATGCATGTTTGTGTGTGCATGTGCATGGAATGGAGAGGAACTATAAGGACAGGATTCATTTGAGAGGAGGACACAGCAGGACAGAAATTAGAATCCTAATCCTCAGAGACTGCAGATGGTTCAGTTCAGCCCAACCCAAACACTCAGTAGTGAAGCATCCTTTGAATCCAGTGGAAGGAAGAAAATGTAAACCACCTTCATCCTTTTTAGCACACTAGCTCCAGTGTGTGTGTGTGTTTTTTCTGGTTTAAAAGTTCAAGTCAATTCACCAGATGTTTACTGAGTCCCTGAGATGTGCAAGGAAATGCATAAGCCTCAGTAAGGAACAGGAAAAAGCATAAGCTCTGACTCTGCCCTCCCATTTTTTATATTTTTGATGCCATCTATGTGACTTCACATACCTATCTTAGATTTGTGAGGACTAATAATAGATCGAGAGAGATTACCCACAAATCCCAAGAAATCGCTCCATTATGAACTCCATGTCTAGGGCTCAAACAAAACCAAAAGCATATATAACTTCAAAGCTCTTTACCTCCTCCTTAAGGATGAGCCACAGCTTCCAAACTGATCCTAGTGGAAAAACAGAAGTAGAATAAATGTTAGGATGGGCAGCATGAGGTAGAATTTGTGGAAAGACAAAAATCAATTTGGGGCCAGACAATTCATTTCCCAGCCAGAGAGCACACCTGCCCCTCTCTTTTGCCGACCCCTTTCTTTAGCAGCAGGGAAAATAAGCCCTGAGCTGCCCTGTTCTAAGCCTAGGAGGAACCAGAGCCAGACAGACAAAAATCAGACAATGAACTTCAGGACATTTTCATAAATTCTGCCTTTTATTTCTTTTTAACTTTTGTTCATCTTTTATGGAAATATGTCTTCGCCTTGGGCACAGTGTGGGAGAGGGGGAATGATAAGGATAACAGTTCCAGGCATCTGCTTATGTCCTTTGGACTAACCAGAGTCCTTACACCTTACTCTCCTCCACATACTCTAAGATCCAGTAACACTGGCCTCCATACAGTTCCTCAGACAAGACACTCCATCTCCCAACTCCAGAAATTTTCAATGGCTGTTCCTCTGGCCTGAAATTCCCCCCTCTTCATCTTCCCCCATATTCCTGGAAGTCCCAACTAAAATCCTTCCTTCTACAAGAAACCTTTCCCATTTACCCTTAATGTTAGTGTTCTCCCTCTGTTTACTATTGGAATTTAACCAGTATATATCTTGTTTGTATGTAACCTTTTCATGTTGTCTCTCCCATTCAGTCATGAACTTCCAGAGAGCAAGGGCCATTTTACCTTTCTTTGTATCTCCAGCACTTAACACACTGTCTGGGATATAGTAGGAGCATAATAAATTTTTGTTGACTGACTAACAGAGAGGTAAGAAGCAAAAATATGTTTAAAAAGCTAATCAGGACTTATAATAAATTTTCTGGGGGAAATGGCATTATTTAGGACTTGATGATTCTTGATGGTTCTGAAAATTGTATATTGGATAGAAATTGGCTAGATTGGTAAACTTTACTTCAAGATTTGTTCAAAATGAAGGAAGGAAAACTAAAAGAACAATGCATGTGATAACCACAATAATGGAAAAGAAAACAACATTTAAAAAAAAAACATTAGTGTGGCATGGTAGAAAGGTTGCTGGAATTGGAGTCAGGAAAGACCTTGGTTCAAATCCCATTCAGACACTTACTGACTGTGCAATCCTAACCAAATCATATGACCTCTCTATGTCTCAGTTTCCTCATCTATTAAAGGAAGGGGTTGGGTTCTATAGTCTCCAAGTTCCCTTCCAGCTCTAAATCTATGAACTCTGAATTCAGATTGAATGCAATGGCCAGTCTTGGTTCCAGAAGAGCAATGATGAAACATTTCCCTACTCTCGGTAGAGAGATAGTGAAATTGTACAGGTTTTCAAATGTAAGTGTTTGTTTTGCTCAATTTCCTTATTCCAGAGGAATCTTCGACATGAACTAGACTGGGAAGAAACGATGCTAGAAAGATGAAAAACTTCAATAAAGAACTTTGACATGGATTTTCAATGCATGATTTGTGAATGGAAAAATAACTAGCTTTCTACTAGTATAAAGAAAACTGTGGTCTCCCTCATTCAAACAGGTTTAATCCAACATGATATATATCAAGGAAGTCTTAATGCCATTAAAAAAGTAGTTTTGCCATAGTTTATCATCCAATCAACAAGAATTTAGTAACTGCGAAAAACCCAGACTCAGGGAACAACTGTAGGAGAGTAGCAGCCCAGGAAAGGAGTTTGGATCTGAGCCTAGGAGGCTGGGGGAATATGGGTATGAAATGGTTTTATAGACCATTTGATTGGTATACCTTTTCCAAAGGTCATATTAGTACTGATTTGAATATTGTGCCAAGTGTGGTAAGACAGGTGGATAGATAAATGGGGTATGAAACATAGCCTGGTCTAGGTTAGTTAGATATGGTGAGTGGGCTAGATAAACTGTCATTTACTTATCCACTAGTCAAAACAACTCAGCCCTGTGACAGGAGTTCCAAAACTGAGTCTCTTAGGAATGAACTAGAGGAATGGTTTCTAGAGTTATAGTCCGGTCGAGATGATACTGATCCAGGTGAGGAGAAATGATTGGGAGGATGGCAAGATGGCCTATATAGTAGACTGGATGAAGGAGGTAATTGGATAGAGCACTAGATCTGGAGTCAAGAAGACTTGAGTTCAAACCCAGCCTTAAACACTCACTAGATATGTGACCTTGGGAAAGTCATTTAACCTCTATGTACCTCAGTTTCTTCATATGTAAAGTGGAAATAAGATCTGCTTCCAAGTGTTGTTATGAGAATGATAACAATAATGCTAGTTGTTGATTTGTGTTACTAGTTGTTGAGGTACATGCCACCCTCCAACTATATCTTTAACTTTTAGATTGTATTGTTTCCCTAGGACTTAGAACAATACCTTGCACACAGTAGGCATTTAATAAATGTTGTTATAATTAAATCGAAGTTTACTTATTGACTACTTTCATACTTGCTGTATTTTTAACCTTCCATTGAAATCATTTGATCCATATGCCCTAATTCACTCTCTCTGGATCAAATCTGCTCCAAAGGTTGAGTTTCTTTCTTACCATTTCAGGCACAGACATTTCCTTATTTAATTGACACTTAATGGATAGAAAATTTGTTCACTGTATTAGCAAAATAGTAAGATATGGAATATGATGGAATGGATTCCTGGAAACGGACTATTTTTGCCTTTTGTTAAGGTGCTAAGAGGACCTTTTTGCTTTCCTAAAGCAAAGCAAATTATCGAATGAATGATAGGCTTCAAAAAAATATGCATTGCCTGTTTCTAATTCATATTTACACTTGTATTTTAAATATCAAGCCACATCCTTTCAACAAAGTAAACTGGTCTATAGGGAAGCTTCCATTGGAAGACATCAGAATAGAATCCAATAAATTTTTGTAGAGTGGAATATTAGCTTCTTGAGGACAGAAGTTCCTTCATTATTTTTTTGTCTCTTCCATCCCAAATACCCATCATAATACCTTGAAAATTATTGAAAGCTCTTTCTTACACGTTTATTGAATTAAATGTAATTCTGTCTGGTAGATAGAAAAACTAATTTTTAAAATTGGTAAATTTGACCTACTTTTATTATAGTTAATAACTAATTAAAACTAATCCATTGTTATTACAATGAGGGAGGCAGGGCACCTGATCTGAAAGAAGAGTAGGGGAGCAGCTCAAGCCAGTAGCCCTCACAAAAGACAATATCATCAGCCTCTCTGACACTCAGAAGGTAGGTAGCAGAAACAACCACACTGAGCCAAACCTTCTGGACTGGGGCTCCTAAATTGGCATTTCTTCTAAGACTGCAAAATTGAGCATGATGACAGTATATTGACAGAGAAAGAATGCCAGGTAAGACCTCCTTATGTCCCAGCAGTTCTGGCAAGTATTTGTGTTTCCTGCTCTTTTGTGGTGTGTGTGTGTGTGTGTGTGTGTGTGTGTGTGTGTGTGTGTGTCTCCCTGAGATCTTAGGCATAGAGTATATCAAAGGTCTGGGATAGGGAAGACTCTGTTGTAAGATAAAGGACAGCTGTATCCTTGACAATACCTTACCAGTGGTTCTCAACCTTCCTAATGCTGTGACCCTTTAATACAGTTCCTCATGTTGTGGTGATGCCCAACCATAAAATTATTTTCGTTGCTACTTCATGACTGTAATTTTGCTACTGTTATTAACTGTAATGTAAATATCTGATATTCAGGATGTGTTTAAATTGAACATAACTCACAGGTTGTGAACCGCTGCTTGATTCCTATAAGACAGAGGTTGCAGAACCGTGACGGAACTGTTGGAGAAAACAGCCATTAAAATTGCCATTTTGTTTTCAAATTGCCCCTTCCCTTGTTTAATGGACAGAGATAGATGCAGTCTAAGTTACATCCAGACCACTGAGTACAAACTAAAAGTCACATCTACCTTAATAACTCCATACGAAGTGCAAGGCGGGGGTGGGGAGAGAATGAAATATACCTCACTTTATTTCCCAGTGGCTCAGTTATGCCTAAGTGAAAAATTGCTCTCATTAGGACACTAGACACATATCTCTAAATCTAGGAGGGACCCTAGAAGCCATTGAATGCTTATTCTACATGTGAGGAAACTGAGGCTTAGAAAAGTCAAGCAACCCGCTCCACATCACATAGACAGTAAGTGTCTGAGAGTAGAACTTGACCCTAGGTCTTCCTGACTCCAAGTCCAGTGTTCTATTTGCTTTACTGTATGGCCTTTCTACATTAGTTTTTAACTTATAAGTTGAGGCAAAGGATCCCTCCGTGATAACACTTAGCATTTATATAGCGTTTTAAGGCTTTCAAAGTACTTTCCAAATGTTACCTTATTTTGTCTTCACAGTAATTCTGGGAAGTGGGTGGTATTATTATCCCAAATCTACAGATGAGGAAACTTAGGCACATGGAGGCTAAGCGCCTTGCCCAATGTCATAGTAAGTGTCTAAGACAAGATCTGAACTCAGTTCTTCCTGACTCCAGGTCCAGCATTCTATCCACTGTGCCACCTAGTTGCCATAATATGACTCTTTCAATATAAAATGGAAAGCTTGCAGTGAGAATCTTGCATAACTATGCTAATATTATTCCTCTTGTAAGGAATTTAATCTCAGTATCAGATCAACCTCCATAAAAATCCTCTTCCTGCTTTAGCATTAGGTGACCTGGCTTCTAGAAAGGTAGACAGTGAAGTGTGAACTCTTGTCTTACCAAGCAGAGAAAATCCTCAAGTGTGGACCCAATGACTAAGTGTGTGTCTGTCATCCAGGGACCAGCCTTGGGATGTACAGAAAAGCTTATTACCAGAAGGTTGGCCACCAGATAAAGAATTTTTTGGCCAAGGCAATGTACAAAACAGGGAGATAGAGGGAGGTACAATCTGCTTCATTGGACAATGTCCCCACACTGACAAAAACAAGAATCCTTCGAAGTATCAAAGAACACTGATGGAAATCTTTGGCCTCGAGTGGGATGATTCATCTGATCATGTCTTTCTTCCCAAGGCACATATGCACACACACAAAAATGATGATTTGATAGAAAGAGACTTGGTGTTGGCATAATGTTCAGTCCACTCTAATACAAGAGCTGAAAGGGAACAGGAGTCTTGTTAGAAATACAACTCTCTCGTCTTTACACTATCAAGAATCCTACCGAAATTAATGAAAATAAATGAAACTGCAACCTTACAAAAGTACACATTGTGAGCAAATGAGACACAAACTCCACTTCTATTAAAATTTAGGAGATTTTTTAACTTACTCCATTTTCTCAACCTCACAGCCCATTCTTTGGCTTTGTCAATGAGCCTGCACAACAGAAGGTGAAGTAGACATCTGACAATTAACTTATAACAAATTGTGATTTTTAGTAATTAATCTTGCTCAAATTAAGCAGATAATTGCAATCTCAAATAATGATATTGAAATCGTCCCCTTCCATGCCTTTCCACAAGCTATCCTGAATCCCTAGAATTTTCTCCCTTCTTAGTGCTGCCCCTTAGAATCCTGAGTTTCCTTTGAGCAGCAACTATACAGAAAGCCTTCCCTGATCCCATTAGTTGTTAGACTCTCCTAAGATTATCTGGCCTTTACTTCTCTATCTAAATATAATGTCATAGGATCATATAATTAAAACTGAAAGATAATAATCTATCTAGTCCAACCCCTTCACTATACAAATAAGGAACTGAGGTCCAGTAAAGTTAAAGTACTTGACTAAGGTCACATAACTGACAGTGTCGGGATGTGAACCCAGGACCTCTGATTATAAATCCAATGTTCTCTCCCAAGTACCTTGTTTTTTTTTTTAATTCTTACCCCACCATGCCACTGTAGTATGATGGTGCCTATATATTTCCCCTTATCTCCAGTAAAGTATAAGCTCTTCAAGAGCAATGACCACTTTTCATTTTTTTTTTTTTT
>CM053585.1:525483007-525506727 GCA_028646515.1 Pseudochirops corinnae
GAGGGTGGGATAGGAAGGAGGGACATATAATCAGTCTCTCACAATATGCCCACTATGGAGAGGTTCTGCATAATTACACATGTACGGCCTGTATTTAACTGCTTGTCTTTCCAGTGGGGGTGGATGACAAGGGAGAAAGGGAAAGAATCTAGAATTTAAAGTTCTATAATCAAATGTTAAGAATATGTATGTATATATATATATATATATATAATAATTATTATTATTATTAACTACATCCAACTGGGAATTAAGGTACACAGGCACTGTGATAGGGAGATCCATGCTGCCCTACCAGAAAGTCAGAGGGTCTAGGGGGAGGACATAGGAGAGAGCAGATTGGGGGAGGGGTTATACAGTGGGACGGCTGTTTTGAGGTGTTGAGAAGGGGAAAGATGGGGAGAAAATTTCTAACTCAAAATCTTGTGGAAATGAATGATGTAAACAAGAAAATAAAAAAATAATAGTTAACATTGATAGGAAACAGTGGCATACAGAGATTGAGTGACTTAGCTCAGGCACATGGTTAATAAATGTCTGAGGCAAGAGTCAAACTCAGGGATTCCTGATTCTCAGCCCAGTTGCCTCTCTACTATGTCACCACCCCACCCTACCCCTCCCATTCTACCACCCCAACACCGCCCCACCTCCATTCCTATTGTTTCACGGTTTTAGCCCATCAGGGATGCTACCTTTACCTGAAGAAAGCACCACATAACTAGAACAAAATTTCAGAATTTAGGGCAGTCAGACAGGCTGGCATATTCTAAAAGTAATGCCTAAGATCATTTCTGGACAGGGTTCAGGTCCTTGAGACAGGATCAGAGATGAGGCCCTTTGCCTTCTCCCCTAAACTGGAAACTTATTTGAAGACAAAGATCATGGCTTGTGCTTCTTGTATATTCTCTCAGTAATAAGATAAGATCAAATGATAATATAATAATAACAATTATGACTATAACTAACACTTACATAGGGCTTTAATGTTTGCAAAGCCCTCTACATGCTGCCTTATTTTATACTCTCAACATCTATTGCATCTAGGTGTTATCATTACCCCCATTTTACAGATGCAGAAACTAAGGCTGAGAAAGGTTAAATGACTTGCCCAGTCACATAGACCAGAAGTGTCTTAGCAGGATTCTTGACTCTATCCCCAACACTATCTAGGTCCTTCTAGATTAGCAGTTCTTGATCTAAAGCCACAGTTCTCAATCTGTGGGTTATGTTCAATTTTTAACAATGAAAATACATCCTGCATATCAGATATTTACATTACAAGTCATAATAGTAGCAAAATTAGTTATGAAGTAGCAACAAAAATAATTTTATGGTTGCGGGTCACCACAACATGAGGAACTATATTAAAAGGTCAGGGCATTAGGAAGGTTGAGAACCACTGATCTAAAATGTGTGAACTTGGGGAAGGAGGGAGGGAGAGAGAGAGAGAGAGAGATTTTTATATTATTGGTTACCTTTGTAATACTTAATATTTTATACATCGTTATTGTTAGTCATATCAGTCATGTCCCACTCTTCATGACCCCATTTGGGGTTTTCTTGGCAAAGATACTAGAGTAGTTTGCCATTTGCTTCTCTAGATTATTTTACAGGGGAGGAAACTGAGGCAAACTAAGTGACTTGCCTGGGGTCACACAGCTAGTAAGTGTCTGAGGCTAGATTTGAACCCAGAACGATGAGTCAGATGAGTCTTCCTAATACAACTTCACAACTTCCAGCACTCTATTCACTGTACCACCCAGCTACGCTATTTTATGCATGAAAAACATTATTCTGAGAAGGGGTCCATAGGCTTCATCAGCTTATACCAAAGGGGCCCATGTTACTAAAGAAGAAAAAGAACCTGTGCTCTAGATGGTAATGATAAATGCCTTGAAACTTACAAAGTACTTTACATGGTTTGATTCAACTCATCACAAGCAGCCAAATTGTGATATAGGTTTGATTATTCCCCATTTTACAGAAAAGAAAGGTGAGACTCAGGGAGATTAAGTGATTTGTCCATTGTCATACAGTTAATAGAGGTGAGAAGCAGGATTCAAACCTAAGTGTTTCCTCACTCCAAGACAGCAAATGGAAACACTAGACTCCATTGCTATGGACCCAGCAAGAATTTAATTAATATTTGTGGTTGATATTACCCTCTCTTGGGCCTCAGTTCAAAACAGCATGCTACGTATGGTAGGATAAGCCTTATCTGAGGCTCATGAGTCAGTGGATTTGGGTTTAAATCCCTCAACTGCCACTTACTAGCTGTGTGACTTTTGGCAAATCAGTTCACCTGGCATTTCTCTATAAAGTAACAGGGTCAAACTAGCTACTAGATGACCTCTGATGTCCTTCCCAGCACCAGATTTGGTGTCCAATGCTCTTTTGTCTCTGATTCTAAGAAACCCATTCTCTGAGCCTGTTATTAAATTCTTGTTGACTGACTGACTATCAAATATGCCAGCTTATAAGAAAATTTGGTCTTGACCATGCTATGATTGTTGTTTTTTCAAGATCCATTAGCTTTGAAGTATCAGAGGTTGGGGTTCAGCTCTACTGATAACAACATCATCACATGTCCCTCAGGTAGCTTGATTAGGATGGGCTGTGGTGACAGCTCACAGGATCTCATTTGACTCCAGGCTCAGAGACAAGAGTCCCGCCAACGGCCACTGCTGTCATATTGGCAGCCCAAATATTGACAAAGCCATGGAAATGAGATGGCATCTGGAAGTGCTCAGAGGTGACTCTCTAAATGATAAATGACCTAGTTACAGGACTTCATTACAATACCTGAAACAGGCACCTTTGGGCACTTGTGATTTCATGTTAGAGAAAGATAGTATGGTTGAAAGGAAAACAACTAAAGTGTATCCCATGAGGCATCTTGGTCTCCTTCAGGGGACTTTCAAGGTGGGAGGGAAAATTATAATTTCTCTTCATCTCACAAGTCCAAGTCAAAATCTCTGCAAATAATTTCTGTAGCTGACAGTTCTGAAGAACAGCTCCATGCAACCTGCTGTAATGTTAATGGGATACAAGATCTTCCCACCCATTAATAGCCACATGTGGAGGCCATTAAGAGGAGCTTGCTTAAGGGAGACTTGTTTGTAGGAAGGCTTTCATACCTTTTGTTAATTTCTAATTAGGCACTGAGTCACTAGAATTGTGGTGCCCTGTGGCTCCAAAAGGTTGTGTGTGTATATACATACATACACACACACACATACATATATACATACATGCACATATATACATACATGCACACATATGTACATATATATACAAATACACACACACATACATGTGCTCTGAGTTTAGCATTTTTCTTTGAGGCTCACTCATTGGAAGAGTGTTGACCAGATGAGACTCTGGATAGCCATTAAGGAGCCCCCACCAGTTTGAAAAAGCAAGATGTTAGTGCTTCTCTCTCTGGTAACTATGTATGCATTGCCTCGGTCAGAGAGTGTGATCTGTCTTTTGATCTGCACTAATTTCTCAGCCAGTTAGAAGTCTTGTCTGTTGGTCTTTATTTCTCTGCTTGTATTTTCTCTATTTTCTTTCTTTGGATTTTCCCTGAAGTTCAGAGTGCTGATTTTTCCCCTGAAATAATGAATGTAATTTAAAAAAATTATTGACCCCTTGAGCATCTATCTTTCCTAGTAAAGCAGATCTTAAGAACAGTCATCCTGGGTATGCCAGTGTGGTTGCCACTTTTTTTCCAGGAAGAAGGAAGTACTATAAAGATAGGGGGCAGATTGTGAGATCCTACCATCCATCAATTTCTATTAGCCTTCATTCTATCAACATTGTGCACAATAGCTAGAGCATTGGCCCTGGATTCAGGAAAACCTGAGTTCAAATTCAAAGCCAGATACTGTGTGACTCTGGGCAAGTCACTTAACCCTTTTTCCTCAGTTTCCTCATCTGTAAAATCATCTGGAGAAGGAAATGGCAAACCTCTCTAGTATCCTTGACAAGAAAACCCCAAATGGGGTCACAGAGCATCAGACATGACTGAAACAGCACAACAACAAAAATATTATAAGAGCTGAGGAAAGAGAAGGGTGAGCACTTGCCCATGGTCAAGCACTCAGTTGGTGTCAAACACTAAATGTACAAAAAGGTAATATATTGGCATAATATATATATATATTATATATATACATATATACTAGATATATATAATATATAAAGATAATATAATCTCAGAGAGATTAAATAATATACCTAGGTTCACACAGTTAGTAATTGATGGAAACTAGTTTGGAACTCAGGTTCTCCAGGTGGAGGGCAAATGCGCTCTTAAGAATATAGCACCGTCTCTCTGCATTGGGGATCTGGGAGGGTGTGGAGTTCTAATTCAGATAATTGTGTATTTTTCCCATCTAGATTTGCTCAAAGCCTCATACATCCAAGATTTGCAGTAAGAAAATAATTAATCAAGATAAATAAGTATAGTATGGTCTTACATAGAGGCATATGAATGTGTATGTTTATATATAGTATGATTATAGATATCTAAGTATATGTATATATAAGTGTATGTATATATGGGTATATGTGTTTGTGTGTGTGTGTGTGTATTCTTGAATAATTGTAACCTTCTTGAGGAGGAAGGAAGGGGGGGAAAGAACAAAACAAAAAGTGTGCAGCAGAAAACAAAAGGAAACTTACAAGGAAGCAAAGAAAAGCTGGACAGCTCTGAACACAATGCATAGTATTTGTTACATAGGCTTTCTTGAAATGGAAATTTATTGCTATATATTTTGAATCCTCTTACATTCTGCAGTGCACAAGGCAATGCCTTTTTTCTTTTCTTATTTTGCTGTTGTGTTAATATTTAAGTTTATAAAATGTTTCTTTTTCTTATTGCATAAGTTTTAGCATTTACATTTAAAATAAATTAATAACAAAAAAAGAAAAATAATCTATAATATACCTGATTGTCCTCCAGCTTGAGTTTTTGTTATTTCCTTATTGATTCAAGTGTAGCACCTGCATGTTTGCAAAAGACTGGATAACTCACATCTTCAGCATCCAATTGGTTACTTCTGCTTCAGTATCTCAGGAATATACGGTATCATTTGGACATATATATGCTTCTTCCAGGTTACAACCCAGCTGTAACTTACTAGATGATCTTTGAGAGGGGCTGTGGCTGAAAAAAATATTAATTTCCCTGCAGTCAAGCTGGTAATGAGCATCTCTGTGAAGCCTTGTCTCAACAACTCTCTACGATAGCATTATGAAGCTGACCCCCATTTCTCAAAGGTTTCCACAGACAAATGCAAGCTCTGAAATTCCCATCAAGCTGGAAAATTGTCAAGAATGGCCCTTGTGAAGAACTATAGGCCTGGTACAAAATTCATTTGCAAGGCTCTGGTTAGCAATAACTTGCCTGATTACTTAAACTTAAGCCTTTAAGAGTTTTAAAGACATTTCCGACCTGGTATACATAGAAAAAGGATTCCATGTGGGAAATTTTTTTTTTAACTGGTATACCACCATTAAAGGCAACAAAAAAAAAATCAATCATTCAGGGCTCATTGCTACCTTAGAACCCAGTTACAGAATGGAATTATAAGGTTATAAGGTAACGAGATTCTTTCCTGAGAAATTTTTTTCAGACTTTCAACTTTTCTAGTTGAAAATGAAAAAGGCATTATGAATTTATTTTAGAATTGTGACAAGAACTTTAAGCTAAAGTGCTTATAGATGCCTTTCCAGCCCCTGTTCTAAAAAAATTAAAAGGATTTGTAAAATTTATGATATGGAAAGATAGGAAGATTTGTGTATAAAACAGTCTACAAGGATCCTTACATGTGAATTGGACAGTGGAATGTTGTCAGATAAATTACTTGCCTAATAGTCCACACAAACAAATGTTTATTTAAATCTAAGAACAGAAGAAAGTAAAGTGAATGACTTTATTAAGAAATGAGAAGAATTCCTTTCAGATAACTCATGATCTTGCCAATCCTCTGTATTTAAGATCCAAAGTCAGTAGTGGAAATAGAGCATTACAGTCACACCTCAGAGAGATTGTAGGTTCTGTTCCAGACCACCACAATAAAGTGAATATCACAATAGAGTCACATGAATTTTTTAGTTTCCCAGTGGATATACACCATACTGTGGTCTATTAAGTGTGCAATAGTATTGTTTTTCAAAAAGTATATACCTTAATTAAAAAAATACTTTATTGCTAACCATTATCTAAGTCTTCAGTGAATAGTAATCTTTTTTTTCTGGTGGAGGGTCTTGCCTCAATGTTGATGGCTATTGATTGCTCAGGGTTGCTGAGTAATGGTTGCTGAAGGTTGGGGTGACTATGACAATTTCTTAAAATAAGATAACAATGAAATTTTCCAAATAGGTGGACTCTTCCTTTCCTGTGAAAACTTAGAGACTATTGTAGGGTTGTTAACTGGCATAATTTCAATATTGCTGTGTCTCAGGGAGCAAGAAGGCCAAGGGAGAGGGAGAGAGACAGGCAGCAAACTTAATTGATAAATGTGTGTATTCTGACTACTCAATTGACACACACCACATTTATCAATTAAGTTTGCTGCCTTTTATGACAGTGGTTTGTTGTGCCCCAAAATAATCACAATAGTAATATTAAAGATCACTGATCACAGATCACCATAACTAATGTGATAATAATGAAAGAGTTTGAAATATTGTGAGAATTATCAAAATGTGAGAGGAATACAAGGTTAGCACATACTATTGGAAAAATGGTGCCAGTAGACTTCCTCAACTTGTAGGTTGCCACATATCTTCAATTTGTAAATATCTGAAAAGAACAACTATACATAATGTAATATATTAATATAATATAATCAATATAATGTAATGTAATACATACAGTATGCCTGTATTTATTTTCTATATCTGACCAGAATAAGCAAAAAGCAACATACTTAGGACTAGATTTTGCAAAGATTCTTCCAAATTGTGAAGAACAGAGAACATGTGAGCTAGCAATACAGTATCAGAAATGTTTGGCAGAATTCCTTCCTGAAAGAATTCAAGTCCTTTGCAATGCAAAGCCTCCACCTCCTCTACTTCTTACCTGTTTCAGGTTCCTCTCCCTTCTCTGAAAGAAATTGTCATGTTTGCAAATATTCCCACAAAATCTGGAAACTATCTTATGAAAAGGTAGAGACACTTGTTTCAATATGAGCCAAATATTAATTTTCAAAAGTCTGTGGTAGCCAAATTAAAGCACCAAAAGGAATAGAAACGATTTATGCAGATAGACCAGAATGAGACTGACTATACAAAGTTCCAAATGGCCAAAACTATAGTCAGAGAGGTGAAGGGAGATGGTGAGTGAGGAGAATTCCCAACATTTTTTTCTCATTTACTTTTTTTACATTGAATCCTTTCTAAATACACTTGACATTTTACAGGTCACTAAGTCCAGATTATAATGTCTCTAGTTTCTTCTATTCCAATTTTTTGTCTGTTGCTCATAAACTGGCAAAATAAAAAAGCTAATATTATATATGGCCACTGGAAGTTCCAAATGTATTAAAAATTAAAACATTTAAAATTAAATTCATTTAGTAAATTGGGAATTACTAAGCAAGCTCCCCTTTTAAATTAAATATATAAAATATGATCATTTTGTGAGCAAACCAAATTATGCATAGTACATATTTAATAGGCCTAAAACTTACTGACCTAAGGTCTGTAAAGTCAATTTTATTCAAGAAACATCTGTTAAGTACCATTGTATACAGAATCCTGTACTCAGCATTGTATACACAAACACACAGGGGAAGAAAGACTGTTGCAGTTCTTTCCTATGTAATGTATTGTCTTCCTCTATCAGAATGTAAGTTCTTGTGTATATGGGGGACTACCCTTCTTTCTTGGATATAGTTGTGTTCCTAGCACTTAATACAGTACTTGGCACATAGTAACTGCTTAATGTTTTTCATTCATTCATTGCCTAATGAATGCATAGAATTTCAAGAGGCAGAGATAGAGAGGAAGAAGATTCTAGGCAGAGGGTCCATCATGATGAATCGAACAAAATAGATGGAGGTGCTAATAATGTAAGAAGGAATTGACCCAGACCCCTACTCCAATTGACATAACTAACAGGCTTCTCTATGTTTTTGTCAGGTGAGATGGCAATCTCTTTTATTGCATTGTGGATTCAATCAATCAAAGGTATGGGTTGGGTGCAGGCAATTCATAGACACCTCTATTTCATCAGATGGTTAGTGGGAGTATAGGTGAGCTGGGACCACAGGAATTGTATGTGTATTAAGAGAGGGAGATGATAACAGTAGTATTTTCCAGTAGACTCCTTACTTATACCAGGATGCCTTACAGAAGAGAGGAGATGCAGATTCCATGCCTTCCCCCTTTCTCCCCTCCCCCCCAAGTTATCACCCAGAGACTGACCAAGGAATAAACAGTGCAGCTTACCAAAATTCAAGGAGTACAGTTTTAGGACTCTCCAAGGTCCTGACCCTTAAAACCCAGCAGAGAACTACACATGCCACAAAAGGACATTATGAAGATTTCACAAAAGGAGAAAAAGACCTCTAACCAAACATAAATTTTGAGTTAACTCTTTACTATGTGTGCTCTCTAAGCATAAACCTACTTCCTTCTGAGCACTGTATATACTTGTGGTTAATTCTTAGATTTGGAGAGGTGGTGGGGAAGTAAGGAAGACTATTGTGCTTAGGTCCTTCCTATACTTTCTCAGTAAACATCTGGTATAAAAAAGAATTTATATTAATTGGCTTATTGATATTGGGGAGATTTGAACTGGTTAAATGATATTAAGGAACACACTGGATGGGAGCTTGTGAGCAATAATATGAGAAATCAACCTCCATTTCTTAAGTTATCCCCAGAACTTTGAGAAGAAAAGTAATATCCACTCTCTGGTGATCCAAACTACTAGTATAAGTTCAAATTGAGAAATCAAGAGTGACATTGGGACTGATTTTGGGGAGAATTAGTGTTGAGTTGGAGTTTTGTTTTGTTTTGCTATATTAGGGGAAAGAAGATTAAAAAATAATAGCTCTCCTGCTCAAAATGGATAGCACAATAAGAGATGATTGAGTGAAGGTAGAAATACTCAACTCTCATTTTGCTTCTCTTATTTCTGCCAAAAACAATAATCATCAGAATAGAAAGAACAAAACAAAAGAAAATATTTAACAGAGAGTTGAAATCCAAGGTGAGGAGGTAGAAAAGGGAATAATTCAAAATGTCTGTTTCTCTAGCTATTGAAATCAATGGGAATAACACATATGCATGAAAAATATTGTAAAACTTTACACTTTTGTTGTTGTGGTTGTTCAGTTGTGTCTGAGTCTCTATGACCCCGTGGACCGTAGCACATCGATACTGTCCATGAGTTTTTGTGTCAGAGATATTTGAGAATTTTGCCATTTCCTTCTCCAGAAGATTAAGGCAAACAAAAGTTAAGTGACCTGCCCAAAGTCACACAGATAAAAAGTGTTTAAGGGCAATTTTGAATTCAGATTGTCCTGACTTCAAGCCCAGTGCTCTATCCACTCATGAAACATCACACTGGTAAACTCCAAATCCATTGACCTTTCTTCCATGTTTTTCCCAAAGCATTTTTTCTTGTCATAGAATCATAAATCTAGATCTGGAAAAAACTGAGATGCCATCTAATCCAAATTCCTCATTTTACAAATAAGTAAACAGAGACTCAGAGAAGCTAATTAATTTGCATGAAGTAACATAATATGAGGTAACATAAGTAGCACCAGCAGAATTTGCGCCCAAAGTAATTGCTCTTTTGAATGTACCATACTGGATCTGCTCCACATTCTGGTTCTTCGGACAGCCAGCAGCAACTATGTCATTTTGCAGACTTCCTTTATGAATTACTGAAAGCTTCCATAAACACAACATGATCTGAACAATTTCTTCGTGGGAAACACAAATGATCTAAATAGAGAATTGCAGAATTGGCAAGAAACAGATTTTGGCTGCCTGACCAAAGCCACAGTTGACCCAGCTTTTCAAGGAATACAATATTTAGAACATTCAAATGAAGGGCTCTAATCACAAAACATTCTTTTCTCTGACCTAAGCTAGCATGCAAAATTCATAGTCATCACATCAAAAAAAAATTTGATCTATCATATTTCCCCCTCAAGCTATTATCTCATGTCTCCAATGTCACTCTTTCCTATTCACAATCACACTTCTCAAAGGAATAATACAGACTTACCACTTCAACTTGAACTTGGAGTCAGAAGAGTTCTGGTTTCAAATCCTGGATCTGCTATGTGACCCTGAGGTCTTATGTCTCAGTGACTCAATTTCATCATCAATAAAATGAGAATATACATGTGCTTCTTGCATCATAGAATCATCATAGATCATATAACTATTATAAAAATGTGAATTGTTGTTGATTCTGTGTAATCACTTTCTGGTCTGTTGAAGTCTGGCTTCCATCCCTACCACTTCTACTGAATGATCGCAATCTCTTTATTGTCTATGTCAATGGTATTTCCTACATTCTAGTTCTCCTAGACCTCTCAACTTTCTTTGATAGTCAACTAACTTTATCTTTGACACTATTCACCTCCTGAAACTAAGTGCTTCTTTTGTCTCCTAAATTAAATTTTTCTCATCTGTTTTGCATAAATGTTGGTGTCCCTCCATCCCTTTGTCTCCTACTTATATATCCAAAATTGAATCATTTTTCCACACCAAACTGCTCTTCCTACTACTTCGATTAATGACACTATCCTTCTAATCACCCTTGATGAAGACATGGTAGTGACAGTCGAATCCTCCTCCCACTCTCCTACCCAACTATGCCAAAATCAATTCTCCATTATATTATCATAGAACTACACTTTAAGATTAGAGACTTCAGAGAATACAGAGGGGTAAGAGGTAGCAAGAGAGCCTAGAATTTCAATATCACCTTTAAAATAGTAACAGAAACACCAAAAATATGTAAACTACCAGAAACTTCAAAAACAAAATTATTTTTAGGAAAAAAATGAATGGGTAAAAAAAAAAAAGAGTTCAAAAATAATAAATATCTTATAGATATAATGGGTTAAGAAAAGTGGAGAAAGGGGTGGCTAGATGACACAGTGAATAGAGCACCAGCCGTGGAGTCAGGAGGACCTGAGTTCAAATCCAGCCTCAGACACTTATCACAAAAAACTAGCCATGTGACCTTGGGCAAGTCACTTAACCCCAATTGCCCTACCTTCCCTCTCCAAAAAAAAAAGCAAAGAAAAGTGGAGAAAGAAACATGAGAAGAATCCTCAACAGAAGCATGACAAATGGTACTCTAGATTTCTCAAGATCCAGGTAAATGCTATAATTATAGAGGATGTAACTCTGTGCTTACATAGAAGGTGTAGCTTACTTAAAGTTGTATCCACCAGGGTAGGTTTGGCTATTCAAAACTTTATTTTTGGTAGCCATAACATTGGAGTGAACATGGTACAATGGAAAAAGAGCTAAATCTAGAATCACATTACCTGCATTTAAATCCTAGACCTGCTACTTAACTACCTGTGTGGCATTGGCCATATCATTTAACTTATATGAGCTTTAGCTCTTCATCTATAAAATGAAGGTGTTGAACTGGTTGACTTCCTAGGTCCTTTTCAAATCTAAATCTATGAGCTATGATGGATACATGAGTGAGAAATAATTAAATTATACCAACATGGTCTCACACTGACCAGTGGGCAACACTATCCTCAGTCCCTAGCAAAATGCTCTTTATGTTTAGGCACTCGATAGTGGAGTGGAATGGAGGAGAATTCTTTACAGGGACCATGCCAAAGACATCTTTGTGTATTCCTTACTGCCGACACCTAATCTCAGGTACAGAAGGCACTCAATAAGTGCTTGTTATATAGATGAATGGACAGATGGTTTCCAAGAATACTATTTTTGTGAGTTGTGGTATGCCTCTCTTAAAGGATTCTCCATGTGTACAGCACAGCATTCTACATATAATTTTGATCTATGAATCTTTCCCTTAAGGTAACTCAGCAAGGGACCTTGGTGCTTTTAAAAGCCAACTGGACAACATTCTTTCCTCGCTTGATGAAATGACATCCTACAGTAACCACTTTTATATTCATGGCAGCCTTTTTTCCCCTCTTCTGTGTTTCAGAAGGGATCTGGGGTCAAAGCACAGCTCTTCCAAGGATTGATTTCAAACTCTTGTCAAACCTTTGGTGTTTCAAAGGGTTTCCCTAGCAAAGCATTCCAGTAGGAAACAAGCTCAAGTTCTTAAATTCCAAAGAAATCCAATAAATCCTTTCTTTTTTACCTCTTGTTTAAATTACTGAGGACCTTTTCAGTGTAAAGGGCACTAAGTTTATACATCAAACCACATATTATCTTCAGCCAAATGAACATAGACTAAGCATTAACTACAACTAATATTCCATTTCTGTGATCTTGATGGCTGCTGCTGGGCATTGTGAGGGTTTATTCAGTGCTTATACTATAAATATGAGTAAGGGGAGTTTTTAGCCTTACTGACATTTCCTCTATGCCAAGTCACCAATATTCTTTCTATTTTATTTTTCCCTAATTATTTGTTAATTTGGTAATATTTGGAGCTTTTTTTAAGTTTTGAGTTCAAATTTCTAACCACCCTCCCTGAGATGGTGAGCAATCAGATATAGGTTATATGTGTGCAATTATATAAAACATTTCCATATTAGTCATTTTATACAAGAAGACTCAAATTTTAAAAAGAATGCAAGAAAGAGAAAATAGCATGCTTCAGTCTGCATTCAGACAATATCAGTTCTTTCTCTGGAGGCAGATAGTATGTTTCATCTTTAGTCCTTTGGGATTATCTTGGATCAATATATTACTGAGAAAAACTAGGTCGCTCACTGTTATTCATTGTACAATTTTGCTGTTATTGTGTTCAACATTCTCCTCAAATTACCAATATTCTTATTAAAGCATTGACTTAAATCACTGTATACCTGATCAGAATCCTGGATCATACCAAACACTTTTCTGTTGTCTTATAAAGGACCTTTAAATGTATGCCAGGCTAGGCTGGAAGTTGTTTAAAAAAACCCATCAAACCTATGGATGTGTCCCTACCATGTGAATCTGATTGTTTCTCTATATTACCTTATATGTCATACTTCACACTCAGAATAAAATCCTGCTGAATTATTGATATGTATGTTACAATATCACTGTTAAAATCTTCAGGGTATAGGACATGATGGTGAGTTCTCTAAGGCTGCACTAGAAATGCACATACTTTGAAGAATTTTCCTGAGATAGAAAGGTTTTAAATTCTGGTCCTGAATTGGGCTGTATGTCTATTGTCCAAGGACAAATCTGGCTAAATTTGGAGAGGCTTATTGCCATCATGGTCCCATAATGGTGAATTTTTTGTCCACAGAACCTGTGGAAGACCATTCATAATAATATATGTCAATGAAAGGAGGACTTAAGCCATTGAAATCACATATCTTTGAAGTATTGAATTATTACTGTAAGCCTTGCTGTAAGATTCATCCATAGCTACCAGCCAGCCTATAGGAAAGATGAATCATAAATTATACGATGAAGATAGCTAACTTTTCTTTATTACAAAAATATTTTCAGAAGTTCCCTCTTCCTATCTGTCCATCATGTTGGGACTCCTTAAGTTCTCCCTTATATTTCCTGTGACAGATTTCCAGGGGCAATCTCACTCCCTTCACTTCAGCAATAATAGTGACTACCTGCACACAGAAGCAAACACATGGGATGCCCAAGATGAACCCAAGTCTGGACCTTAAGCCTTTTGTGGCCTCTTTGGCTTTGCATTTCTTTTCCTGGGTGCAAGTGCCCAAATAGCAATCATCAGATAGATATTTCCAATCTTAGCAGCTACCTGATGGACTCAAGATGTATCTAGTCATTGTGGGGTCATAATACCTGGCAGTAGAAGGTGCTTTGAAGAAATATGCTCTTCTCAGAGGAGATTACCACTGCCAAGCAGACGATCCCAAGCCATGTTGTGACTTGCCCAAAAATATGAACCTTAAGCACCATTTCCAGGACTGGTGACTGGTAAAAAACTACATCACTATGACAGAATGAATTATTGTGGAATTAACTCAACAAAATGGTTCAGTGTCCCAATCCCCGAGCCCTTATATCCTCCTCAGTTTACTCTGATCAACCAGTGTGCTCATGTTTTACCCTACCGAGATAGCAAATTTTTATTTTAACAGGTTTCCTCATGACAATTTCTCCACCCAATAGAAAAGATTCTAATCACTAAATTGGAAGCTCCTTCAGGGCAAGAACTAGGTTTCTTTTTTATTTGCATTTGCATTTCCAGTGACTAGTACCAGTGTCTGTACACATAGTAATTGCTTAATTTTTTTTAAATGAACCAAATTAATGGTGAATATTTTAGGCATTCTTCCACACCATGAGGTGGGATGAAGCAAGGGGGAATCTGACAGATTGTTCCATCTTTCTCAAATTTTGTAACATCCTTCATACTCTATGTATAGGGCTTGCCTTGTCTCATAGTTTCTTTTGGCAATAAGAGTCTATCCTATAATAATTATAAATCTGTTCTTTAAAATTCTATTAATGTGAAACTTTATACATAAGGTCAACTTTAACTGCATATCAATAGCAAGTTAACAGTTTTTAAAAAGGTTAAGAATCTAAAAAGCCAATTTATCAGTATTCCATCCTTCATGGTAGATGTGAGGGCTAAAGAAACCAAAATCTCATAATTTGATATTAATTGGCCCGACATGTCTGATTAGCGTGCTTCAAAATCATGGAGGCAAAAATCCTCCTTGTGTAAGAAACTGACTACCTTCTGTATGAAGAGAAAAACAGCATCTTTTCCTGGACTCTAAATTCACCTTACCACACATGAGCCATAGATAGTAGCCGATTGCAAAATGAGCATCCATGTTTCCCTCCTTCCCTTTGCCTTCCTCTCAATCTTCTTTCTTCCCTAGCACGGTGGTAAGTAATAAACATTCATTAAGTGCTTGGTAAAGTGAAGCCAGAGAATCCTAAGAGTAGAACTGCAATGGGAGAGGTCAGCTAGTCCAACCCCCTCATCTTTTTTTTGCTTTTTGGAGGGGGGAAAGCAAGGCAATTGGGATTAAGTGACTTGTCCGAGGTCACACGGCTAGTAAGAGTTAAGTGTCTGAGGCCAGATTTGAACTCAGGTCCTCCTGTGCTCTATTCACTGCTCCACCTAGCTGCTTCCCCCCACCACCATCCCATTTTCAAATGAGGAAATTGAGGCCTGGAGAGGAAAAGTGCTCAAGGTCACACAGAGTGACAGAGGCAATTTTAAACCCAGATTGTTTGACTACAAAGCCAATGCTCTATCTACTATATGATATGGCAGAAGGGGAGGGGAAGGGAGGGAAGGGACAGGAGAGGGAAGAAAAGGAGAAGGGAGGGGAGGGAAATAATCATTTATACTATATACCAGATACTGTGCAAAGTGCTTTACAAATCTCATCTGATCTCAAAACAACCCTGTGAGGCAATGTTATTATCCCCAATTGAGGAAACTGAGGCAGAGGTTAAATGATCTGCCCAGGATTACATTGCTAGTAAGTTTCTAAAATTAGATTTGAATTCAGATCCTTACTCCAGACCCAGATCTCTCTGGACTGCACCACCTAGCTGCCTCATTTGGAACTACAAGTGGAAAGGTACACTGGCTTGCAACCTTTGCTTTCAGGTTCAATTCATGCAGGAACAGCCCTTATCCAGAGAAGCAAAAGGCATAGCCCTGAGAAAAATAGTGGGGAAATATGTCTGGGATTTTAAAAGCCAGTCTCAAACTTTCTTGTACTAATGTTGGGGAGAAACATGAAGGGGGCAGGAGGAAGCTCCAAAATGGAGCAGTAATTACAGTGATGGTATTCCCTATAATTGCCATTCAAGTTGTTCTTTCCTTCCTGTGTCGGAGATTTGACCTCTTCGGAGGAAGAGCGATTGTAAACACTGAGGAAGGAGGACAGATTTAAAGGTTAGCTGTCTGGGTGGGTGCAGGCTGGGGGAGAAAATACTTTTCATAGCTTTTCATGTCTTCATGAAAAGAGCCATAAAAACACAACTAGTGTCATCTGAAGAAATGGATGGGTGCTTGTGGTCAGAGGGAGGAAAAATAATTGTTTAATGTCAAGCTTCAAGCAATACCTGAAACTTCTCCTTGGTAATAAGGTGGCATAAAAATAGGTTTATATGTGTACCAAAGAGCCTGCTGAAGTCAGAGGGTTATCGGAGAAATCTTCAGTGATACAACAGTGAAATCCAGCCCACCACAAGGTGTTTTGCCTCTTTATTAAATGATGAGGTTGGTGCATCAGGGGATTTTCAAATGGCCTTTGTCTTTTGGGGGTTTTTAGGAGTCTTTTCTAACAAGGTCTGAACACTCACACAGCATATTTCTCTTTCTATATGCAAAAAGAGAAGAAGGGTTGTTACAGGCTTTCTTTCATGTGATATACTTGGTCATGTTTTGAAAGCAATAGAAAAAGTTGAGAAGAAAAAAACCTGCTACAATTCATGTGAACTGGTTTCCTCTCATCTCACCCCCCACCAAAGTCTGGCCAAGACAATGCAGAGCTAGAATGAAGCCTTTCTCTCCTTGAAGAGTTGGATAAACTAACTCTCCCTCCACCCCCATCAGAGTTCCAGCTAAGTTTCTGACAACTGTGCAGATTTTAATAATCCAAGCTTATTCACTTGGCAAGCTCTCTAATGTTAACAATAGATCACTGACACCCTGTCCCAACCAAAGTTCCAAGTACACTGCTTTGAGGAAAAATTAAATTGCAAAACAGGATGAAATAAAGGTAAGCTCTCACAGTCATATATCTATGTAAGTGCTTAAATGCATATAGGATCTTGCTGGAAGGGATCTTACAGACGATCTAGTCCAACCCCTCTTATTTTACAGATGAGGAAATTGAGAACCAAGGGGACAAAATGACAGAGAGAGAGAGAGAAGGAGGGAGGGAGGGAGAGACAGAGACAGAGAGAAACGGAGAGAGACAGAGAGTTAAGAGAAAGAGCAATTAAGAAGCTCTTTACAATATGCCAGGCAGAGTGGCTAGGTGGCACAGTGAATAGAGCACTGGCCCTGAAGTCAGGAGGACCTGAGTTCAAATCCGACTCAGACACTTAACACTTACTAGACGTGTGACCTTGGACAAGTCACTTAACCGCAATTGCCCTCCAGAAAGCAAAAAAAGATATGCCAGGCACTATGCTGAGCATTGGAATACAAATATAAGAAAATAAGACAATTCTTGTTTTCAAACTGCTTTGCTCTTCCCTTCCCTCTTCTCTCTCCCCTTCCCTTTTCTTCCTTTCCCTTCCCTTTTTATCCCTTCCTGTCCTTTCCCTTCCCTTCCCTTATCTGGCAGTGTAGACAACCTTCTGCCCTACTAGTCCCCCTGTTTTGCTGCTAATGAGGGAATTGTGTTTCATCTTCCATTCCCTGGGTGAGATTTTTTTCTCTTTAAATGTTTTATTGACATTCTTTTTCTGTTTAATGATGTATTTCTCAGTGGCCTGCCCACCCACCACCACTTGAATGGGAAAAGACAGAACACAGATAGCATTTGGAACTTTGGGAACAAGGTCCCTGCCCATCAGCATGGACAGCCAGAAGGTGACTCCAAAACCTCATTCTGAGAAAGAAGTAAGAACCATCATGGAAATCTTCTCATGCTGATCCAGTAAGAAGCATTAAGACTGAAAGCCCATGAGGAAGGCACATCATCCTTAAGAATATATAAATGAAGGGTGACACATCAAACATGTTGTTATTCAACTGGGACCTAATTTAAAATTATTGGGAATCTAAATCATTACTACCTACAGAATTTTCCATAATTAGAGTTTGATTTCAAGTTAGCCAAATTTTAATGAGTTTTGCTGATGACTTTTGTTTTTATATCACAGTCATTTATAAAAATATCCACCCTCTCTCCCACTCCCTAATAACAAAATACACAAAAGCCAAATGTATCCCAACCAGTATCTGGCTGTATAGACAACCTTCTGCCCTAGTAGTAAGATATTTCATCTTCTGTTCCCTGTACCAGATTTTTTCCTCTTTAAGTGTTTCATTGCCATTCTTTTTCTATTTATCAATGTATTTCCAATGACCTGTCCCACCACCAACAATACCTTAGTTTATAACAAATAAATACAGGCAGGGAAAACAACTTCATACTAGGTCTTTCAAATGACCTAAGATTTCAATAGTCTGGTTATTCCTAGAACTCCATGCCTCAGAAGATGGTTTTTTGCTACCTCAGCACTTGAATCGATCCATGATATCAAAAAGATGAGTATACTCTTCACTAGTACTCATCACAACCTACTCATGCTTCCTCTTCCTCTACTAATCCACGTCCTTCCATGAATCCTCTATAAAAGACCTCTTCAACACACAAAGGATTTCCCTAAATCCCTAGATCATTTAATATTTCATTATTATCAGTACAATGAACTAGCTATCAATCTGTTATCTCAAATTGGATAATCAAATAAGATAGTATTTACAAAACACTTAACAGAATGTCTAGCACATAGTAAGTCCTATATAAATGTTAACTGTTGTTTGTTATCATTCTCTCTCTCTCTCTCTCTCTTTCTCTCTCTCTCCCACTTGCCCTCTCTCCCTCTCTCCCTCTCTCTTACTATCTGACCAGAATGCTTGCTTTTCCAATCACATGAGTCCTTGGAGATACCTTTCAATCCATTTCATTCATGGAAGTCATTATTGATAACCTACTCATACACTCCATGTCTCTCTAAATTGATTTTTGAGTTTTCTACTATTTTTATTCTTTAATCATCATAGTGTTCCATGACTTTATATTTAGATTCTAAGGAAACCTCCACAAAAGTCAATTTAACAAACATTTCAAAGGTCTGGAATTTTTTTAGAAAATTAATAGAGAGCTTCACAAGTTATCTTGTTCAAAAAAATCACCACCTGGTAGCTAATCTTCTGAAATGATCCTCCCTGATTTAACTAGACTGGTCCATGGATGATTGCTAAAACCCACACTCAATGTCTTTTCAGCTTGTTAGTACCTGTCAATGTTTGGAATCTGCTGGCCTAGCTTTGAGACACCAGGGTTATCTCCACAAAGTGATGAGGAGAGGACCACAATAGAGAATTTGGCATGTAATGTAGATGTAATTGACTAAATAGCATCCCTAAGCTCCATGTCCCAAAATCTGAACCTCTCTGAGAGCCACATTGAGTACTGATTGTTGAATTTGACCTGGCACAGCAAGGAAGCAGTATTCATTATCAACTCCCAATGCTGGGCAATCTTCCTCCCTCCACAAACCCAAAAGCAAAGAAGACTTCCACTGGTAGAGGTGGTGTAAGGGTCATGGAAAGGAAGGCTCTGGTGATTGCTAAAGCTATCCATCTTATGTGTGATGTGTGAAACATTCATGAGTTAAGTGATTGTAAGTTGGAGGACTGGTTATATACAAGATGAATTAATCAATCAAGTATTTCTTAAGCATTTATTATAGATCAGGCACTGTGCTAAGAGCTGAGATATATAGGAAAGCAAAAGGAGTCTCTGTCCTCCAACAATTTCAAAGCTAATTGGGGAACAATAGATGCAAGACAAATACAGAGTGAGTAGAAGATATCCTTAGAATGAAAGACATTAGCAGCTATGTGGAATGAGAAAGTTCATGGATCAGAACCACACAGGGGTACAATGGACAAATAAAAAGAAGGACAAAACAACGTAGCAAAAGGAAAGACAAAGAAATGGATATCTTTTTAGTTTCTAATTCTAATTTTGTTTTTTATATCTCAGCAAGGTTTAGAAAACAGAGTGAATTTCATTTGAAACAGTATTTTATTGTTAGCAAAAAAAAAATGGGCTTCAATGTCATGTTGAAGAGATGTGAAATTCGTCTTCAGAATTTCAGGAATTTGGGCAGCTAGGTGGCGCAATGGATAGAGCACTGGCCCTGGAGTCAGGAGGACCTGAGTTCAAATTTGACCTCACACAGTTGACACAAAAACTAGCTGTGTGACCTTGGGCAAGTCACTTGACCCCAATTTCCCTCCAAACAAAAAAACAAAAAAAAAGATAAGTTTTTACCACAGCAAAAATCTTGGAATTGCCAAAAATATGTCCAACTTCCCAAATGAAATCTATCTTCTACTAGCTCTGAGTATAGTTAATCTCTCTATAGTATCCATCTAAAATATGTATACTGAAAGACTAACTCATTGGGCTACCCATCTAATTCTATGTCACATCATGTGTAATATACATTTTTCTTCCATTTTTTTCTGTTTCACTGATTAGATCAGTCTCTAAAATGTCTACTGGTCCCATTGAAGTCCTACCTTAAACTACTCCCTTTTAATATAATAACAAAGCAATCAAAGTATTCATGAAATTATTTTCTAGAAGTATCATCGATTGGTCAGAGAAGATTGAATCTCCAAGCCTTTGTTTAGAATTTTTAAATGTCAATCACTGTGCCACATGCCCTGCTTTTTCAGGATGCACCCAGCTAAGGATCACATCATGACATTCTTTTATTTCCAGTCTCAATTCCAATTGCCTGATGCTTTTGATCTAGAGCCTTTCATCCCAGACATGCCTAAAGGAATATTTTCATCAAATCAAGACGTTTTATGAAATCCCTGTGTCAGATTTATGAGAGGATGTGAGCAAGTATCCCACAAGATGGGCGCACATAAATGGGCTATGATCTATATCAATGAGGGGGAACCCACTAGAGTTATAATCAGGGGATTCTGAGTGCAGGAAAAGCAACATAACAGGTGCCTACAAATGAGGAAGGATGGAGATATCAGGAAGGACTCTAGTACAAAGGTAAGTCATCTTGTTAGAAAGAGTAGAATTTAAGAAATCGTCCTTCTCTGAACTCTAGATTATACACAAAATCTCTGTTCAAATACTTAAATATGTATAATTACATTTTTTAAATTATTGAAAATGAAGTTCAATTGGCTGCCTGGAAAGTGTGAGTGGATCAAATGGTCAATAAGCTTATACTGACCACCAACAGAGTGCATTGCATTGCAGTAGCAGCTGTTGCCAAAAGTGCATTGAACTTCAATGTCTGATAAATGGATTGAAATTCCAGCTGACACCAGCTGTGGGACTTTGAGCTGGGGGACATTTCACTTAACTCAGTTTTTTTCAACTTTAAAATGGAGATAACAAATTTTGCATACCTCCTTCATACTGTTTCGGAAAGTATTTTGCAAACTTTAGGATCTTATATAAATAGTAACTACAGGAGAAATTTTTTTTGCCAGAAAGGGACAGAGAATGGGTACAAATATGTATTAAATTTATGTTAAACTGATTTTTTTTCAAATTTATCTGCATGATGCTTTAACATTAATAAAACCACCATGAATGATGCCAACTACACAATGTAAGAGAAAGAACATTGAAATAGCATTTATAAAACCTGGTTTCTAATCCCAGCTCTGACACATACTAGCTGTGGGACTTTAGGTGAGTTCTTTGACATCTTTTAGGCTCAATTCCCTCACTGTCAAATTGGGGATAATTATATGAGCTATGTTTACTTCACAAGGTTTTTGGAATGCTCAAATGAGATAGTGTATGTAAAAAAGTAAGAAGAGAGGAAAGAATCTTATAGTGGAAAGAGAACTTGGGTTTGTATGTGATAACCATGTGACCTTGTACAAGCTACTTAATTTTTAGGGTCTCAGTTTTCTCATCCAGAATATTAGGAAACTGGACTAAATTATTTCTAAGACCCTTCCTGCTCTGTATCCATTAACCTTTAAAACACTATGTAAACTATAAAACACAATGTAAGCATGTAACATCATTGTCCAAAATGACAAGATCTTATATGATCATTGAAAGGACTGTTCGTGTGTGTGTGTGTGTGTGTGTGTGTGTGTTTTTTAAACACTTCCTGCTCTAGAAATATCCTTCCCAGGCAATGATGCCAGTATTAAATCAGATTACTTTCAGGAACCTAGTTAAGTTGGAATTTTATCAGTAGAATGCTTCTGAAGATGGTAGAATCATCATTGACTATTAACCAAGTCAACGTGTATTTATATTGAGATGTTTCAAATAAATTATAGTTCAGTTATTTAAAGAAAAAATTTCCACAGTGATGTTTGAGGTTAAGACCAACTGAAGCTTTTAAATATTAAATTCTAATTTGGCAAAGCAATGGTTGATTTTATGCTTTTCCTTAGAAGTTGAACATAGAGATGAAGGCTATGAAGGTAGCCCCACATAAGGTCCTTCTCCCTTTTCCTCTTTTTCTGGCTTAACCTAAGTTTATGAGTCTATAATAGAGTTCACGATCCCAGAAAGCATACCCAAAAGACCGTGGGATTTGGAGGCTAGACAATTCAGGCTTTGAGGTTTTTCTAGGTCAAATTCAGAAGTCTGAATTGGCTGAGGTGTTCTGGGATTTTTCTTTGTTTGTTTCATAATCTATGCCTCTCCCATCCATTTGACCAGGCAGGGAAGGTTCCAGAAACTATGTGCCTATGCCCCTGCTCATAGCACTAAATGGCATTTTGTCACATACTTTTCTTTCTTATGAATTAATATAAGTTCATGTTACACATAAACATCATTCTTAAATATTATGTGGGTGATTTTTCTAATATCAAGGTTGAAAGAAAGTCCTTTTTAACTATTGACTATATTTGGTAGACTAGACCCTAGGAATCAGAGTGAAGTGGAACCTTAATGAAATAATGGGCTACTTCCTGAGATACAGACAGTAACCCAGAAATAGGGGCAGCTAAGTGGTGAAATGGACACAGAATCAGGCCTGAAGTTAGAAAAAAACTGATCTTCCTGAGTTCAAATCTGGCCTCAATACTTACTAGCTATGTGACCCTGGACAAGTCACTTAATCCTGTTTGCCTCAGTTTCCTCATCTGTAAAATGAGCTGCAGAAGGAAATGGAAAACCACTCTAGCATCTTTGCCAGGAAAACCCCAAATGAGGTCACAAAGAGTCAGACACAACTTAAAAACAACTGAACAACATCACGATCTAAGAGTGAGTGAAAAGAAGTTCCCTGAGCAGCAAACATTGCTACAAAGTCTACACTTGATTCCATAGAAGTAGAGCCATCTTCAGATGGTCACCCAAACAATTGTGCATAATATAGGCAGCAGGGTGGGCTTATAGAAGGCAGAAATAAGAAGCAGCAAAGGGATCATTTGGTATAGGGACAAACATGTTATACCTCAATAGTTCCTGAAGGTACCACTGTATTGCAGTCTAATAAAATAATTTTTACTCATAAAGATGACCCTGGGACATGAATAATTTAAATTAAATTTCACATACTCTGTTTAAGAAAGGAGAGAAACATATGATGTACTGTCAAGATTTTCCTTCAAACTGACTTTGATGACTAGGCTCCTTTCAGTAATGCAAGGCTATATGACAATTCCAAAAGACTCATGATGGGAAGAGCTATTTGTATCGGGAGAAAGTACTACAGAGTCTGCAGATTGAAGCAAACTACTTGCTCTCTCTCTCTCTCTTTTTTGTTTTATTTTGTTCCTTTTTTCTTGTTGTTCATTCCATTGGTTATAATCCTTCTTTACAACTTGACTAATGTTTAATGTGAAGGTATTC
>CM053585.1:525507227-525542856 GCA_028646515.1 Pseudochirops corinnae
TATGCTTATTCTTACTCATGGTTCTTCAGTCCGTGATTTTTTTTTTATTTTTTTTTTAAATCTCTGTGGGGCTCTGCTTCCAGAAGGGAAAGCTCTGTCCCAAATCGCTGGGGTCCTCCCGGCTGCTGTAGCTCTCAGGAAGATGCTGGGACTCTTCCTATTTACTTCTGGCTGACTGGATAAAGAAGTCTCCAGGACTGAGGCCCAAGACTGCGATCCAGATCCAGGCCGCTCAACACGAGAGCTCTTGGCCTGAGAACAATTGCTTAGTCCCCCTGCTGTCTGCAGGCCGCAAGCGGGAAGCTGCAATGCAGAGGCGGTTGCAAAACCTCTGTCTTTCGCTTTTCTGCTCCGGAGGCCTTTTGGCCCAACGCTTTTCTCCCCGCAGTTCCCAATGACCTAGTTCTGAATGCTGCTCGCAGCTGCCGCTAATCCGCTCCTCTGCTCCTCCCGACCAGCCGCCCCCGGGACCAGCTGCCCCCCGGGGCACAGCCGTGGCTTCAGGCTGGTTTCGGTTGGCAGTGCTGATATGGTTCCTCGTAGCCGAGCTGACTTTAGTGGGAAGTATCTTTGTGTGCGTTTTGGAGTTCTAGGATTGGTTTAGAGTCCTATTTTATGGGTATTTTGGGGTGGCTATGTGAGAGGTGCGATATATGTTGCTGCTGCTACACTGCCATCTTGGCTCCGCCCCCCGGATATTTTTCTTTATGTCCCCCCTCCCCTTTTGAATAGAGGCAGAGGGAAAAACAAAACAAATACATACACAATATTAGTTTCCTACCACTTATCTAGATTTTAAAATGACTACATGGTTCCCTCCTCTGTCCCCCAAAGTATTCAGGAGTATGATTTCATCAATGTAGGAAATTCCCAGTACAAAAACTCTCTCCTGTGATGCAGATCAGGCACTTAACAATCTTTTGAGAGCTGCTGTGCAGCACTGATGGGTTAAACCACTTGCCCATGGTCACATGGTGAATATATGAAAAAATGCAGGACCTGACATATACCTGTCTAGATGTAGATATACACACATATACAAGCCACAATTTTAATTCTAGTGAGGACTTATACGAAGTCAAAAATGATATACTTTAAATCAACTAACAAGGCACACAGGAAAAAAAAGTAAAGTAAGTCCTCTATTAAAGGGGTTTACATTCTACTGGGGGGGGGAATAACAAGATCCTATCTAATACACACAGGATACACACTAATAAATCCTCCGTGATGGGGAGAGGAGAGGACTGGCTGCTAACAGCTCGGAGACTCCACTTTAGGAGGTAGCACTGGAGCTAAGCCTTGAAGAAATCCTTAAGGGTTCAAAGTCAGAGGGGAAGGAGAATATTTAAAGCATGGGAGACAGCCTATAGGGAGCAGCAAGTTAGTTGATTTGGCTGAAGTAAAGAGTACATGAGGAGATGGGATGGCTAGGTGGGACAGTGAATAGAGCACCAGTACTGGAGTCAGAAGGACCTGAGTTCAAATCTCGCCTTAACACTTACTAGCCCTGTGACTGTGGGCAAGTCGCTTAACCCCAACTGTCCTACTTCACCTCTCCTCCCCACAAAAAGAGTACACGAGGAGGAAAAATGAAATTGATAGTGAGAAGGGCTTTAAATGCCCAAACAGAGAAGTTTGAGTATCTTAGCCTAAATGCAGTGGGAAGTTACTAGAAGTTTCTTTCTTTTTTTTTTTTTTGCAAGGGCAATTAGGGTTAAGTGACTTGCTCAAAGTCACACGGCTGGTAAGTGTGCCAAGTGTCTGAGGCCGCATTTGAACTCAGGTCCTCCTGACTCCAGGGCCAGTACTCTATTCACTGTGTCACTTAGCCGCCCCTTACTAGAAGTTTCTTAAGCATACCCAGGTTGGCTGCCAGCACAGGTTCTTAGATCTGATTTACTAGGAAAGATAAGCTATTTAAGGGGTCAACAATCTTTTTAAAAATTACATTCACTAGTTCAGGGGAAAAATCAGCTTCCTGAACTTCAGAGAAAATTCAAACAAAGAAAGCAGAGAAAATACAAGCAGAGAAATAAAGACCAACAGACAGATCTGTCTGACCAATGCAATGCATACATAGTTAACAGAGAGAGAAGCACCAACATCTGGGTTTTTCAAAGTGGGGGGTGGAGTGGTCCCTTAATGGCTACCCAGAGTCTCATCTGGCCAAATCACATAAACAGTCTTCCAATGAGTGAGCCCCAAAGCAAAATGCTAACCTCAGAGTGTATGTGTGTATATCTATCTATCTATTGAGACTGATTTCTTCAGAGTCAAAAGGCATCACAACCCTTGTAATCCACTGCCTAATTACAAAGTAACAAAAGGTGTGGGCCTTCCAGAAAACAAGCCTCCTCTAATCAAGCTTCCCTTAATGGGCTCTACCATGCGGTCTAGAGAGGGAAGATCTTATATTCCATTAACATTACAGAAGGAGGGAAGTGGACTCAGTGAAACCAATTAAGATGGTATACAGGTATAGTAAGAAGTAAAGCATAGTAATGGTGACTATCTCAGAAAAGACCAATATGTACCAAGCTGTGTTTTCCACTCTTGAGAACATGCAAAAAAATGGCTTACAAGTAATGTTATCATCTGCAGAAACTAGTGATGTGTGCAACTATCTTCTTCAAATAACAATATTCCTCAATTCAATGAACAATAAAAACCAAACAAATACAACAAAATCACCACCCCAAAACCGAACGTTACCCCCCACCTTCCCACCCTGGGGCAAGCAACAGCTATCTCCCCAAAGGCCTTGGGAAAAGATGCAGTTTGAGATGGCTCTCAGGACTTAAGAAGAGAGTACAATTACAGCTTTCTATACTTCATAATGAGAACATTTTAAACCAGTGACAAAGTGCTTAACAGATCAATTCTTACCAAGTAAGAGCTATCCTCTAACAATGCTTATCTTTACTAAATGAATTATCAGTAAAATATCAGTAAAATTCCTTGATCAATCAGTAAATTAAAATATGAAAATTCAGACAATATTATATAAACTATTCATCAATTAAGTCAAAACAGATCTGTATATTCTTTTATATATTCATTAATCTATAACTGCAATTGGTTTGGAAAAAAATATTCTTTAATGATATTTGCTTTTAAGTTAAAAAGTTAAATACAACATACCTGGAAATCTACAGCTCTTTTATTTGCTAGATCAGCCTTGTTCCCTGCTAATGCTATTACAATGTTAGGACTTGCTTGCCTCTGAAGTTCTTTAACCCAGTTTTTTGCTCTTGCAAAGGACTCCTGGTTAATTGGAGAGAAAAAAACCAACACAAAATCACCAAGAAGCTAATTTACTCTAAAACAGGCCTTTTAAAATTGTTGAGTATTAACCTTGTCAGAAATAAATTCTTAAATATTATTTATAGCACTGTTCAACAAATTTTCCTTTAAAAAATCAATTTCTTTAAATGATAAAAATCTGGCAGAAACAATATTATGTTTGGTCTTCCCATGTTTTCACATAGGTTGTAGAGGCAAAATGCATACTGAAGACTGTATTTTCTTGTAATGGTAATGATGATGATGATGACAACTAACATTTATGTAGTGCTTACTGTGTGCCCAGGCACTGTGCATTTTAAACAAAAAACAAAAACAAGACACGCAAATAATATAAATAATAAATAATATAAATAACATCCCCCCCACCCCCAAAGAAACTTCTAGTAACTTCCCACTGCATTTAGGCTAAGATATTCAAACTTCTCTGTTTGGGCATTTAAAGCCCTTCTCACTATCAATTTCACTTTTCCTCCTTGTGTATTCTTTTTTTTTTTTTTTTGGTTTTGTTTTTTTTATCTCATTTGGGCATCACAAAACCCTGGGAAGTAAGCACTCTTACAGACTCTCATTTTGTGGATGATGGAACAGAGGTTAGGTGACTTGCCCAGGGTCACATAGCTAGTAAGTGTCTGAGGCCAGATTCCAACTTAGGTCTTCCTTACTATAGGGCCAGGCACTCTATCTATTACGTTACCTAGCTGCCCAAGTATAAACTGTAGTCACTCTATACTTACCTCATTTGTGATGTCATATACAACTATTGCTGCTTGTGCACCTCTGTAGTACATTGGTGCTAAGCTATGATATCTTTCTTGTCCAGCTGTATCCCATATTTCAAATTTTACTGTTGTATCATCCAGACACACAGTCTGGGTTAGGAAAGCAGCTGAAAAAAAGAAAACAAAAAGCTTGAAATAAGTTAATCATCGATTTTATTAAAGTTTATATAATTATATTATATATTTCCACATTTAATTAAGAGAGAAGTGCATTTGAAAGAGGCAAGATGCAGGCATGTAGGTAGGTGGATAGAGTTCTGGTCAAGTCATTTAACTTCTGATTCAGTTCTCATTTGTAAAATGGGGACAACAATAGATTTTTGTGAGGTTCAAATGAGATAATAGTTGCATAGTGCCTGGCATATAGAAGTTTAAGAAATGCTTGTTAATTTTTTTTTAATGTAAAGTCTATTATTGGAACTAGGGAGATAAAACTTTTAATTATCAACAATAGGATTCACTTGCATTTTAATTAAAAAAAAATCTAACAAGAATTTCTCATCCTTATATTTTTGGATATTCTCTTGGCATGGGTAAACTGACAACTCTAAGACATTTGTTTGATTCTAAAAATGAATATAAAGAAAAATGCCCCAATGTGCTTAAAGAAGGAAAAGAAACCAATAAAAAGAAGTAATTATAATAAGGTAAAACTTTAAAATACCAAATATTAGAGTAAGCTTACAATTTTGTTATTTATGCAGGCACCTACAGAGACTATTTTTAATGGCAACTGGTCATCATGTCACACGCTCCCATTTTGTTGCTTTATAAATTGTACTATCTCATCTAAGATGTAGTTAATATAATAAATTAAATTTAAAAACCACTTAAGGGGGTAGGGAAGACCCTGCCTTCAAGGCGCTTACAATCTTGTAGCTTATTAATTCACATATGCAAAGAAGTATAATCTGAATTAGAATGCCCTAGGTGCATAGAAAGGAATGAAAAAACAAGTAAGAGAGAATAGAAGTAACTGTGAATGACTTAGCTACTTCACCAATACAATGATCCAAGAGAATTTCAAAGGATTAATCATGAAAAATGCTATATAATTCTAGAGCAGTGGTTCTCAACCTTCCTAATGCCCCGACCCTTTAATACAGTTCCTCATGTTGTGGTGACCCCCAACCATAAAATTATTTTCGTTGCTACTTCACAACTGTAGTTTTGCTACTGTTATGAATATATCTGATATGCAGGATGTATTTTCATTGTTACAAATTGAACATAATCCACAGGTTGAGAACTGCTGTTCTAGAAAAAGAAGTGATAAGTGTCTGAATGCAGATCGAAGCATACTTTTTCTATATTTTCCTTTATAGCCTGCTTTCTCTTTTGCTAATACAGAAATATACTTTACATGACTGAACTTGTATAGTCTTTATCAAAAGTCCTTGCCTTCTCAAGGAGGGGACTTATAAGAAAAAGTCAATCCAAGTAAACTGCCCAATTATGGGGTAACTGTCTTATGTTAATTTAACATTAATTTTTAAAAATTGAACACAAATGCCAATAAAATGAGCATTTCCATGTACAAGAATAAATGAAGGGGACTGCATGAGAAAATGCAAATCTCTACTTTGTCGAGCCCATTCAAAACTGTCTTGCTTGTCCTTTTGACCACAAGATAATGAAAGCAGAGAGGTGATACTATGTCTATGGACTATTAGGATACTGCACAAGCAATATGCCTGAGATCTCCCTCTTAATAAAAATGAACATATCTAAGATAGTTATGACCTTATTACCTTGAACTTCAAACCTGAATGATTCCAAATTCTAATAAAATCATAAATTTAATATTCTGAAACCATAAAATAAGAGAAAATCCAACATTAGTTTTAAAGTTTATTGTCTGTCATGTCAATTTGTCTTTGAAAGACTCTAGGGTAGATCAAAAAAATATTTTCTTGTCACAAAGGAAGAACCATATGCACACAGCTAAACAAATGGAAATGTAAAAACAGAACAACAAAAGAAGAAATACCTTAAGGAAATGTTATGTTGGTAAGAGAATGAAGATCTGGTTATTTCATGGTCTTAACTGTTTAATATAGCTTAAAAAAATTAATGTGTTTTAACAGAGGATTTATTACCATTCAAAAAGGACAATCATGAAGACAAGTAACTTTGTTTACTGTACGACACGCAAATAACTTGCTTCTATAAAGAAATAAAACTAAAAACATTTGAAATTAAATGATTATTTCTTTAATAAAAGTAAAGTTTTATGGCCTAGTACTGGGGTATGGGTGAAGGTCCATGGGGTAAGGATTAGCCACAACATCTGCTTCATAATTCTTGTGAGCAAAGTTCAAAACCACCTTGATAAAAATAGTCAAATTTGAGCCCATATGCTTAAATAGCATGATTCAATATATTTCTTTTTTTTAAAATGTTTTATTCTAGATTTAGGAACTCATAAATATAAATATTCGTACCAACATAAAATTGATCCCACATGAAAAAATATCTATAATTTGTTTAAAAATAAGTTCATCTTTCACAAAATAATAGTAAAAAATCTGTTTGCTTATATCCCCCTTTTGACTTTTTCTTCTATTTTCCTCTAGATTTTGTTATTTTTACTTATAGTTTGTATAGTGATTTTGATTGTGTTTTCTCATTCTGCATTATTTCATAAGTCCTTCCCATATTTTTTTGTATTCTTCATATTTGTGATTTCCTATTTTGCAACAGTATTCCATTAAATCCAAATCTCAAATTGTTCGATCATTCCTCAATGACTGGACAAATAGGTTGTTTCTAAGTTTTTTTGGACATTTGCTGCTATGGATTTTTGTAGATGATACTGAAAAGGAAAATATGACTAATCAGTAGTGAGGTGTTATTGATTCCACTTCTTTGACTCTTAAATCTGTTCCCTTCTGTCTACTCACAAACTGACTACCTTTAATTCAGGCCTAATTATCTTTCTCTTGGATTACTGAAATAGCCTCTTAACTGCTCGTCCTGCTTCTAATCTCTCACCTCTCCAGATCATCCTCCACATAAAACACAGACTTGATCAAGGTAGTCCCTACTCAAACATCTTCAGGGGTTTCAACTGCTTCTACAGAAAATCCTTGTCCTATCATTTAAAGTCCTATGTAGCATAGTTTCCCTCCTACCTTTCCAACCCTCTTTCACCCTACTTCTTTTAATGCACCTGGTTAGCCAAAATGGCCTACTTGCAGTTCCCCAGAATGTGGCATTGCATAGCCTGCCCTCTGACCTTCGCACTGTTTGACCTTCTTGTGTGAAATTCACCCCTTCCTCATCTTTGCCCTCTTGGAATCCCTAACTTCCTCGAAAGCAAAGCTCAAGCACCAACTGCTTTGGGAGACTTTTCCTGATCCTAGTAGTTCTCAGGGCTTGCTCCCTTTCAAATGACTTTGAAGATCTTCTGTACTCATTTCCATGTAATATACTGTGTATCTTCAGTTGAATGTTAAGCTCTTTGAGGGCAGGGACTGCTTCTTTTTTGTCTTTGTATCTTCAACACCTAGCACAAGTTCTTGCACACAAATGATTAAAAATATCTGTTGAACTGACTATTGTAATAAAGCATCCATTTCTATCCTCTAATAATCAAGAGTAAATCAAAGAGGCAGGAGCGAGTCTGCCTTAATGGGCAGTTGGTCTCTAAAACCAGAGAGAAGTTATGACTACCTGAGATTTCTTTTTAAGTATCTCAAGCTGGGATTCAGAATCCATGTTCTCATAGAAACATACATAAAGAAGGGGTCAGCTAACTAGAGCTGGCATTGGCCTGTCACTGTTTTGTATGACTTGTGAGCTAAGAATGGTTTTTGCATTTTTAAGGTGGGCTATAGTCAGCCAAGGTCATAACAGGTGCTTAGGTTCCATAACATATAGTACAGGTGCATTATAGTTTAGATAGTTCTGAAGGCTAGCAGGGAAAGCTAATCCATCTGTAACATTTTCATGGAAAAATGCATTCCCAACTGCAAACGACCAAAAAACTTGTTAAAAAAAAGAGAAATTTTTTTAAAATGAAAGCTCTTGTTTCTCCTCTACTTGCAGTTACTCCTCTGGTCAGTTCAAGGGCCCCTGGGAGAACACAATAAGATAAAATGGTAGCACATTTTCATAGCCACAACTGTAGTGGTAGGTAATCCGAGGGTCACACAGTAACTATGAGGCAGCATTCACACTCAAAGTTCACCCTTTTATCCACTGCATTCAAGGAGTTTACAATCTAGTTGGAAACAAGAGTAACAAATGACAAGGCAGGGATTTTGTGAAGTTAGGAATAGTGTCATTTTCCACATGTGTATCCCTTAAATCCTAACATAATGCCTTGCATGTAATAATCACAGAATGGCTGTTAAAATGGAAAATTAAAAAAAAAAAAAAACCTTGAAAATGAAAAGTCTTAATATTAAAAAAAAATTACACAGCAAATATAGGCAGTGAATAACAAATGCAAAATAACTAAGGAAGTTTAAGAGTTCATAATAACCTGGATCTTGAAGGATAAATCAAAACTTAAGTAGACAGAAAAGGAGAGAGAATTCTAGGGGATGTGGAACAAAAGTCAAAGAAAACAAAAACAAAAACAAACAAAAAAACAGTCAAAAACTGTTAGATGAAGAGTTGGAGCCAAGGCTGGAAATGCTGATTCTAGTAAGACTGTGGAAGATCTTGAATTCTCGGCTGAGAAGTATGGACTTCATTCTGTGGGAAATCATGAACTACTGAAAGTTTTAGATCAAGGGATTAATATCAGTCAAAATACACAAATACTAGAAGAGGGAAAAGACTGGAGGCAGAGATCAGCAGGTGGACAGCAACGAGAACCTGAAAAAGGGCAAGGAAAGGCCTAAGACAAAAGAGGGCAGGGAAGATGGCATAGTGAGAATAGGTCTGGCAGTAACATGGCAGTAAACCTGCTTTAGTCATTATGGGGTGCTGATGGAAAGGATGGCTGGCTTGTTAAAAAGAGACTTGGGAATATAGCTGCTAATTTCCTGTTAAGTCTCCAACCTGTTGATCACTGAGCACAAATCCATCTGAATGGCTTACTAGGCCCCTCTCTTCCATTTCTTCTTCAAATATCCTTCATTATTAAAAGATCATTACGTAAGTGGCATAGACTACACAAGAATCTACATATTATAGGAGTTCTTGAAGACTTCTACAGAAGTAGAAGGGATGCCTTCAGTACCCCTGGTGCCAGAGCAAGCTCCATAGCTTTGCTTTCAGGGCTGGTCTTAGGCTGCTGTTTAATTTGGTTCTAAGATTCCCTTGATAGACAGCCTGGCTTAGTGGATAGAGGGTCACCCCAGCAAGACTTGGGTTCTGATCCTACCTATAACATGGGCTAGCAGTGTTGCCATGGGCAAATCACTTCCCCTCAGTATATTCTGAACACTTTTTCAGTACTTCCTTGTTGCTATGTAGGACAAAACCTTAGAATGGCAGTTGTTCGATGATTCTGTTTGTTGCATCCTGATACCCCAGGAGCACATCTCAAGTCCGTTGAAGGTTACTATTCCCTATGGTTTCTGTGGCCCCGCCCTCAGTATGAATGAATTTCAGTTCAAATATATGTCTGATAATCTCTTGTTTTGAGAGGAGGATGTTAGGGAGCATAAAGCTAATGGTTGAGAAGGAAATGCCACTGAGGGGAGATACTGATATTTCTCTATTTTGCCTAGATCTGGCTGATTTATCCACAGTACTTAGCTGTATAAAGTAGGTGCTCAGTATCTGTGGAATGAATACCTCTTCATCCGTGTATAGGGAAACAGTAGCTATCCACAGGTATATTTTATATCCGGTAAAGCAGTAGTTCTCAACCTTCCTAATGCCATGACCCTTTAATACTCCTATGTGGGTGTATCTGCATGTGGGAGGACTTGCCTGGAGACAGATAGAGGAGCGGTGTGGTGTCTTGGTTCCTAAGACCATTGGAAATACGTGTTTTCCAATGGTCTTAGGTCGTGACCCCTGTGACAGGGTCATTCGATCCCCAAAGGGGTCACAACCCACAGGTTGAGAACTGCTGCTGTAAAGCAATATGCATTTGCACACATTAGAGAACTATGTTTCAGGTCTCAAAATGAGATTGGTTGAATACATTTGTCTGATCACTTCTGTACAGACAGAATTGTTTAAAATTTGGGGTCAAGTACCTGCTGTCACCCCATTTCTCCTCCCTCTAACATGTATCCTTCTACTTTCTATGTTGCTACTCCTGAGGCAACAAAGTACCTGATGCTGGAGGAAGTCACAGACTAGATCCCTACCAACTCAATCTAGATTCCTAAATCTCTGAATGCTTCCCTGTGCCACAACACAGAGTGACTAATTCAAAACTCTTACTTTTTAATTCCCCACTTTAAGGATTAGGCCCACCTTACTTGGCAGGTGATCTAGTACTAAAGCTTCCCTATCTTGTGTCTTTTCTTCTTATCTTAAAATCTCTCTTATTCAGAGGAAATGACAGGGGATCTCAGAGGATGAAGCAGCTCCCTTTATTCTAAGCTCTACTTAACACATCCTTTGTGCCTCTACCCTTCTTCCTGTGTCCTCTGGGCCTGAGCATTTGATCTGTCTTGCATGCTATCATCTTCAATCTGTTCCCCTCTGTGGACCATTTCCCTCTGCTCATAAGCCACAGTACCATTCCTTCTCTTAATGGGCCCTTTCCATGGACATGCTACCCTCCCAAAGTTTTAGTGCAGTGCTAAGCTTTGATATTAAGCTTAAAACTGACCATTCTACAACTTGTGGTTCTACTGACTGCTCCGTCCTTGCAATTCTTTTCTTCTTCTGGTTTCCCTGGCCCTTTTTCTTGCTTGTTTTCCCACTTACCTGATGTCAGGCTACTTTTCAATTTTGTCAATTTTCTCCCATGCCCTAAGTTTTAAGCTTTAAGAGCTTACAATTGCACTACGAATTTTGGAACACTCTGAATTACAGTAGCTCTCTGCTACTCTTGACTGCTAAACTTCAAGAAAAGCTGAGTTGATGGTTGCTACGTTCATTTGGCCACACTCCTCCAACTTCTGTAATCTGGTTTCCACTTTATCACTTTAGTGACAATGTACTCCCAAAGGTCAAAGATGACATGTACACGGACAAATTCAATGGCCTTTTCTTAAGTCTCCATTCTTCCTGACTGTTCCATAACTTTGTGATTCTGCTGACCACTCTATCTTTGAAATCCTTTCTTCTACCGATTTACCTGGCACTACTTTCTCTTGGCCATTTCTGACCTGCTTGACTCTGTTGGTTTTCTCCTATCTCATAAGTACAGATATTTCCCAGGTTCTGTCCTCGGCATTTTGACATTCTCTCAACAATCTCATATACCGTTACGGCTTCAAAATCACCTCTATGCAGACGTCTCAAGTCTATAAATTAACACCCTCCCCCCCAACTTCTCCTTTAAAGTCCTGCTCTACATGTCTACCTGCCTGCTGGATATCTCCATCAAGATTTATTAAAAGTATATCCAACTCAAAATATCCCAAACTGAATTTGGTCTCCCCTCATCTCAAATTTGCCGTTCATTTCAACTTCCTTATTATTTTTGTTGATGGCCCTGACATCCTCCTGGTCACCCAGGCTAGAAATCTGAGTTACTTTTGACTCTTTTCTCTTCCTCAACCCCTATGAAATCTTGTTGATTCTCCCTCTGTGGTATCCCAGACCAGTCTGGCCATCATTCATTACACGGAAGCAAACTAACCTTCCTAATGTACATATCAGACGGTCATCATTACATTACTAAAATGCCTTACGTAATTTCTCAGAACCTACAGGATATAATATAAACTCCTAGCCTGACATCAAAAATTCTTCACAATCTGGTGGCAATTTACCTTTCTAGACATTCCTTTCTTTATAGAGTCTACGTTTTTGCTTCAGTATACCTCCTCTAGCTATATCCAAGATTCATCTTGCCCTCTCCTATCTTCCTTAAGTTTGGACATATCATTCACACAGTTCTGGGATGGAATGCACTTCCTGCACATTTCTGCCTGTTGCAAATGTTCTCTCTTTTTAAGGTCCTACTCAGGTGCCATATTCTGGCAAGAAAAAATAACTTCTTCCTCCTCAGATTTAGAGTCAGAGGACCTGTGTGTCATTAAGAAAGTAAAGTAGTGAGCAGGTTAAAGCAGTGGTCCTTAGAAGATCATAAAAGGAAAACCAAATAGGAAGCCTGAGAATACACATAAATATGTATTTATAAGTGACACATTGGATCCTATACTGGGACAGGAGTCAGGAAGACCCAAGTTCGAATCCTGCCTCAGACACTTTGAGGTGTTACCTCATACCTATCAGACTGGCTAATATGATGGAAAAGAAAAATGATAAATGTTGGAGGGGATATGGCAAAATTGAGACACTACTAACACACTGCTGGTGGATTTGTGAACTGGTCCAATCATTTTGGAGAGCAATTTGGAACTATGTCCAAAGGATTATAAAACTGTACATACCTTCTGACCCAGCCATACTACAATTAGGTTTGTATCCCAAAGAGAATTGTAAAAAGGAAATGGACCTATTTGTACAAAAAATATTTATAGCAGCTCTTTTTGTGGTGGCCTGAAATGGAAATTGAGGGGAATGGGGAATGATTGAACAAGTTATGGTATATGATCATAACAGAACACTATTGTGCTATAAGAAATGATGAGCAGGCAGCCTTTAGAAAAACCTGGAAAGATTTACACGAACTGATGCTGAATGGAGTGAGCAAAACCAGGAGAACATTTGTACACATCAACAGCAACACTGTAAGATGATTAATTATGAGACTTAGCTCTTCTCAGCAATACAACCATCCAAGACAATTACAGAAGACTCGTGATGGAAAACGCTATCCACACCCAGAGAAAGAATATAGAATCCTGAATGCTGATAAAAGCATACTATTTTTTTGTTTCTTTCTTTCTTGTACTTTTTCCACAAGAAAATAGTAGACTGAGAAACTGGTTGCTGTTGACACCTGCATACTTTTGGGGAGAGGGAGGGAGAAAAATTTGGAACCCAAAATCTTACATGAATGAATGGTGAAAACTTTACATGTAATTGGAAAAAAAAATACTATTAAGTGCAAAAAAAAAGGGAAGTGGTACACAAGCTGAGGTCCAGGTAAAGATTCTAGGCACAATCATATACAAAATAAGTAAAGCAATAAATAGAAGGGTTAGTTTGGGAAACTGCAAGCAGGCCAGTTTGGTTAGGATGTAGGTGGCACAAAAGGGTGCAGCGTGCAACAAACCTAGAGAGGTTGTCAGATTAGGAAAGGTTTCGAATGGCAAGCTGAACTACATTCTTTTTCCCTAAGAAGCAACAGGGAATCACCAAAGGTTTAAATGATATTGCCAGATGTGTCCTTTAAGGATGAACAATTTGGCACCTATGTGGAAAGAGAGAATAAGTGACTGAGACAGGGATACCAATCAGTAGGCTGGGCAGCCGTCTTGAAGAGAGATGATAAGGGTGGTGGTCATCATATGAATAGGGAGGAGATGGATAAAAGATGGAAATTTAGCAAAGAAAGGTATCTAGTCTGAAATGGTTGCTGGGGAGAGCTGGATAGCCAAACATCATAACGATCCTTAGAAGGATGAAAAGCAGTTGTGAATTAGAATCCATGCATTTGCACCTGGGTATTGAGAAGGCACCTTGTGTTTGTCAGTACTTAGCCACATTTTCTTTTTCCTTTCACAAGTCTCTTACGCTGTGCAACACAATGACTAACTCTTCCTCTTATTTCTGTCAAAAGTTATTGCATTAGTAACTTTTTATGTTACAAGCAAAAAGGTAAACATAATGTACATAATGGATCATTTTTCAGGACAAGTCACTAAAGAAATCAGGTGGACTATTCTTTGGTTTCCAGGACAACAGGAAAAGGTCCAGTGATCCATTCCTAAGTTGCTAAACCAGGGAAACATCTGCTGAATGGACAGTAAGATCAATATGGTAATCTAAAAAGGTCCGGAGATATAATTCTGGGTAAGGGAAGAGAAAAGGGATATATAGTAGACATAGAAAACTTCAGCCCAAATCATACTAGTTAGAGATACTGAGCATTCAGAGCGATGAAAGAACCCTTTTTCAACTTGGACTTCCTGCTGGATCTGATGAACTCCTCTGGCAATTGTCTCTGACAAATATTTTTAAAAAGCATTAGCAGCTTGTACATTCTACATCTTTAAGTCAGTTATGTGATGGTAAAGATGTTTTCACTGTGAAAGTCTGCCTAGTTTCTATTAATACTCTCATGGAGTGTGCATGTGCAGGTAATTTTTTTTTTTACATTGCTGGGAGTAAGCAGGTGTCAACAGCAACTAGTTTCTTGGACTCCTATTTAGAAAAAAATTAATAGCCTCTGTTTTCCTCCCTCTCCCCCAACTATGACCTTTTCTTCTCCTTCAAATACCTTGGAAATTGGTCCTTCAACACCCTCACAACTGATTATGTTGTATCACGCACCATTCCCTCTATGTACGCTTGCTCCACTTTGCCTGCTTTTTCTGTTTCTGTTCTTTATAGTCAATTCTTCTACTTTTTCTATAAGCACACCAGGGGCCATTATGTTAAATATGGCAGCTTTAAAAAGTTTATTAAGATCTTTACAGATCTTTTCCATAGGTATTCTTTGTGTCCTCCTTCTACTTCCACTTTTACATATCCTTGATATAACCGCTCAGTTAGGTCTTTTGTGAAGCCAGATTTACGACTCGAATGCTTCTTTCTTTGAGGTAGTAATTTTCATCAACTGCTATCATTTTTCTTTATAATTCTTACAAATGAGGTTACATGGTCTTTGTGGTGTCTGACAAAGGTGCTCCATAAGGTGTTAATTTTTCTATTTAATTTTGAACATAAAACATCCCCATCCCTCAAAAAGCTGTTCATATAAAGAGGAACATAAAAGAGGGTTCTCTATGAAACTACCAATCTGTTTCATATTGCTTTCTAAAAAAACAAAAAGGGAGTGTGATAAATTCTAAATATTACTTTCAAAACTAGCATGCTTGTGTGCTTCCTTCTGTTTTCTTCTTAACATTAAAAAAAAAACATGCCTCAACGTTCCTCCTTTTGGCATCACTATTGCCATACTCCTCTTCTCCAAAACAAACCAAGACAAATAGAGAAAAAAAAAATACCCAACGACCTTGAAACAGAGTCAAGCAAAACAAATCTACAGGTTGGCCATGTTCAACAATGTGTATGTCTCTTTCGGCACATTATGTTCATTATTTATCAGGAGGTAGGTAATATGCTTCATATTGTAGATCTTCTGGAGAGAGGACTGGTTATTGCATTGATCCAAGGTAATAAATTTTTCAAGTTTTTTTTTTTGTTTACAATGTTATTCTCCTTGTATAAATTATTGTCCTGGTTCTGCTCACTTCATCTAAAATTGTTTCCTTTATCATTTCTTATGAAGCAATAATGTTTTATTACATTTATATACCATAATTTGTGCAGCTGTTCCTCCAAATGTTAAGGGCTAAGCTTTCCCTTCCCTTCCCCTTTTAACCTTCCATTCAGGATCAAGAAGTCTGCTTTCCTTGCAGCTATTCTCTCCTTGGCATTATTTATTCTCCCTTTTAATGTCCCTCTCCTTATTCCATATGTCTATTCATTTGTCACTTGACAAAGAACTTTCATTTAGAGCTAAAAGCAGCTAAGTTAATGTTATAGACTGTCCAAAAATTAACTAAAAGAGTTTTGTTGTTTCAGTCATGTCTGATTCTTCATGACCCCATTTGAGAGTTTTCTTGGCAAAGATACTAGAGTGGTTTATCATTTCTTTCTCCTGCTCATTTTACAAATGAGGAAACCGAGGCAAACAAGGTGAAGTCACTGGCCCAGGGGCACAAAGCTAATGAGTATCCAAGGCTGAATCTGAATTCAGGTCTTCCTGACACTAGGCCAGGTGCCTTATCCACCACGCCACCTAGCTGCCCAACAAATGAGTCTTAGCACTTCTCTTTTGCTAACTTCTGCCACTGTCACTACAGAAAGAAAGGAAGTTGTGAAGGACTGAAGGTCATTTATATTTTTATTTCATGGCAGCCACAGTCAAAGAGTTCATCATAAAATGGTCAGCCTAGGTGTAGGACTCCATGAAGGTACACACGTTTAAAATAAATCATGTCAGCCTGCATAGAGCATTTGTGTAACTCAGCAGAAGGAGATAAAGTTTCTCCCTCAGGCAAATGAAAGCCACTGGACATTTTAAAAGAGGCCAAAGTATCGTTTTTGACATTCTTTTGAAGATGAAATTGGCTATGATAAAATGGAGGACTGTTATTTTAGTAGGGGAGATGTAAGCACTAGGCCCATATTATCTCATATGACCCTCACAATCACCTTGAGAGCTAGGCACTGTAGTTGAGGAAAGTGAGGTAAACAGATTAATGACCTGCTCAAGGTGAAACACCTATGAAGTGTCTTGAGGCTGGATTTTTAACTTGGGTCTTCCTGACTCAATGCCCATCCACAGTGCCATCTTGCTGTCTCACAAACTATGGTGGAGAAGGGAAAAGACAAGAAGCAGGGAGATCAGTTGGGAGATCAATAATTCCAGTATAAAATGATACAGTGAGATGGGAGTAGAGGGAATGGGAGGGCAGGGACAAGAGGTATTAAACAAAATCCAGACTAACATACCATATCACCACACAGATTATCACATGAATTTGATATTTGAGGAATCTAAATATTTTATTTAGGTAGCAAAATATTTTATTGAGGAAACTAGGTAGCAAAGTAGAAAGAGTCCTGGACCTGGAGTCACTTAACCTGTCTGCCTCAGGTTCCTCATCTTAAAATGGGAACACTAATAGCACCTACCCCCTTCCTCCCAGGTTGTTGTGGGGATAAAATGAAATAACTGTAAAGGATTTTGTAAACCTTAAAAGCACTACATAAATACTAACTATTATATATTTTACACATCTATCTGCAGGGCATATCTCCCCCTTTAGAAGAGTAGGATTTTCTGCACAAAATCTTTCAAACGCTGGCATGGAAAAAATGAACAATCAATAAATTGTTCTAACTATTCCAACAGTCACTATGTAATTATAGCCTCTAGATTGGTGGAAGGAATATAAAATTATTCTCCTAAAATTTCTCAACAATTATTATAATTACAAAAGAATCTCATTAATTTGATCACTAATTCCAAATCTAATGAACATTTATTAGCTTCCAGAATAAAAATACATATTCCTCAGCCTGGCATTTAAAGTATACAATCTAGCTCTGCCCTGTTTCCCGTTTTATCTCATATTCCTTGCAAATATGCTACATTCTACTAAAACTGGACAGTTAGCCGTTCTCCAAATTTGATTCAATTTCCCGACTCCACTTATTTCTATAAGCTATGTCCAAGGCCTGTAATGCACTATATTTCCACAGCCTCTCAGAATCTTCATTTTCCTTTTATAATCAGTTTGGGAATAGCCTCCTCCTAGGGCAGTGGTTCTCAACCTTCCTAATGCCGCAATCCTTTAATACTCATATGTAGGTGTATCTGCATGTGGGCGGACCTGCCTGGAGACAGGGAGAGGAGTGGTGTCTCGGTTCCTAAGACCATCGGAAATGTGCGTTTTCCGATGGTCTTAGGTGATCCCTATGACAGGATCATTCGACCCCCAAAGGCATCACGACCCACAGGTTGGGAACCTCTGTCCTAGGGGAAGCCTTCCATATTCTCTAACTACTGTCCTCTTTTCTTCTACAAATAATTTATGTTACACTACTTCATAATATGAGGTGGGAAGGAAGGTATACGTATAGGCACATTAGAAATTAAGATCCAGGGGGGAAGGTTTCCCATTATCTTTGTATTCCCAGTGCCTAGCACTGTATCCAACACATATAGACAAAACATGTAATAAATGAATGAACTGGAATTCTATTGTTTTGTCAATTCAGTCCTGTCCATATCTTTGTGATCCCATTTGGGGTTTTCTTGGCAAAGATGCTTAAGTGGTTTGCCATTTCCTTCTCCAATTCATTTTACAGATGATAAAACTAAGGCAAATAGGGTTAAGTGACTTGCCCAGGGTCACACAGCTAGTAAATATCTGAGGCTGGATTTGAACTCATGTAAATGTTTCCCTAATCCCAAATCCAGTGCTTTATCCATTGTCTAGGACTGGTTCATGAGAATTACAATAAAAACTCATTAATATGGAAGAGTTGCTAATTGCCACCTACTTTAGGAAGTGGATACTAAAAAAAGGGGGGGGAGGCAGCTAGGTGGTGCAGCAAATAGAGCACCAGCTTGGAAGTCAGGGGGAGCTGAGATCAAATATGACCCGAGACCCTTGACACACTAGCTGTTTGACCTTGGGCAAGTCACTTAACCTCAATTGCCTTGCTTTCCCCCCTCAAAAAAAAAGGATGTGGATACTCCACAAAGAAAATAAACATACTGAAAAAGCACTAAGCTAATTTCAATGAATTCCTCACCACTAAAGAATCAATCATCTGATGTTTCAGAGAACCCTTCTGCATAATACATATAGGGTAATTTGATAATATCTGCCTCTTGTAGTTTAGGTTTTTAGACTAGAAAACATTTTAGAATCCTGACTCTCAAGTTCAACAAGTATTTATTAAAGGCCTACGGTGTGCCAGGCACTGTATCAGATGCTGAAGATAAAAGTATAAAGAATGAAAAAATCCCTACAAGAAGCTTGCAATTCTAATGGGGGGGTGGGGGTAGATAACAAGTACACAATACAAATAGGTATAAAGTAGGTTAAACATTAGGTAGTCTGGGAGAGACTGAAAACTGGGGGGATCAGTAGAGGCCACTTGGTTCTTGAGAACTACATCTTAAAGAGAGAGACTTCCACAAAAGATGATGAGGACCAGTACAAAGGCAAGGGGACGCAGAGAGAGAGCCAGGTTCAGCAAGGCTACAAAAGTGGGCTAGGGCCGGATCCTGTAGGCCTTTAAAAGCTCAGGAGTCACAGTCTCTATTTTATCTTAGAGGAATTAGAAGTCACTAGGGCTGACAGACTAAAAGAGTCACATAATCAGATTTTTCCTTAAGGAAAACTATTTTGGCAGTAGCATGTAGGATAGACTGGAGGGCAGGAGACCAATAAGGAGGCTGCTACAATAATTAGACCCTCAATTAAGGTTTTAGCAGTGCAAGCAGAAAGGGGGTGGAAGTGAAATGTGTTATAAAGGTTCAAACTGAAAGGTTTGGCAAATTACTTAATTTGAAGGTGTCAAAGGAGTACAGGACAATGACAAAATCATGAACCTGAAATACAAGGGAGGATGGTGGCGCCTTTAACGGAAGTGGATAATTTTAGAAAAGGAGAGGGTTTAAGAGGAAAGATGAGTTCAGATTTAGACATGCTGAGTTTAAGATATCTCCAGAAGATCTAGCTCAAAATGTCCAAAGGGCAACTGGTCATTGGGAACTGAAACTCAGAGGAGATTGGTTATCTTAATCTAGTTATTAAGTGCCATTTATATGTTTCATAGTAGAGTTCAGTTTATAAGTTATATATTATGCTTTGGATTTGGTTCCACAAATAAAGATTTTAGAATACTGGTTTGGGGTCTTCAGTAGTCATTTGCCCTTGGCTTTAGGGTTGTCAATAGTTTATTTTTTATTTAAACTTCAAAATGAGACTTATGTATGAAAAATTGTTGGTGACTAGAGACAGCTGAGATAGAACATAAAATATGGCATTAATACACCAAAGATATATGGTTCACAATGTAGCAAACTGTCTAATGTAAAAAAAAAATTCCAATAACTGAAAAAATCATCACCCTAAGGTCAACCTGGTGGCAAACCATTTTTTAATTAAGCCTGATCTGTACATGCTTGTTGTTGAGGCCATAGCTAGAAATATTTCCAATTTGTTAGGATCTGCAAGAACTTGTAACAGCCTATTGGAGTGTGGGTAAATATAGCACCTACTACTTCCAGCAGCCTTAGCTTCTAGATATTTAACAACTAATTATTCTTAGAATTAAAAAAAAAAAGATCCCTTATCAAGTATTCTGGCCTACAATAGATTAGCAAGAAATTAGAAAGGGTGAGAGAATGGAAGGTCAATTGTTAGAAGCAGGCACACTGACATAAAAAATCTGTATAACAAGTAGACAGAATTATCAAAGCACAACTTTTGCTACTAAAGAGGCCATTTAGCATGGGAGCAAACAGATCATTGTGCATCAATGACTGGATAGGATCATCACAGCCTATCAGATGTTAACACAGTAATCAGCATTCTTAATTCCTAAGCAACCGGAGATCAAATTATTATAGTTCTTGCCTTCTTTTTATGAATAAAAGTGAATGCCAGCTAGGTAGTGCAGCGGATAGGATAGTGTTGGGTCTAGGGTTTGGGAGACCTCAGTTCAAATCTGATTCCAGACACTTCCTAGCTGTGTGACTAACAAACCACTTCACCACTTTGTTCATCTCTAAAATTGGGCTAACATTAGCATCTATCTCCCAGGGCTGCTGTGAGGATAAATGACAGAACAGGTAAAGTGCTTTGAAAACAAAGTGCTGTATAAATGCTAGTTATCAGACAGCAAGAAGGATGGTGAGAGGTGTGCAGGACATGCCACACGTGGACGGAATGGAGGTCTATGAAAGAGAACATTCAGAGGGATAGAATAGCAGCCCAAGTATTCGAAGGGTTGTCAAGTAGGAGACAACTACCACTACTCAGCTTGAGGGCAGAAATAGGAACAATACGAAATTGCTGAAAGGCAAACTTAGGTATAAGAAAAAACTTCCTAAAAAATGAGAGCAGTCTAAAGGGAATGGGTTGCCTTAGGAGGTAATGAGTATTGTTGGAAAGGATTTTTGATAAGGTATAGGTTGGACTAGAATGCTTCTCAATTGTCTTTTTTGGTACTCTAATTCAGTGATTTTCCCTTCTGCCTAGGGTGCTCTCTCTACCATTCTTGGGGGCTGGGACCCAGGTCCAGTTTCTGGAGGTGTTTTAGTAGCTGGGAGAGGTAGAGGCAGGGCAGCAATTGTGGGATCTGACTGGGAGGTAGGGAGAGGTCCAAGGTGTTTGCAGATACAGGAACAGGATTTCAGGAGCATGAAGCGCCAAGCCCCAACTTTGGCCTTAGTCATCAAGATAACCACACAATTCTTCTCACTGATCTTAAATTCTCCAATTTGGCTAACATCATGGAGACCTTCCTGCAGAGATGAGCTTCTGCCCAAACACAGGGAAGCCATAATAATGCTTCTTTAACTTAATCTTCCTCTTTAGCACCTTGCCCAGGCTCCAAGGGATGATGACCACTAAAAGTAGAACAATGACAAGTGGTGACATGGCCAAATGTCTGTTTGGCTTCTATGTTAGATGCAGCTCTAACTGTTGTAGATCTTCTGAGTCACACCCTAATCCTAGCCTTCTAAAATAGAATGTCCCAAGATTTTTAGCAAGATTTCCGTGGGGAAAAAAACCTGATGTTTAAAGCAGTAATCCTTAGCAAATAAACTTTTGTGAAATATTCTATTCCTTGATTTTTGGACCTAGAATCTTAGATGGAGAAAGAATTCTTCATATTACACGTAAGTAAGGCTCAGCGGATTAGAGCACTGGGCCTGAAGTCACCAAGACCTGAGTTTAAATACAGCCTCAGACACTTATTAGACCCTGGGCAAGTCACCTAACCTCTCTTTGCTTTAATTTGCTGGAGTAGGAAAGGGCAAATCATTCTAGTATTTCTGACATGGACAGTGCAGTCATAAAAACATGACTAAATTATTGAACAACAAACTAAGGCAAAGAGAAGTAGAACGACTTTGTAAAAGTCAAGGCTATTTTTTTTTTGGAGGGGAGAAGGCAGGGCAATTGGGGTTAAGTGACTTGCCCAAGGTCCCAGGGCTAGTAAGTGTCAAGTGTTTGAGGCCAGATTTGAACTCAGGTCCTCCTGACTCCAGGGCCAGTGCTCTATTCACTGGGCCACCTAGCTGCCCCCCTCAAAGCTATTCTTGTCAGTCAGAACTAGAACTCATGTCTCCTGACTTCCAACTTTAGAGTTCTCTGTAAGGTATAAGAGCTTGAAAATAGTTACACAGTAGACATCCACAGTGGTTTAAACACAATGTTACTTGAATGTAATGGAGTTTTCCCGTACCATAAGAAACAACGATGATGAAGAATACAGGGGCGTCTGGGTAGACATGTATGAACTGATTCAATGTGAAGTAAACAGAACCAGAAAAACAATGTAGGCCTGTGGTTCTCAAACTTTCTGATCTCAGGATCCCATTATACTCTTAAAAACTGAGGATTCCACAAAGAGCTCCTGTTTATATGTATTTACATCTACCTATATTTATACTACACTAGAAATTAAAACATCTGAGTATTGTTATGAAAATAGTTTTGACCTTGTGGTCTCACGGAAAGGGTCCCGCCTTAGCTCATACTTTCAGAACCACACAGCAATACTAAAAAGACAAAATAATAAAAAATGAAAAAAGAATTACTGTGTAATTATAATACTCAAAGTTGGCCTTAAAGAGAAGAGAAAATGTACCTTCCTGTCTTCTTTGCAGAAGTGGAATACTACTGGCATGGGATATAAATATACTACCACATTTGATCAATGTGTTTGCTGAACTGCTTTTCCCCAGCTTTTTGATTCTTTGTTATAATGGATGGGCTCTGGGGAAGAAATATATTCAGAAATGAAAGTGAAATAAAAACAAAAATAGCAGTAAAATTCAAAAAGAAGATAGTCAATTACTCAGACTATTAGGTTAAAAAAACAGTAAACTATCCATTTTAACTATTTGAACAAGAATCAGTCTACAACACTTCCCAACAAGTGGTCTTCCAGTTTTTGCCTCAACACCTCCAATGAAGGGGACTCTAATCTTCGAAGGCAGATCATTTTCACTTTTAGATATCTTTATTAGGAAGTTTTCCTTTACTTGAAGCCCAAATCTGCCTTGGGATTTTGGAACAGCTTATTTTGAGTACTTATAAGGACATAAGGCACTTTCTTTTCTTTACAGGTCAGAGCACAATGGTACAAGATGAAAACAAAGTATATTTACATTAATCCCCCCCCCCCCCCCATTCCTAGAGACTATATGCCAAAGCCTCTAAAATTTTAAAGTTATCAAGCATAAAAAAGTATGATTGCTTCAGAAAATATTTCTCTCAGTGAGAAAGCCTGTTTTCTATTTTTTCTTCTTCAAGGTAAAGAACCTTTCTAAAAAACCATACTGAGATTGAGAATACATAATGCCCAACAGGAACAAAAAAATTAGAAGATAGTCTAAAGCCATTGTTTCAAAAGCATTTTTTTTCTCCTCCTTTGCCTTAAGCTTAATGTTAAAAGCCACAATGGTAAAATGGTAATGTATACTAGAATGAGGAACACTTGATACAGTTCCATTTGCTTCAGCATGTAAACTTTTTTCTGACCTAGTTCTTAGTACTCAGACTTAGCTTTTCTAGATGATACTTCAGTTTAAAAAGTCACTTAATGTTCATCTATTTGGAGTCCTTCCGCTCTCTGCACCTTTCTTAAGTGAAAACCCCTACAAGTCACTTAATAATTCAAAATAATATAAGCTCCTAAATGGCAGGGCCTTTTATTTTTGTCTCTGTATGTTTAGTGTCTAGATGAGTCTCCCTCTACAAAATAGGGGAACACATTCTCTGCAACTTAATCTTGGAAAGAGTTGCCAAGAGCTTTGAGATCTTAAGTGACTTCTTGGGGTCACACAGCCAGTATATGTCAAAGGCAAGACTTGAATCCAGGTCTTCCTGACTTCAGGACTAACTTTCTATCTATGAAGTTTTGTGTTTTTTATATGAATTATAGTAAGCTTTAAATGTTTGATGCATAAAATGTTGAATGTGGTGAAGTAATGTATTTTTGAAGGAGATACGTGGTTGCCTATAAGAATGTTTTATTAACTACTCTACTGAAAATCAAAGTCCTTAGCATTTTAATGCGGTCCTTAATAAAATACAGTATAGTATAGAACTTTGATTTGAAGTCTGAGGACCTGGCTTTGGTACATATCTGCTCCTTACTGTGTGACCTTCAGTAGGCCTATCTTCCCTAGTCTCTGGAGTAAAAATTCTTTCAAATCCCTTGCCAGCTCCAAATCTTATAGATGACTCCAATAAACAGTATTCCCAAAGTAATGGAAATTTTGGACCTGAATAAATTTGTTAATGGATTTCCCTTACTTTTGTGCTCTAAATTTCAAACAACTGAGCAGTAGTTTATCCTAGGAATAAACTAGGAATAAAAGTCATCACACTAGATAGATACCATGTCATGCATTAAACAAAAACGCTGTTTGTAATTTAGACAAATTAAATATGTAGTAGTCTGTGAAGGAGCTGACCAGACAATGATAGTATACTACATCCTATTATTATAGCTTTTAACTTGCCCTTTCTCCCCTATGTGCTGATGTTGAAAAAATAAGAGGCTGAAGAAATTTTTTTCAAGTACTGTAAACTGGATGCTGAATTTAGCTCAAGAACTAGCCCCTGCCATTTCCTGATTAAGCTGTTTCTCTGGACATATGGGAGAGTTTGGAGGGAACCACAGTCTTTGTATGCCTGAGGATGTAGGCAGGATGGCAATTCTAAGGCTCCTTCATCAGACAGTGACCTGGTATGTACCCTTGTAGAAGTTACTTAATAGCCAGTAAAAATAAACACGCATGCTTCTATGTCTTCAGGATGTTCTAGGGCAGTGGCTCTCAACCTGTGGGTCGCAACCCCTTTGGGGGTCCAACGACCCTTTCACAGGGGTTGCCTAAGACCACTGGAAAACATATTTCCAATGGTCTTAGGAACGGAGACACCACTCCTCTATCCATCTCCAGGCAGTCCACCCACATGAGTATAAAAGGGGTTGCGGCATTAGGAAGGTTGAGAATCACTGTTCTAGGGGTTATGGAAACAGCCTACTCTAATATTCCTTGCAGTTACCAGTGTTCTTTGGTGGTAATATGATTAACACACACACACGTACCCCCAGACTCTAAACTACTGCTAGTTTCATCAAAAGAGGAAGACAAAAACAGTGAGAAGTGAGGCAGTGTATAGTGTAGCAGAGTGCTAGACTTGGAGTCAGGAAGAACTGATTTCAAATCATTCTTTTAATACTTGCTATATCAGTGACCACTGAGATCAACTGGCTCACTTTCCTCAGGTGAGGTCCTCACAGAGCTGAATGTTGTATGGAAAGCACTGAAGAAGCCAGCTTGGCCTAAGATACCTCTTTTAAAACCATCTTTTCCAAATGCTCTAAATCACTATCAATTAGAGAAATATAAAACTAAAAAAAAAAACCTATGAGGTACCACATCACACCTATCAGATAGGCTAATATGACAAAAGAGGAAAACTGGAACATTAATGCATTATTGGTAGAGTTGTGAATTGATCCAATCATTATGGAGAGCAACCTAGAACTATGTCTAAAGGTTTAGAAAAGGGGCAGCTAGGTGGCGCAATGAACAGAGCACTGGCCCTGGAGTCAGGACCTGAGTTCAAATCCAGCTTCAAACACTTAACATTTACTAGCTGTGTGACCTTGGGCAAGTCATTTAATCCCAACTGCCTTGCCTTTCTCCCTCCAAAAAAAAAAAAAGCAAAAAATAAATAAGTAAATAAATAAAAAACAAAGGGCTAAAAACCAGTATACCCTTCAATCCAGCAATACTACTACGAGGCCTGTATCCCAGAGATCATAAAAAAAGAGAAAAGGACCCAAATGTACATAAATATTCATAGAAGCACTTTTTGTGGTGGTAAACAATTGAAAATTGAGGGGATGTCCATCAACTGGGGAACAGTTGAACAAGCTGTGGTATACGAATGTAATGGAATACTACTGTTCCATAAAAAATGATGAGCAGGTGGATTTCAGAAAAACATCGAAAGACTTACATGAACTGACACTGAGTAAAGCGAGCAGAACCAGGAGAACACTGTACATAGTAACAGCAACACTGTGATAATCAACTGTAACAGACTTAGCTCTTCTCAGCAATGCAAGAATCTAAGACAATTCCAAAAGACTCATGATGGAAAATGCTGTCCAGATCCTGAGAGAGAACTATGGAGTCTGAATGCAGATCAAAGCATATTATTTTCTCTTTCTTGTGGTTTTTGCCTTTTGTTCTGAGTCTTCTCTCACAACATGACTGATGTGGAAATGTTTAATATGATTGTACATGTATAGTATCAGATTGCATGTGGTCTTGGGAAAGGGAAAAATTTAGAACTCAAAATCTTATATAAAAGTGAATGTCTAAAACTAAAAACTAATTAATTAAAATAAAAATCTGTCATTTCTGTGAGTCTTGAAGGCAAGAAGCATATATTCCATCCCTTGCTTTCTCCCTCTGTAACCTCAAGTTGTACCCTCTAGTAAGTTTATGAAGAGCTGCATGAATGTCAGTTATTATCATTTTATAGAAACAACATGTATTATTCAGACAGATTACTATAAATATTAATAGCAAATAATTGAATTACAAAAGGATTACAAGCAGACCCAAGTTCAAATCTAGCCTCAGATACTTCCTAGTTGTGTGACTTTAGGCAAGTCACTTAACCTCTGACTACCTGACAAAGGAATGAAGAAGATGGCAAACCAAACCAATCTTTGCCAAGAAAACTCCAGGACAATTCAGTCATGAAAAGTTGGACCGATCAACTAAACAACAACAAAACTTTACAGCAGAGGAAACTGAGGCAGACTCAGTTAAGTGACTTGCTCAGGGTCACATAGCTAGTAAATGTCTGAGGCTGAATTTGAACTTAGTTCTTCTAGACTCCAGGTCTGAACCACCTAGCTGCTCCATAGTAACCTCCTGAGTACCAGCATAGTAAGAAAATGCTTAGCACCACTGTCACAGAAATTTAAATGTCAGTTTATGTTGTGATTTGATTCGAACTATATAAAACAGAAGATATTAAAGAAACTGTATAAATCTTTATAGCAAGTATTCATCACTGAAAGTTAGCTAACACAAGATAGACTGTTAAAATGTGAATTTAAATAATACTTAGCAACATTAAACAATTCAAGAGAGACAATGATGGTTGCTATATTCAAATGAAAATACAAAAATTTATGTAATCTTATTTTAAATATACTATCACCAGCAAATTAGGGAGGAGGGAGAGAGGGGACAGGACCCTACTTGAGAGCTTTAAAACCTTTATTACTCAATCCTATTTATATCTCAGACAGAACCTTCAACATAGTGCTACCTTACAGAATATTCAGATATTCGATACATTTTAAAAAACTTTGTTCTGAAAGAGAAACCAAAAATTTTTTTTAACTTGTCTAGTTCTTTAACAGATGTGTAGGCCAGGACTGATTGCTATTAGGAAACATACTAGTATAAAGAATGTTATTTTATTTCCAAAACCTCTTTTAGAAAACCAGAGACAATATTAACTGAAAAATAAAATTTCAGAGCAGAGTTAGATCATACAGAACCACTGGATTATGTTCCCAAGTGACCCTTGGGGTAACTGTACTATTTGCATCATTCTAAGTATGAAATGTCCAGTTATTATTGAGAATTCTCCCCACTATTTTGGCATCACATATATTTGCACAGCCCACCTTAACTTCTGCCGCTTGTGCTTTGGAAGTGATTTTTCATGACTATTCAAATGGAGTATCTAAAACCATTTAATAGATGCAGGAAGTGTCTTAGAAAGGTTAAGTAAATTTCAGTCATCAGGTTAGCTACAAAGCAGGTCTTTAGCATCTTTAACACAAAGTCTTGTGTTCTCCCCACTATACCACACCACTAATGCCAAAATACAATGGAAATATGATATTTTGGGACAAATTCGAGGACCTTGGCTTAAGTTCTGCCCTCTGACACTTCTAACCTAGGGAATATCATGTGAATTACTTTACTTCCTGAAGCCTCACTGAGGGGGCTGTACATGATAGCCACCTTTGAGGCGCTTTTTCATTCTGAATCTACAATACTGTACATTATGGTAATTGTATCCTTCAAGGTGACAAATATAACGGAATCAAAGTAAAAGAATATACTTATGTCATCAGTAAGTGCCTACCTGTGAATCACTTGTAGGACACTGGACAGACACAGACCTTACCCATCATTCATAAGTGAAGGTAATATTATTTTATACTTAGGAAAGATGTCAGACAGTCTACATAAAGATTATAAATAACAAAGATCACAAAAACATGATTCAAGTCAGTATATGAATTAAATTAAATTCAGAAGGGAAAAAAGTGTTCTCACCCCCAATGGTACTCTCTTGAAATTCATGAAATTGGCCCTTCACAAATCGAAGCACAAGACTTGATTTTCCAACAGCAGATTCGCCAAGAAGTACTAGTTTGAACTGGCAAATTTTATTCCCAGTATTTGGCCCATTGGGTCTTGTTGCTCCTCGATTAGCCATGTCCAAATTAGAATAAAGTCCCTAATTTCAGGTTCTTAAGTGGTAGACTTCCAGGATGTAAGTGTCAGTATTTTTCTTTATATTGGCAATAACCTGTGAATCGAAACCAAAACGAATATCAAGTTACTAAATGGAGAAAATAATAAAACGGATCAAATCCAATTATGAATTATTTTAATAATCACAGTGTAATATCATGAGTTCCCTGATTTTCTGGGAAATACACTCTCATTCATTCAATTTTACTAATTTTTAATTCTACAACTGAAAACGGTAAGGATTATACTCTTCAAAATTCATCCCCGTGCCATTGTTGTGGTATTTTACTGCTATGGAAATGTGTTCTGCTTTTCCTTAATGACTGCATAGATATACTGCTATAGATATATTCTCATTAATATCTTGCACAACACAATATATATATATATATATATATATATATATATATATATATATATATATATATATACACACACACACACACATATACATAAGCATATAATTCATACTGTTTAAATTACCCAAGAATATAGGTAATATAGTGGTTTAAAGAAAATTATTCTCATAGAAAAACTACTCCATCCTGTTTCTTTTCTCCTTTAACAATCTATTTCTTAAACTTAAGAGTTAGTGAACAATAACATCATTTAAGGATAATAACCAAAATTTTTCTTCCAACTTTAACCAAGACTTATTACTTTTCTCTATTCAAGTATACTTAAGAAGTCACTGAACTTACACATACTTCCAATATTTCTAACCTACTGTTTTATTAGGTCCTGAATTTAAGCATTATTTAACTCCTACAAAAATGTGGCAGTCTACATAAGCAACACTCTCAATGATGAATAAATAGTATTGTTCTTAGTAGGCAGTCAGATATCTCAGTGGTTAGAGTGCTGGGCCTGGAGTCAAGATCTGAGTTCAAATCCAGTTCAAATCCATAAGATACTCACTATGTGACTAGGCAAGTCACTTAACCTGCTTGCCTTAATCCCATGGAGAAGTAGCAAATCACTCCAGTATCTTTGCAAAGAAAATCCTACAGAGGATAAATACAGTCAGACAGTGACTGAACAACAAATTGTTCTTAGTCCATAAAACAAATGTGGAAACATCTGCCTGCAGAACTACTCTTAACTAATGAGAAAACAGCTTACTAGGTGTCCACATGATGGGGACTATGATTAATTGCCAATGCAATCTCTTGTAGACTTAAAATGCACTAACATACCTACCCAGGATATGACTGACAGCAACTGAAATACTCCCTAGATGTGTGATGCGGTATGATTTGTAAAACTACATATTAGAATACCGAGCAGGGATGTTATGTTTAGACTTGTTAGTTATCTAACAGTAAGCTCTTTGAGGGGAAGGAACTTTTTTTGTCTATGTGTATAGTGCCTAGCAAATAAGAGGCACTTGTCAATGCTTGAAGTCAACAACCATTTATTAACTACCTACTGTGTGTATGTTTGATGTTTAATAAATGTTTATTAGTTGATAGGTACTATGCCAAAGTTCGATCAAAAAAATCTCAGTTCTCAGTTCTAAAGCAGTTAGGCAAATTGCTGTGTTAATTCCTAAATTTGCATCAAAAGGCTAGACTTGCATAAAATTAATCTAAGTCTTTTAAGCTGCCAGTAACAGCACTAAGAGTTTTATAAATATCTCATTTTATCCTAACAGTCCAGAGAAATAGGTATCAACCCCATTTTACATATAAGTAAAATGAGGTTGGAAAAGTTAAATGATTTCTCCAGTTGCTAGTAGCTGGGATAGTCATGGTTTCCTTACTTCAAGTCCCACACTCCATCCATTACTTCACCTAGAGGTCTCAATGATTTGGGACAAACAGCTTTACAGTCACTCTATTCACCAAAACTGTGAGGCCTGCCTTTTCATTCTGTGACTTTTAGTGAGTATTTTGGTATTTAAGCTTGGGATTTGTTTTCTAGTTAACTACCTAAAAAGTTTAAAGCAAAGATTTAATTAGATTTAGTTGGGTGGTTGGACAAGATTAAGTAAAAATAATAAAGATAGGCTTTCAAGTCTTCATATTTACCTAAGATAGGGCTCTCATATCACACCACTCACCTCTACTAGAATATTTAAATTATTTACTATAGTATTTTAAGAATGCAAAAGATAGTTAAGGGGATGATAACTTATCAAAGGCATTTCCTCCCATCCCCATTCCAGCAGGCTTTAAAAACAATTCTGAAACACTAAAAATATAGACAAACTAAAAATTACTTATTTTTTGGCTCACATAATAATAGCTAACAATGATATAGCACTTTAAGATTTGCAAAGCATTTCACAAACATTACCTCATTGTATCCTCAAAAATTATTGATAATTTTTAAAATTAAACAATAAAGTTTTTTTTTAAAGTCTTTTTGGAAGGATCGTGGGGTCGGCGTTTTATCTGAGTAAATCGGCTGTTTAGTCTCACCCTAGGCACGGGCAACTCACTCAACTGAGGGCCTGGGGAGAAACCTTACGGTATCTTACAGAACCACGGGGGCTTCTGCACAAAACGGGCTTCTCGCATAACAGAGAGCACCCCGTTTTTACTCGATCCCCCGCACCCCGCCGGTGGCTCTGCAGAGACTTTCCTTTAAACCTCATCAGCGCTCCTCCAAGGACCTTGAGAAGATCCTTCAGTCCAACCCCCTCCTTTGGCAGATGAGGAAACTGAGGCCCCGAGCGGCTGGGGGAGCAGCCCAAAGCCTTCCCGGGCATTACAAAGGTCTGCGGCCGCCGGGGTCCGCACGGGCTTCGGCTGAAACCCCGCTGAATCCTGCTCCTCACAGAAGGGCCCCCCGCACCCCGCATTAGCCCAAAGGGAAGCCCAACAGGTGGACGGCGAGGCTCGGGCCGAGAGACTCCAGAGACGAGTCCGGGGCGCTCCGGCCGGCCCAGAGCGCCGTGCCCGGGCCGGGGAGGGCCCCGGGCCGCCATCTTGGGCCGGGAGCAGGGACACCGGCTGGGCTGGGCCTGGGGCCCGCGGCCGGCTCGAGGCTGCGCGGCTCCGCTCGTTACCTGGAGCGGCGGGGCCGGCGACTCCTCAAGGACGAGGTCCGGTGCCGGCGTCTCCTCCGCGGCCTGGCTGCGCCTCCTCGCGCCGTTCCCCTCCCTCAGACTGGCCGGTGCGGGGCTCGCGCCGCTGGGGCCGCCCCCGTCGGGCTCCGTCCCCGCCTCCTGCCGCTCCTCCCCCTCGGCCGGAGCCGGGCGCCCACGGCCGCTGCCGCCGCTTCCTCCTCCGCCCCTTCCTCCTCTGGCTCCGCCGGGCTCAGCCGCCGGGCGCCTTCCGAAACCAAAACACAATCACCAGCCCCAGCGCGGCCACCACTTCCGCCCCCCGGCGCCGACCCCGCCGCCGCCGCCGCAGCTGCCGCCACGTCCGCGCACATAGCGCGAACCTTACGTCACTTCCTGTCCTCGGGCCCGCCCAACGCCTCCCGCCTCCCGCTCCTCCCCTCGGCTCGGCTCGGCCCCGCCCCTCTCTCGACGAGACGGAGTCCTCCTCCGCTTTCGCTGTTTACTTCTCCTACTCTCCGTCGCTGCTGGTGCCGGAACCTTGGATCTGCGGTGTCGGGGCCCGCACGGGCTGCCCCGCGCTGCGCACCGCCGTGGACGCTTCCCCTTAGGCGCAGGCTCGGTCCTGCAGTGGAGGGGAAGGGCGGCTGAACGTACCCAGGCCCCGCGGGGTGTAGTTTGTGAGGGCGGGAGGAACCCCACGAACACCCGCGAACAACCAAGGGCGCAGCCGCCCAGGGCCATCAGCAGTGATAACCGCAACAGCAGTCAAGTACGCAGTGCATCAAGATGTTCAAAGCGCTTTGGGCGAACCGTTTCCCTCCAGGGGCCGTTATGAGCACCATTTTACAGATGGGGAAACTGAGGCTGCGAACTTGACGTGACCCAGCTAGCACGAGTCTGAAGCCGGGTTGTGGCTGGACGTCTGGCGTCCGGAAGTCGGGCTGGACTTCCAGGACCTTGCTCGCTGCTGGGGTGTGACCTTGCCCCGAGCCGGGGGAGGGATCGATGGAACTGGGCGGAGAGGTGGGCAGAGCGGTTGGGGACCCGGCCTTGTTCTCCACCGGAATGTAAACTCCTTGAGGGCGGGGCGCACTAAGCTCCGTGCCTGACTTCCAAGTATGTGCTCAATCAATGCCACTTTATTGGTTGTTGATCCCGGGAAAAATGTGAAAAACAGACGAACAAAAACCCAAAACCCCATCCTGAAGGAGCTTACCTTAGCAAGCTTGTAGGATTTGAGAGGTCCAAGGGTCAGTGCTGACCATCGGGTCTGACCCTAAAGCCAAAGGAATTCCTCTGGTCTGATGAGATGAACTATGCAAGTAATGTCTTCCAGGGCCCTGCCCCACCACCGTCATCCTTCAGGCCTGCAACCTTGGCACTGTACCCCACTCTGCACACACCTATTTCTCTCTCTCTCTCTCTCTCTCTCTCTCTCTCTCTCTCTCACACACACACACACACACATACACACACACCTATACATGCATACATACACATACCTATGTTCTTTAGCCATATCCTGTCTTTTCTACCTTTGTAACGTTTCTTTCATACACACATACTCAGTTTCTCTGACTTTCTTCAAGAACCAACTCAAGTCTGACATATATCTATGTACATGTATATCTACATATAAACACATATGTATATGTAATTAATGTGTCCACTTAGCTACCACCCTAATTTATCACCTCTCTTATAACTATTGCAATAGCCTTCTAATTGATCTCCCTGCCATTCCCCACTCTCATCTTCAATTCAGCTGTCAATCTTTCTAAAAATCATCAGCTTCTATTGGCTCCCTATTATCTGCAGGGTCAAATATAAACTATTTGACATTTAAAATTCTTCATAACCTGGCCTTTTCCTATATTTCATATCTTCTTACAGTCTATGGACCTCCAGGTACTATACAGTCTAGCTTCATTGACCTACTTGCCATTCTTTGCTCACATGGTTGCTGCCTATATCTCACAGAGATTACTCTCCATCTCTTTTTTATCTTGTATTTGCTGGTGCTACTACTACTACTACTACTACTACTACTACTACTACTACTACTACTACTACCACCACTACTACTACCTATAATTTATATAATTTTTTAAGGTTTGAAATGTAGTTCTATCATTCAGTCATGTCTAACTCTTCATAGCCCCATGGACCATAGCATGCTAGGCCTGTCTATCCTCTACTATCTCTTGAAGTTTTTTCAAGCTTATGTTCTTTGTTTCTATAATACCATCAACCCATCTCATCCTGTGCCCTCCCCTTTTTCTTTTGCCTTCAATCTTTCCCAACATCGGGGTCTTTTCTAAAGAGGCCTGTCTTTTCATTATGTGGCCCTTTGGCATTTTTTTTTTAAGCATCAGCTTCAGTATTTGACTTCCCAGTGAATAGCCTGAATTAATTTCTTTATTGACTGATTTGGTCTCCTTGTCCAAGGGACTCTTGAATGTCTTCCCTAGCACCACAATTCGAAAGCATCAATTCTGCAGCACTCAGTTTTCCTTTTAGTCCAACTCTAGGCCATACATTGCCACTGGAAAAACCACAGCTTTGACTATATGGACCTTTGTCAGCAAGGTTAATGTCTCTGCCTTTTTAGCACACTGTCCAGATTTGCCATAACTTTCCTTCCAAGGAGTGTCTTTTAATTTCATGACTGCTGTCACTGTTCTGCCGTGATCTCAGAGCCCGTAAAATCTGACCTTGTTTCCCTTTTTTCTCCCTCTGTTTGCCAGGAAGTGATGAAACCAATTGCCAAGATCTTAGTTTTTTTGATGATAAGCTTTAAGCCACCTTTTTACACTTTCCTCTTTCATTCTCATCAAGAGACTTAATTCTTCTTCACTTTCTGCCTTCAGAGTGGTATCAGGGATACGTGCCTGAGGTTGTCGATAGTTTTCCCAGAAACCTTAATTCCAGCTTTTGATTCATCCAGCCTGGTATATTCCATGATGTACTAATAAGTTAAGTATAAATTAAATAAAACGTCAATATAGAGCTTTATTGTACTCTTTTCCCAATCTTCAACCAATCAGTGGTTCCACATTGAATCTAGCTGTTGCTTCTTGACCTGTGTCTAAGTTCCTAAGGAGACAAGTAACATAATCTGATACTCTCATCTCTTTGAGGACTTGCCACATTTTATTGTGATCCACACAGTCAAAGGCTCTAGTGTAGTCAGTGAAGCAGAAGTAGATGTTTTTTCTGGAATGCTCTTACTTTCTCCATCATCCAGTGAATATTGGTAATTTGGTTTCTAGTTCCTCTGCCTCTTTGAAAGTCAGCCTGCTTGATTGGGGGAGGGGTTATACAGTGGGATGGCTGTTTTGAGGTGATGGGTAGGGGAAAGATGGGGAGAAAATTTGTAACTCAAAATCTCATGGAAATGAATGATGTAAACCAGAAAATAAATAAATTAGTTTATTTAAAAAAAAAAAAGCCACCAATAACCACAAAAGCATATCTCCGTAGTTAGTAGTGAAAGTAGAGTTCTTATTCATATAAATTTTGCTACTGTGGAATATAAACACCAATTATATAATATTATAATGTTTAATTTTGAGGAACCTCAATAAGTATGTCATTATTAAAAAAAAAAACAAACAAAAATCAGCCTGCTTGGCAATTTTCAGAGGTAGAAAGTAAAGATATCTATAAGCATATGAATTAATGCTCTAAATCACTGTTGATTCCAGAAATGCAAATCAAAACAACTTTGAGGTACCACATCTCACCAGCCAGATTGGCTAAGATGACAAAACAGGAAAATGACAAATGCTGGAGAGGATATGGAAAAATTGGAACACTAATGCATTGTTGGTGCTGCTGTGAACTGATACAACCATTCTGGAGAGCAATCTGGAACTATGCCCAAAGGGCTATGAATAATTGCATATCCTTTGACCCAGTAATACCACTTCTGGGGTTGTATTCAAAGAAATCAGAGAAGTGGGGGTAAGACCCATATGTACATAAATATTTTTTGCAGCTTTCTTT
>CM053585.1:525543356-525574440 GCA_028646515.1 Pseudochirops corinnae
GGGGGAAAGAGGGGGAGAAAATATGTAACTCAAAATCTTGTGGAAATGAATGATGCAAACTAAAATAAAATCAAATTACATGAAAAAAAATTAAAAAAAAAAAAAAGAAAAATATCCATTCATGTCTGTGGCCTTAAGAACCCATTTTACCCTGGGGCTCTATTCTTCTTTCACCAGCAAACCCCAGAATTTCACTTTTTGATATGATCTCCCTCTCTCAAACTCTCTCTCTCACCCTGTCCCTCTCTCCCTTCCTTTTTTCTGCTCCTTGAAAATAAATAATTATTTATAACTAAATAGTTCTACTCATTATTACAGGGGAAAATATAAGGAGAAATAGAATATGATGGAAAGTAAAAGATAATAGAGCCTCTTGTCTGGTTGATCCAAATCTTTCTCCCAATTTTTCTGCCATCACCTGACCCAGTCTTTCCTGTGCCAAGTGCTCTCTAACAAATTTTAGATTTTATAGTTGATCAGAATTTGCTATAGAAGGTTAGAAATAACGATGCTATTAGAATATATGTCATCATTTGTCATTCTGGGTGTATAAGTTCTCCTTATATGCTTCCCCTTCTTGTGCCCTTCCACACATGGTCTTTATTCAGATATTTATATCTAATAGGATCTGTTCATCTGTCTCACCTTAAACATCGTAACCATGAACCTATGGGACTATTATCTGTACTCCCTTCCATGACCTCCAAAGAGTCCTTTATTTGTATGGTTTTTCTTCTCTGTTGCTCTAGGCTGGTGTCTGGGGTATTATCTTTCTTGGCTGTGTTCTCAGGACCACGCCGTGTTACACTTCCCTAAGTTCCAGGACGCTAAGCTTCTTCCCTTCGTTAATGTTTTGCTATAATCCCCTGTTCCTCTGTCTCGCTGCTACCATTGCACCCCAGCCCTACTCTCCAGCTGCTTCTTCATTCCAGTACCTTTCTTCCCTTCCCCCACTCCAAAGCTCTGTTTCTAGACGTGTTTTAAAGGTAGAGACGGTGCCTCACACCTAGGGAATAAGTAACATTGGACAGCTTTTCCTGATCCACCTGATTATCACACTTACTTATATTCAGCTTTCAGACTCATTCTCCTGCGGCTTTCCCTTTCCTTTGAGGGACAGATTTCTGGACTCTCAGTTTTGATGAAAGGAAAAAAACATGAAATAAATAGTAGTATTAAGACCAGTTATAGCACCATAGGTCAAGCAAAATTCTTTGTACAGAGTAAAAGTTCTTATCTCTTTTTTTTTAAGTTTTTATCTTGAATGAATTAACATTTAAAAGCAAATTCCTCAGAATTAGGAATTAAATAATTGTATTAGGTATAAGGGATAGATATTTACAAAATTATGTTAAATATATTCCAGAATAAAAAGATAGGGGAAATGCTTACAATTAATAGTGGAATTTTTGTCATATTGATTTTTATAGATGAGATATAGATACTGTTGCCAAAATCTAATGAAATTTCTCTGTTCCAATGTGATCAATAATTAGACCAATAATGGATAATAGGAAAATAGAGGCTGATGTTGGGAAAAACATATAATGGAAAAATCAATTTTCTTTTTTTACAGGAAGCACAGTCTTATGCAGATGACAACAGTTTATTATTCATGGAGACATCAGCTAAAACATCAATGAATGTAAATGAAATATTCATGGCAATAGGTAAGACTAGCTTCTATTTTTAAATGACAAAAGTTAGCATAAAAATTTTTTCTCAGATTTGATATCTATGTTAACTATTTACTCTTTTTCTTTTTATTGTCTTAGACTCTATTTATAGTGTGCTGCTTTTAAACCTCCCTTTAAGAAGCAGTTTTTTTTAATTAATAATATTGTGCCATTTGTGGTCACTTGATAAATATTTGAGTTTATGTTCCAGGAGTTCTTTATTTCTTCTCTAGGTACTGTGCATGTACTCTAGGTGAGCTTTTACACAGTGATAGTTCCTGTTCTTGTCCTTGGGGTCAAAACAGTTTTGCTGTGGACATGTGCAACTAAGAAATATAGCTACCATCTTTATTAATATTTTATAATTTTCTACAAAAATAGAACTGTTTTCTTAATTTCATTAATCCTAATGGCTTTCTCTTATACTTGAGCAAAACATGACCTACCTTACTAGGGACTTTTTCACAGAAGCCATTCTTTTATGGTTTTTGAATTTAAAAGCCCCTAAATATTCTTCAGTTGTCTGGGATTCCTTGATTTTTTTGCATGTTATTACCTTCTTGCAGGTAGTATAGTGCTACTGACCTGTGGACCTGTGGTTCTTTTGTCCCATTTAGCTATTTGTCTAGCAGCTTGCTTCTGAGTTCTTCCAAGTTTCCCCTTTCCATTAGAATAATGCCCTATATCCATATATGGTTAGGACTCTTTTTTTTTTCTTTTTGGAGGGGAGAAGGCAGATGGTTGGGGTCAAGTGACTTGCCCAAGGTCACACAGCTAATACGTGTTAAGTGTCTGAGATCAGATTTGAAATCAGGTCCTCCTGACTCTAGGTCCCATGCTGTATTCACTGTGCCACCTAGCTGCCTCAAGGAGTCACTTTAAAAAAAAAACAAACCACATTACAGCCTATCCCATAAAGTAGATGGCACATTGTTACACACAGAGATTGAAGTATGAAGCCAGAAGGCAAGATCACAACTTGTGGAAGAAACCATCAAAATCTTTTAGAGGAACATCTAGAGCAGAGATACTGAAACAAAAGGTTTTAGGGAGAGATGGTATCAAAAACAGAAGGAAGAGAGGCCAGGACAGCATTTAATTTCCTATACATGATTTCATTTTGCTCATGACACATGCCTTCATCTTCTTTCAGTAGCAGGCTAGTGAGATCTAACCGTATTCTTAGTTTCCTAAAATGCTGGTTTGTCTAAAATTTAGACTATAATTCCTTTCCAGCATCATTTTAGTGATCTAGACTCTGGTGTACAGCGCACCCTTGAAGAAACTTCATGCTTACTTTCTCTTAACATCATCCATTTAAAAACACATTAAGAAGAACATAAGATTTTGAGCTGGTAAATCTCAAATGAGTTTGGTTTTGTCTTTTTCCTCATCTATATGAATTCTTGAGACATACTTCAGAACAATTACATGTAAACCAAACTTAAGAAATTATATATAAACAATCTTAATGTTTAAATTTTTCCACAGGCTCAAAGAGTACAAAAAAGTAAACCATTCAGAATAGAATGTTGTTATCATTTCAGTGGCGTCTGACTCTTAGTGACCCCATTTGGAGTTTTCTTGGCAAAGATACTGGCTTGGTTTACCATTTCCTCCTCCAGCTCATTTTATAAATGAGGAACTGGGTTAAGTGACTTGCCCAGCACCACACAGCTAGTAAGTGTCTGAGGCCAGATTTTAACTAAGGAAAATGAGTCTTCTTGATTCCAAGCCCATGGCAGTATCCACTGTGCCTCCTAGTCACTCTCAGAATGGAATGAGCTTTACATTAATGAAGAAAATCCATGGTAACCACATAGTATAAAAATGATAGTGAGCAAGGTGCTTTTGTGCTTTGTATTTGCTTAAGATGTAAATTCCCAAAGTAACAGCAGTGAGTCCATTTCACTAGACTATAAGTAGCCATTTCTCAAGGTTGCCTTCTAGTCATATCATGATAGAAGTGTCAAGAATATTATCTTCTAAAATCTGTGCCATTTTTGATGGTTTGGGACCCTTTTTTTGAGAGTAGGAAGAAAACTGAAAAAAATAAACTTCTCCCTTTACAAGGGTTCAGTTGAAAGAGAACAAAGCATGGAGGGCCTCTGGTGTGCCTGCCCTGCATGGCTGTACCAGGGATAAAATGTAGTGGTTAGCCCCAGGCGCAGTGGCAGTCTGGGAGAATCACAGTCATGGCCTCCCTTCAAGAAAGAAGAGGCTGGAGGAGCGGATGGCAGCTACAGAGGTGGCGGGAGCATCACCCAAGGCACACTCAAGAGCGTGACTTGGCCGGGGATTGCTTCTTCTCCCACTGGCACAGTAATTGGTGTGTGTAAAGGTGCTGAGAGCATGGTGCTGCCACTACTTGATTTTCCCATTACTTATTTTGGAGAAGCAACTCAATGGAGTGGGTGTAGAGCCAGCCTTAGAGAGTCAGGAAAGCCCCGAGTCCCTGTATGACTATGGCAACTCAGTGAGTACTTACTGAGCACCTGCGATGTGCCGGGCACTGTGCTCAGCACTGAAGACACGGAGAAAGACCAGTGACAGCCCCTGCCCTTTGGAAGTTCACAATCCAGCGGGGGGAGGCAATGAGCAAATGAACAAACAAGAAAAGGAAGGTAAGAGAGGCTGGAAAAGACTTCTTAGAAAAGGTGAGATTTTAGCAGGGACTTGAAGAAAACCAGGAGGCAGAGATGATAGAGAGCATTACAGGAGAAGTCAGAGAAAGTGACTGGAGCTGAGAGATGGCATGTCTTGTCTGTAGAATAGCAAGGATACCAGTGTTAATTGAATCAAAAAGAAGAGTGGAATTGGTGGGGTGGGGCTAGGTTTTGAAGGAGTTTGAATGCCAAACAAAGGATTTTGTCTTTAATCCTGAAAGTGATTACAAGCTACTGGACTTTATTAAGTACAGAAATGACATGATTGGAACCACTCTTTAGGAAAATCACATTAGTGACTAAATGGATGATGGCGGGGAGTAGGGAAAGACCTGAGGCATGTAGAGCATGCAAAAGGCTATTGCAGTAGTCCAGGCAGGAGTTGATGAGGATGTGTGCCAGGGTGGTGGCAATGTTAGGAGAGAAGTTCTGCAGGTGAAATCATAGGCCTTAGCTCAGATTGGCTTTAAGGGCTGAGAGGAGAAGTTAAGGAAGAACTCAGGTGATATTACTTTGCATTTGTGGAAGGAGTTCCTCACCAGAATTTCACAGGGTAGGTTAAACAAATTATTTTGCTGTTCAGTTCTAATTAAGTATTGTGTTATTTCATTTCTGTTTCCTGGCTGAACTGTTAGTAAAACATTTGATTCTGAAGGATTCTGACAAGGCTAGTTCAGGTAACATTAGCTTTATCAAAAGCATTAACTTGTCCTAAACTAACCTCAATAAATATAATACTGGACCCATCCCACGGTGAACCTGGAATTGCCATGAGTTTGGTGCTTGCTTGGACCAAAAAAAAATAACCATACCATAAGAATTGATGAAAGAGATAGTTTTCCTATCCCTGGGAACTTCTTTTTTTTTCCCCCTTTTCAGATGCTTTTTTTTTTTTTTGGTTTATTTTTTAAATTCAAAATTCTCTCCTCTCCTCTTCTTCCCTTCCTCTACACATTGAGAGGTTGTACAAAACAAAATCAAGGGAGGAAAATGAAGAAAGAAAAGAAAACATGCTTCAGTCTATGCTATCAGTTTTCTGGAGGTGGTCAGAATGTTTCATCTTGAGTCCTTTGGAATTAAGTTTTGGTCATTGTCTTGGTCAGAGTTATTTCTAAGTCTTTGAAAGTTGATTATCTTTACGATATTGTTGAGGTATAAATTATTCTTCTGGTTCTGCTCACTTCATTTTGTATAAGTTCAAACAAGTCTCAGGTTTTTCTGAAGCTATCCTCTTCATCTTTTCTTACAGCACCATAATATACCGTAACTTGTTCAGCCCTAATTGATAGGCATCCCCTCAGTTTCCATATCTTTACTGCCACAAAAGAAGAGCCACTATGAATATTTTTTCTAAATACAGGTCCTTTTCCTCTTTCCTCCTTAATCTATTTGGGGCATGGACCTAGTACTGGTATCTATCCTAGGTCAAAGTTTATGAATAGTTTAGTAAGCGTTTGGGGCATAATTCCAAATTTCCAGAAAGGTTGGATTAGTTCCCAGCTCCACCAGTGGGTTAATCCAACAGTGGAGTAAAGTATCTCGTTTCCCACTGCCCTTCCAGCATTTATCATTTTCCTCTTTTTTTCATCAAATTAGCCAATCTGAGAGTATGAAGTACCCCTCAAAGTTGTTTTAATCTGTATTTTTCTATTAGCGATTTAGACAGGTTTTTTTGTTTGTTTGCTTGGTTTTTTGCTTTTTGGAGGGGGGAAGAAGGTAATTAGGGTTAAGTGACTTGCCCAAGGTCACTCAACTAGTAAACGTTAAGTATCTGAGGCAGGATTTGAACTAAGATCCTCCTGACTGTAGAGTCAGTGCTCTATTCACTGTACCACCTAGCCACCTCAACAATTTTTTAAATAGGGCTATTGATAGCTTGGATTTCATCCTCTGAAAACTGTCTGTTCATATCCTTTTACCATTTATCATTTGGGGAACGACTCTTAATATTATAAATTTGACTCGGACCTTTTTCAGAGAAACTTAGTTCAGAGATTTCTGGGAAAACTTATATGGTAACATGTACCATTACTATATGGTTTAAATGGTAAGGTAACAAGTATTCTTCTGTGGTTGTTTATTCAGTTCATTCAGGTTCAGTTCTTTGTGTCTGTCTCCCTGGACTTGGAAGGGCCTTGAGGGCAAGGACATAGTACTCATAGGCAGTGGCGAATGTGGTTCAGTTTAACTGACTCCAGGTTATCGTGTCAGCTCTGTGATTCCCAGTGTGAAAAGGGCTGTTTCAGTTGATCAAGAAGTATTAGATTACATCTAGAAGTCAGGCATTCCATTAGTTTCTATGGCTCATTTCTGATCCTTATCTCTTAGAAATCTTTAATACCTTGTTGTACTGTGAATTCTATAACTTCCTGAACTTACGCTTTAGGTTTTAATACTCTTGTTTGTGGCGATTATGTGGAAGTAATGCCTTTAAAATGTTGTAAATAGGTAGAAATATCACTTATGTTGAGGATATAGCAAAAAAAATTGTCAAATGTTTAATGTAATAGGGAAATCACAGGGCTTTAAGCTTCTTTAAAGATTTAAGTACTCCATGCTCATTTGAGATTTGAGGATTTGGAGGGGAAGTTTCAAGGAAGGAATAGTTGCTTTTTTAAAAAAAATTAATTATACTTTAACATTCTTTTTTTTAAAAAATTGAATTCTCAATTCCCCCAGTCCCTCATGTAAAACATTTCCATATTAACCATGTTGCGCAAAAGAAAAGAAAAAGTGGGAAAACAGTATTCTTTAGTTTGTACCCATAGTTCATCAGAACTATATACATTCATAGAACATTCCAGTTCTTTCTCTGGAAGTAGATACCAGTTTTTCTTCCTGAATCCTTTGGAATCATCTTGGATTATTGTGTTGATTAAAAGTAATTAAGTTTTTCATAGTTGATCATTGCTCTTACCGTGTACAGTGTTCTCTTCTGCCCATTTCACTTTGTATCAGTTCATAAGATTTTTCTGAAACTGCCCCTTCATCACTTCCTACAGCACAACCATCACAATCTCGCGCCACAACTTGTTCAGGGGATGCCCAATTGATGGACACCCCCTCACTTTCCAATTCTTTGCCACCACAAAAGCTGATATTTTTGTACATGTGGGTCCTTTTTCTTTGATCTTTTTGGGATACAGAACTGTTAGCAGCATTGCTGAGTCAGTGGACATAGAGTTTTATATAGTTTGGGCATAGTTCCAAATTGTTCTCCAGAACAGCCAGTTTACAACTGCACCAATAGTGTATTAGTGACCCTGTTTTCCACAATCCCCTCTAACATTTGTCATTTTCCTTTTCTGTCATGTTAGCCAATCTGATAGATGTGAATTAGGACCCGTTTTGCATTTCTTTAAATCAGCAGTTCTCCACCTGTGGGTCACGACCCCTTTAGGGGTCAAATGACCCTTTCACAGGAGTTGCCTAAGACCATTGGAAACTAGGAACGGAGACACCGCTTCTCTGTGTCCAGGCAGGTCCAGCCACATGCAGATACGCCCACATATGAATATTAAAGGGTTGCAGCATTAGAAAGCTTGAGAACCACTGCTCTAAATCATAATGATTTAGAGCACTTTTTCATGTGTTTTGTTAGTTTTTGTTTCTTCTTATATCCAACTAGAGAATTGCTCTTATTTTCATGAATTGGCTCAGTTCTGTACATATTTGAGAAATTAGGCCTTAATTTATCAAAGAAACCCTAAAAAAAAAATAATTTTATCCCTTTTCTTTCTAATCTTGGCTGCATTGGTTTTATTTCTACAGAACCTTATTTAGTTTCATGTAATCAAAATTATACATTTTACCTCCCATGATCCTCTCTATCTCATTTGGTTATAATCTCTTCCCTTATCCATAGATCTGACAGGTAAATATTTCCATGATCTTCCAATTTGCTGTTATCTTTTATGTCTAAATTATGTACCCATTTTGACCTACCTTAGTATCATGTGAGAGTTGTTGGTCTGTGCCTGCTTTCTTCCAGACTTCTTTCTAGTGTTCCTGGTAATTTTTGTTAAATAATAAGCTCTTGTCCCCAAAGCTTGAATCTTTGGATTTATCAAACACTAAATTACTGTGGCCATTTACTACTGTGATCTATTCCACTGATCTAACACTATTTATTATCCAGTATCGGATTGTTTTGATAATTACTGCTTTGAAATATGATTTAAGATCTGATACACTAGGCCACATTCCTTCACATTTTCTTTTTAATTGGTTTCCCTTATATTCTTGAACTTTTGTTCTTTCAGGTGAATTTTGTGGGAGTTTTTTACCCTAGCTTTATAAAATAATTATTTTGTAGTTTGATTGGGATGGCACTAGGTAAGTAAATTAATTTAGGTAGAATTGTCATATTTATTATATTGGTTCAGCTTACCCCTGAGCAATTAATATTTCTCTAGTTATTTTGTATTTGTAATTGTGTTTGTGTAATTCTTGGATTTATCTTGACAAGTATATTCTAAATGGAATTTCCCTTTTTCTCACTTCCAGTTGAGTTTTGTTGGTGACATAGAGAAATGCCGAGGGTTTATGTACTTTATATTCTGCAACTTTGTTAAAGTTTTTGTTTCAAATAGTTTTTCAGTTGATTCTCTAGGGTTTTCTAAGTATCTCTTCCTATTGTCTGCAAAAAGTGAGCTTTGTTTCCTTTTTGCTTATTCTTATTCCTTCAGTTTCTTTATTACCACCTTGTGCCCTCTGGGCCAGCCTCTGCCTCAGTGTAATAGAACTCTTCTGTTGACCTCCTAAATTGTCTTAGCCTAGAAAAATGTCCTACCTCAATCTTTTGTTGGATCTGCCACTCCATAATTCAAATTAAGGTGTTATTTTAAAGTTGTTTGGGGAGAAACGTTGGGAGAGTTCACTGGTAGTGCATCCTCTACTCCACCATCTTATCTCCCCCACCAGAAGGAATTAACTCAGCGGTTCTTAACCTTCCTAATGCCATGGCCCTTTAATACTCGTATGTGGGCGTATCTGCATGTGGGCAGACCCATCTAGAGACAGATGGAGGAGCAATGTCTCGATTCCTAAGACCATCAGAAATATGTGTTTTGTGATGGTCTTAGGCGACCCCATTCAACCCCCAAAGGGGTCATGACCTACAGGTTGAGAACCACTGAATTAACTGCTCTACTTCATGATATCGCTTAGAATCAGGTATTAAAGATGAAAATTAAAAGAAGAAAAAGTTCCTTACATCTTGAATTTTAAAGATCTTAAGAGCATTCCATGTTATTTTCCTACTAAGCACTGATGACAGTTATTAGTAATCCCATTTATCAGGGAGCATGAAATATAGTGGAAAGAAAATTAGACTTACAGAACTGAATTTAGTCATGGGACCAGTGTTCAAATCCTAGTTTTGCTAAATTGTATTACCTGTGACTTAGGGCAGGTCACTGAACTGTGTGTGTGTGTGTGTGTGTGTGTGTGTGTGTGTGTGTGTGTGTGTGTGTGTGTGTGTGTGTGTGTGTATGATGCTCCCTTTCTTTCTCTCCTCCTTCCTTCTCTCCTTTTTTCCTTTTCTCCTCTCTCCCTCTCCCCCTTCCTCTCTTTCCCTCTTGACTTTCTCTTCCCCCTCTTTCTCCCTCTTTCCCCGACCCTTCCTCTCTCTGGCATAGTGGATCAGACATTGGACTGCACATAAAGCATATTTGGTTCACATCCCTCTACACATACACATATGCTCACGTGCGCACACACACACACGCTCCCACTTTACATCCCCTCCACACATACTTTACTGTGTGACTTTGAGCAAGTTACTTCACCTCTTGTGTCTCATCTGTCACATAAGGGCTTGAGGTAGGTAATTATCTCTGAGAAACCCAACCATGATAATCTCTGATCTCATGTTCTCTTTATGTTATACTATTCCCATGATGGTGTTTTTCTCCTTTGTGTGCATATTCTTTCCTATTAATGTTTAAATATTTCCATAGTTAGCACATTTGTTTTCATACATAAAACTTGCAAATGCTACAACTGATCTTTTAGTAGAGGTGTGTGATATATGATAATATATTTTCTGGTTATTTCAGGATGGTATTAGTAGTAAAGAGAGAATTCTGGAATGATGTCATAACCATATTTATCAATTTGGGCTTTTAAATAATAGGTTCAGAGTATACTTAGAGCTTATTCACAGTAGTTTTCTCAAACTGCTAAATATCATACTTTCAGGTTGTCATTTGAGGTTTAAAAAAAAAGTTTTCCAAGTCAGGATTAATTTGTATATTAATTATACTCTCCAGTTAGTGGTCTCTACTCTGATCTCTGGTCCAGCCATAATGGTAAATATAGTAACCTTCAAAAGTTTAGGGAGGGAACCTATAAACAGGACTCTTCTCACTTTGACACCATTCTAACTCTTGTTTTGGCAGCTTTTATCTAGTAGGAATTTGGTATAGGAGAAACATCTCTCACCTTCCCGATATTAAGTAGCATCCTCCCAATATCTTGGTGTCATTGGTAGTGATATCTCTATCAGATGGAATTGGGCCTAGGGGGAGGGGAAGGTTAAGATGACATAATCGTGACTTTCTTTCCTTTTAAATATATGTGTAGCTTGAGGTAAACTGTAGTTGTTTTAGTATTGATGGTTCTTGATGTTTATTCTTTCAGCCAAAAAGTTGCCGAAAAATGAACCACAGAATCCAGGAGCCAATTCTGCCAGAGGAAGAGGTGTAGACCTTACTGAACCCACACAACCAACTAGGAGTCAGTGTTGTAGTAACTAAACTATCTGGAATATTCTTCTGCTTCCTAATTATAAATAACAGTGGAATCGGAGTGTTTAACCTGGCCCAGTACAACTTCCAAAAAGGAGAAGAGACTTATAATATAGTCAAGTTTCTAATACAGAATTATTTTATGTGTTTTGAACTTAATTTTTAATAACATGCATGTGTCACTATTTGACTAATGTTTCAGCAATAGAAGCTCTTAATATTTGCTTCATTGGAAGGTTGGGATGGGGAATCATTTCTTGCCATTAGAAATATAGAAGAATTATTGTACGGACCCACAGTTAACCAGCTAGTTCCTCTAAATTCCCAAATTGATGCAGATATTAATCTATGACACAGAATTGGGACTCCTTAAATTGTTCTTTTAAAATAAATTCTTTCTAGAAGTAGGTCCTAAAGATAATTCTGCTTATCTGCAGTATTCATAAAAATGATAGTTTCTGCTGGTATCTATTTTAAGTGTACATTCCACATTTTAATAATTTAACCATTTAAAAAAAATAGAAAAACAGCCATCCATGTCTTCAGAAAAAAAAATGAACTTGAGTTGGTATACAGTATCTAAATTATAGTGCCCTATCCTGTTTTTAAATGGTGATAAAAATCAAGTTTATCCCCATTTTCTCTTATAAAGACAAAACTAATAAATGCAACTTGACAGAGAGAAGTGTTTTCCTTCAAGCATAAGAACTCTTCAACTAAAATGAAACAAACCAAGTGTCTGTGATTTCTCTTTAATCACTGCTGGCCATTTACATGGGGTGGTTCTGTTTTGTTTTGTGGTGAGGGTTTTTTTGATCCCTTTGGACATAATCTAGTCAATGCACTAACAATTATGTACATTCAACTTGATTATTTTAAACTTGGATCTTCAAATGTACTGTAAATAGAGTACTGCATTGTAGTCTCCATTTATGTTTAATATGTTCTGTAATATTTAAGAGTTGCTTAAAAGTATGCAAAATGTACAGTTACTAAAACAGCTAATTATTTCCTCTTCACCGCTTCCCTCCCTTCCTCTCTTGGATTTGAGGGGGATTTCAGTTACTCCTCCATGGCTAGAGCAGTAATAAAATGAAGCTACTGTGTCTGTAACATGAGTACTGCTGTCTGTCAGTAACGAACTCTGCAGCCTTGTTTTCTAAAGTTCATTTTACTTTGATCTGTTCCATATATTGCACTAATTCTTTTAGTTATTTTCATTATATGAAATCTACCAAGTGTGTCAGAGAAAATTTAATCTATTTAAATGTTCAACTGCTAGTGGAAACTTACTTGTGCAGGTTGTAAATTTGCAGTAATTGGGGCTTAGCAAGGAAAATGAGAGTTCACCAGTGTTTAGTTTTCTATTGAGGTGCTCAGGTTTTAATAAAGTGGTATAAAACAGGCATGTATTTATCATTCTTTTTTTTAAATCACAAACAACATTTATTGTACCACATATGTGAGAGAGGAATGGTTCCTTTCTTCCTCCTCACCTACACCCCCCCCCCCACACACACACACACGATATGTATTAAAAGCAAGGTTGTGCGGTCCTATGCAAATACAGTACATGTGGTTTCTCATGGTACATGCTTCTGTCGTCCAGAAGAGAAGGTGGGTCAGATTCCATTTCCGTATAGCTGATATCCACATCCATTGAGAAGTATTACCAGCACAGTAATGTTCTCCCTAGAACCTGCTGTAAGAGCAGCTTTGACGAGTCCTTGACTTACATATTCTGCTGCATAATCAAAGAAATTTCTGTTTGTTTCTTCCTCTGCTCTACTTGAATTGGACGATTCACAAGATGTGCTGCTGTCTGTTTCTTCACTATCCTCAATACCGTACAAATAAAAAGGTCTTGAACTTGAAATTTCTGCTTTACTGTTTAACTTAGATTTTGAAGCCTTATGTTTACCCAAACTTTCTGAAGTTGGAGAACTCGCATTTTTGCTACTTACTCGTGAAATTTCACCTGTGCTGTGGTGGGCCATTTTCTGAAGAAATGCTGAAGTATTACGGTACAATAATCTGATTTTACTGTCTTGTACACTAAGAATTGAAGATGATATAGTAGGTAACAAGGGTGCTCTATGTCGAAGTGGCCTGTTTATTTCTCGCTGCTTAGTCATTTTGTATATTTCCTCATATATGCTAAATAATGACATTGCTATTGCTGCAGCTTCATTTTTATCTATAACGTCCCAAAGTCCAGTAGTAGCAACAATAAGGAATTGACATGTATCATCTATAGCAACAGAGATTGTTTGGGGTACAGGAATAACAGACTTTCTCAGATTTGGATTTCCATGAAACCCAAGCCCACGAGTTATTTGCACAATTCCTTCAGTGAGTCCACTTGGTTCATTGCTGCTGATTTTTCCTCCTTCACTTAATACACGGTGCCTTTCACTTAGGTTTCGAGTTGTATGTTCTTTGGTAAGAAGATGAGCTTGCCCACTTTTGCATAAGACTACATGTACATTACCTAAAGTTTTTTTAAAAAGAAAAAATAATTCAATTTTGTAGCAGCAAAATATAGCATTATGTGCATTATACTGTTTTTAAAATCAAATAACTTATATTTTCAAAGTAAATATCGAAATATTCCTTAATACTATGAAGTAGGGCTAATATAACTATAAAATGTGTTTACAATAACCCCAATTTTGAAATAAATTCTTAGTCATGAATAAAGAGACAGAATGATTGTAGTGAGTAGAATGAAGTCAGAAAAACTTGGACTGACCATCTCCAGCTTGATCTATACGGCTTGATGAGTCATTTAAATGACCTGAATCTTTCTTTACTCAAATACAAAATGCGGGTAATAATTTTAATTTTCACAAGGTAGCTGTCAGGATCAAATGAGACAATTTTCTAGGTAAAGCACTTTACAAAGTTTAAGGTGACACAAGAGTCAGTAGTCATATAAAAAGTCTATAATGTTTTGGCCTTTTCCCCTTGGGTAAATTGTGGCATTATGAACAGATGAAATAACACTGGCCTTAACCATGTAATCTTTTTGATTTGGGTTTTTTTTTAAGGCAATCAGGGTTAAGTGACTTACTCAAGGTCACACAATTAGTAAATGTCAAGTCCCTAAGGTTGAATTTGAACTCAGATCTTCCTCTCCAGGATTGATGCTCTATGCACTGTGCCACTTAGCTTCTCTGTCAGCCATGTAATCTTGATTCCAAGCCTCATTTCCCTACTACTCAGCTGTGGGCTCTTAGAAAAGTCACTGATTTTTAGTGCTTTTTAAAGAGGCAGATTCAGTGCTAAGGTTTCTTCCAACACTAATTTTCAAAATATATTGTCACTCCAAAATTCTGAGTATTTTAGGATTTTTTAGTAATGTTGATACATACAACGATCCAAGACAGTAAATAGGTTTATGCCTATTTTAGTAGAATCCTTTTATAGATAGGATGCTAATTAGCAAAGGTTAAAGTAATAATTTCAGCTTTTAATTCAGTGTAAAACTCAATTTTCATGAAAAAATGTCCATGACAGGGCGAGTAGGTGGCACAGCGAATAGAGCATCAGCCCTGGATTCAGGAGGACCTGAGTTCAAATTTGGCCTCAGACACTTAACACAAAACTAGCTGTGTGACCTTGGGTGAGTCACTTAACCCCAGTCGTCCTACCTTCCCCCTCCAAAAAAAAAAAAATGTCCATGAGTAAAATCTAAAGCTTAAGTTTGCTACTGATCAATAAAATAAGATTGTTTCTCTTGATGGTTTTGTTGATAATCCAGCTGACTTTTCCTTAGTATTGCAGGTAATTTTTTCATGGCTTTGGCACATTTAATAATTGGTTAAATTAATAGAACATTTGAGAACAAAATTGTTTTATTTGCTTTTTGGAGAGGGGAAGGCAGGGCAGTTGGGGTTAAGTGACTTGCCCAGGCTCACACAGCTAGTAACTGTTAACTGTCTGAGGTATGATTTGAGCTCAGGTCCTCCTGACTCCAGGGCTGGTGCTCTATTCACTGTGCCACCTAGCTGCCCTGAGAACACAATTGTTAAAAGATTTCCAGCCTGATAACATTTATTACCATATTCATAGACATCAGCTGTAATATCCATATTGAAAATGAAATGTACTGTATTTTTTTAAGAAAATCCAAAGTAGAGAATATAAAGTAGTGAGGAATGATTATTTCTATTACTAAATAACTTTGAATATTTCAGGATGCCTTGAATGAGTTTTGGTGCATTCAGATTTTTCTGTTTTTAAATTTTAATTTACATCCCTTTCAGGATCATGATTCTGTAAAATGAGGGACAACAAACAATATTGCATCAGTCATTTTTTAGATTTTCCCCCCATTTATGTAAACTTTGTAAAGAGGATCATTAAATGATTTTAAAATTGCATTATCTTAATATTTTTGGAATGCTTTTATTAGCTAAGGGAACTGTCTCTAATGGTATACAGAGCTTACTTTCACTGACATGAACAGAAGTTAGGGACAGTCATTGGAGTGGAGGTGACAAACTAAATACACTTGAATATCTCTGAACATACTTGAAAGCACTCTGAAAACTGGAAAACACTTGGTAAAGAATTGCTAAGCATATTTTAAAATTTTGCTTTTAATTCAGAGTTTAATGTAACAACACAAAAATTTGACCCCAAAATATTTTTCTAATAGCTTGGCCTCCCTGCAAGATACGCCATTTATATAATGAAATTAATGAAAATATTTTTTTTTATTGCTAGCCTGTCAGATTGTCACTAGCTGTTAGCAAAGTTTCATGGGAATTGTTTTCCTACAACTCCAAAAGACTCATGATTGAAGGAGATATCCACATCTGGAGGAGGAGATGCAGAGTCTGAAAGCAGATTGAAACAAACTACTTGCTCTGTTTCTTTTTCTTGTTTTGTTCTGTTTCTCTTTCCCACTGATTGTTCCATCAGTTACAATTCTTCTTTACAACCTGACTAATGATTGATGGGAAGATATCTGTAGATCCTATATCTTCATGCATGCCGCCATGATGGGGAGGGGGAGAAGAAAGGGGAGAAAATCTGAAACTCAAGGGACTGTGGAACTGAATGTTGTAAACTAAAAATAAATAAACCGATTTAATAAAAATAAAAATAAATTGTTTTCCTAAAAAACAGAATGATCTGCTGTTAGAAATCTAACAGTTTAGACAGTTTTAGATCTTAGAATATTAAGCTTAGAAAGGCCTTTGAGATCATGTCCTCCCAGTTCCATCATTTTGCAGCTAAGGAAAGAAGTCCAAAGTAAGACACCTAGTATGTGGAAGACCCTGGATTTGAATGGAGACCCTCTGATTTCTGCTAGCCAAGGGCTCTGTCTAGTAATGTTCCCAGTAAGTGTAGCAAGTCAGTCGGAAAGTTAAGACCGAGGAATGTTGGAATGGATGAAATAGAATTGTGGCAGGAGAAAAGTCTTTTGTGTTAGGAGAAGAGAAGGGCATTAGTTGTTACATGTTGAGACTATGCAATAGTGGATAGAAAATTGGGCTTTGAGTCAATAAGGCCTGGTTACATACTAGCTACTGACCATGAGCGAATCGTATAACCACCCGGGGCAACCAAACAAAACCATAAGTTGCAGATGAGTAGCATTTGTACTCTGACAATTTTTATATTCCATAATTCGCATCTATATGCCATTTAAAAGGGAGCCTTTGTTCAAGAACTGCTTTGGGATCATTGAATCAGCTTCACAGTTTCCTTAGTGAAATTCAGCCTCTTTTCTTCCTACTCACTTCTTGGCCCCAGTTCATTGTCTTAAGAAATATGTACTATTCTACCAACTCAATGATTGGCTCTCATCCAACTGAATATTAGTTGACAAAATAAGTATTCCTTTTCTACTTGGGATTTTCCCGTTTTGGATTGTTACAACTAATTCTTGATTGGTGACAGCCCTCATTAAGGAAATCCTGTCTAAGTCTTGTTTACTACCTTTGTGACTGGACAAGGGACTTTAACCTCCCAGAAGTCCACTTTTCTCATCCATAATGAAAAGGTTGGAGTATATGACCTCTGAGTTCCCTTTCAGCTCCAGACTTATGAGCCACTGGCTCTCGATTAAGAAGATGGGTTCAAATTCCATTTCTGATAATATCTGTGTGACCTTAAGCAAATCACTTATCTTCCCTGAGTCAAAGGCTTTGAACTAGATTACTATCCTTTTGGTCTCAGATGTCAGTCTGCAAACTGGAGGAATTGAACCCTCTGTAGGAAATCCCTCTTCCATCACAAATTCAGTGACAAACAACCTTTGACATTAATGAAAACAGTCAACAATCACTGAATGACCTTCTTATATCCATCAAGCAGTCATACAATGTTAATTTACACATGTAGGAAATGCTTTGAGAAAAGGCTTTAAGTCAGCATTGTGATCCAAGTCAGACTTCTGTAATCAAATGAGGAACATACTGAGATCCCTTATTTTCTACTTTTCAAATAATGTGTGGCTATAAAGTTGTAATCTGCTACAGAAAATCATTTGCAAAAGCTTAACTACAGTAAAATTTTGCAAGCCAGTAATTCTTTGAGAACTTAGGTTCACATGTACTCCACAATGAAATATTTTTATTTTCATTGTGGATAGTCTCCATACATGTATGTGTCCTGCTTATAAGGATTTTATGGCACATGACTCAATAGTCATTCATCTCTTCCCTCTTTTTAGATAGTGATTTCTGCCTCCTCACCCCAGTAATTCAATATATTTCCTCTTATTGAGAAAAGACTTGCATGCCTTCGAAGTTCCTTCTCCTCCAGCATGGGTTTCCTCTCTATCTACTGCTCTGTTATAGCTGTTTCCCTCGTTTTGGTCTTCATTAGTACTATTTTCACTTCTCCATATAGCATAAGGATCTGAGATGTGAGTCCAAATGTGATGATTCTACTGTCAAAAGAGTCTTACAGCAGGCTTTCTGCAATCTCATTTTTCCCCTCCCCTGTTCACTTTTCTCAGGCATAATGCCCTAAATTTTCCTCTATCTTCATTGTTAAGATTTTGAAAATAATTTTTTTTTTAATTTTAAACTTAGGTTGCCTTTGGCTACCATCACTTTCTACTTGTCAAGGAGATGAAGTGTTTGCTGCCTCAGGTAACTAATAAACCTTTGGCTTCCTTAATATAGTGCTTTGCTTCATGTCTTTTCCTTTATCTCTTTGCATTTTTCAGTATAACTGCTTTGAGTAGGTCAATTGGAACTGTTGTAATTACATACTGAAACTTCCCATCTTGATTCTGATTTTATTTTTCTATTTTTTTTTAACAAGTCAGTTGGTATGACTACCTACAGACAGCTGATTCTGATGATACTCCATATTAATAATCAGTTATTTCCTATTAAGGTAACATGGCTTTCATTGTTTTGCAATGGTGCTCATTGTTTTCTGTGTCCAGTGCTGTTTAAGCATCTTCTTGAAGAAATTTTTCATGATATATAGATAGAATGCTTCTGTATAGTCTTAAAGCTTCTGGCCTCATCTCTTAATCTGAAATCTTATTTTCAACATCCTCCCTTATCAGTTTTTCCTCTAAGTTAGCAATTTGTTCACACTTGGAAAAGGGCTCAAAACTATAGACATTAAGTCCTCTTAGTAGTCATCTTGCCATGGGGCCTGCTTTTGTTGAATGTGAGGATAAGTCTCTGATCAGTCCAGTACTCTGTTCAATATGTCTCCTTTGTCACTTTCACTTTCTGATGTCTCTTCTTACAATGACATTATCTATTAAATGCCAATGTTTACTGCAAGGATGCACCCACAAAGTTTTATTGCATTTAGGTAAATGGAAGACAGTATTGGTGATGAGGTGGTCATGAGTTTCACAACTCTTCAGTAGTAAGCGATCACTGCTGTTGCTTTTTCTGATTCCATTCTTCCCCCAGACTCCTTGCCATGTCTGATAGTATGTGCCTTCTGTAGCATTAAAGCCTCCCAGAATTATGTTTCTCCTCTTTTGGTCCATTGATGATTAAGGTCTCCAGGTCTTAATAAATTTTTTCTTTAGCCTCATCAGGGCTCATCATGGTGGGAGCATACACTGATGATGTGGTGTGGTACTTTCCTGCAAATGACAGTCATTTTACTAGGCATACAAACTTGTAGACTAGATTAGTTTTCATTGCAAAACCTATATCACCTTCACAGCACTCCCCTTCACTGAAGCCACTCCAGAAAAATGTGTGTCTGGCTCCAGCTTTGGTCAGCTGGCCTTCATTTGCCAGCCTTGTTTCACTCAAGGCTGCTCTTTGAATGTGATACCTACTGAATTCTCTCACGACAAGACCTGTTCATCTTTCAGGTCTCCTGGATTTTGTGTTGTCTGTGAGCATTCACACATCCCATGTACTGATGGTGACTGGAAATGTCTTCACAAAAGTTTTTGTACATTTTTTTTGTGTTTCAACCTTAGGGTATGTTTCTTGCCAGACTCAGCTAGAAGACCAGGGTTGAGTGAAGCAGACTTTTGGTTTTTTGAGGGGGTTTTGTTTTTTTGTCTTTTTGCCTTTTGGAGGGGGGAGGGCAGGGCAATTGGGGTTAAATGACTTGCCCAAGGTCACACAGCTAGTAAGTGTTACATGTCTGAGGCTGGTTTTGAACTCAGGTCCTTCTGACTCCAGGGCCAGTGCTTTGTTCACTGCGCTACCTAGCCCCCCCAGCAGACAGTTTTTAAGGCACCTTTGCTAGCCCCTTCCACATGCCAGGAGAAGAGCAGTGTGGTCTTTAAAAAGGGCTGCTGGGGGAGGGGGGGGGCTACCTACCATGGCTGCCAGTAGATCCTCGTTGCCACCTCAGGTGGGCCTGCAGGGGCATTGGGAAGAGGGACTGGAGCCCCCCGAGGGTGTCAGGGAATGGCTACAGGGCACCTGTCACTTCATCGCCCACTGGAACAACTTCCAGAGGAATTTGATTGTTAATTTGGGACTCTCCTGCTGGGGTCTGGCTGAGTAGGAACCTGAACGACACTGGCTTGATGGCAGCCCAGCCAGGCCTGTAGCACAGCTGATGTTACTAGTGACATCATTTCTAATACTGCCTTTGGTGATCTGAATGCAGCTCCGTGGAAGCTCCATCCAGCTCACAGCCATGACCATGACATGACCACCAGAAGATCTGCTTTGACTGGCTACCACAAATCTGATCCAGACTTGCTACATTCCCTTCTGTACACTAGGTATCTTTCTTCCTTGGTCGGTCTATGATCAGCCGTAGCTTCAGTCTCTACTTAGGCATGGCGTGAGGTATATTGCCTTTGCTCCATATATTGTACGTATCTTCCAGATCCTTGCAGGTTGGGGAGATACCAGGCAGGGAGTGTGTCGCAATGTCATTTGCTGTTCTCTTCTGTTATACAAAGTTTTTTTTTTCTCCTTCTAAAATGTTTGAAATAAAGGCAGTTAACAAAAAAAGGGGGGAGGTGCTGTTCAGACACCCAGGGTGCTGCTAAATCCCAGGGCTGCCTCAGTCCAGTAAGAAGATGACCCTATGGCCTACGCCACCTGTGTGCAGGGTGGTGACTACAGTTCTCAGCGTATCTGCACCTGCTGCTTCATCACTTACTTGTTCCCACAAGACTTTGAGGTAGGTAAAAATAGTATGAGTTATGTCCTGACTCTCACATAAATTGTATATAAGTGAGGCAGAGTTGTACAAAGTCATCAGCTTTATTCTTTTTTCCAGAGTCACTGAAGTCCAGTGGCAACACAAAAGTTAAGACAACTGGCAGGGGCCCAGGATGCAGTGAATGACCTTAGCATCTTTGATGTCCAACCAAGCTCTATGCGCTCCACAGCGCATGCTTCAGCTACCTTTATGGACGTTGGAACAAATTGTTCTCATCTGCTTATTCTGCCAGGGGAAGTCTTCACTTGTTTGGTGTAGATACCCCACTAACTCGCCCATGGGTTTGAGACTTCCCAGTTAACCTCAGCCTAGTTTAGCCTGTCTGCCAAAATGGCCTACTGGGGTGTGGTTGGTTGCTGTGCATGTTACAGCTTCTTGAAGTCACAGGTAAGAAGCAGTTAATGAGGTGGACATGAAAGGTGGAAAGCAGCCCTGAAAAGGGCTCAGAAGCCCTCACACCAGAGATACTAGTCTCACCTGAGTACCCTACATTCCATTTCCATATTAGTCATGTTGTGAAAAAGACACAGACCAAAGAAAGGAAAAAGAAATTTTTTAAAAATTTAAAAATAAATTTTTTTAAAAGTATGCTTCAGTCTGCATTCAGACTCCATCAGTTCCTTCTCTGGAGGTGAACAGCATTTTCCATCACAGGTCCTTCAGTTGTCTTGGATCGTTGTGTTGCTGAGAACAGCTAAGCCATTCATGGTTGATCATCACAATATTCTTGTTACTGGGTATAATGTTCTCCTGGTTCTACTCACTTCACTTTGATCAGCATCATCATTTCCACAATCAGCTATGTGTCTTTCCAGGTTTTTTTGAAAGCATCATCTTCATCATTTCTTATAACAGTATGCAGTATATTCAATATATAATATCTATATACAATAGTATTCCCTCATAATCATATACCACAAATCACTCCCCAATTGATGGACATTACCTCAATTTCCAATTCTTTGCCACCACAGAAAAAACTTATAGCAGCTGTGATCAATATAATGGTCCACAACAGTTCCAAAGGACTTATAATAAAAAATGCTATCCACTTTCAGAGAGAAAACCAATGAACAGTACAGATTGAAGCATATTTTGTTCTCTTTGTATATTTTCTTGCCTTTTTTTGCAACACGGTCCATATGGATATATTTTGAATAACTTCACATGTATAGTAAAGTGGTTATCATCATCACTTACCTTTTCTTTCTTTAATTTTCTTTTGTTACATTTTAAGTTTTAAAATGTCTCTCTCCCTCCTCACCCCAAGAGGCGGCCCCCATTTGACACAGATTTATAAATATATGTAAAACCATACTATGCAGACTTCTGTCTCTCAGTTCTTTCTCTAGAGGTTGACAGCTTTTGTAGGTGACTTGAGTATTTACAATACTTAGAATGACTTAGTTGTTCACAATTATTCTTCACACAGTATTGCTGTTACTACATACAATGTTCTCTTGGTTCTGTTCAATTTTTGTTATTTTGTGCAAGTCTTTCTATTTTTTTTAATCAACCTGCTCATCATTTCTTACAGCGCAATAGTATTCCCTCACAATCATGTACCACAACTTGTTCAGCCATTCCCCAACTGGTGGACATTTCCTTGATTTCCAGTTCTTTGCCACCACAAAGAGAGCTGTTACAAACATTTTAAAACGTATAGGTTCTTTTCCCTTTTTTCACTGAGTAGGGGTGGGCAGGGGAGAAATTGAGAACTCAAAATTTAAAAATAAATATTAAAGAGGAGGGGCAAAAAGAGTATATAAGTGGCACAGAAGGTACCAACCTGTATGGATAGAGGGAGTTTTCTCATCTGGGAATCTCCACCAGTGAAATCATAGGTCCAATCCTTATGTTTAAAACAATTATATATGCAATTTAGTTTGTCATATGACAAGGCAACTTAGCCCAATTAATGGAAGAAGCATTAGATTCAGTCAATAGATTTGGGTTCAAAGACCCTGAGTTTGAGTCCTTCAATGTGTGATACTTGGAAACTCACTTCAACTTTCTGGGACTCAGTTTCTGAATTTAGAAAATTAGGATAATACTACTCTCACTTGTATATATTTAAAAAGGACTTATTGTAAGGCAGGCACCCTGTACACCTTTAAATACTATGGAAATAGACACTAATGGGACAGCTAAGTGGCACAGTGAATAGAGCACCAGCGCTGGGGTCAGAAGGACCTGAGTTCAAATCCCACCTCAGACAATTAACACTTACTAGCCCTGTGACCTTGGGCAAGTCACTTAACCCCAATTGCCCAGCCTTCCCCCCTCCAAAAAGCAAAAAAAAAAAGTTCAAAATAGAAAAGAAATAGACACTGTTAGCATGATGTGTTTGGAGAACTGATTGGTAAAATTAGCTTCCTATTATTTTTTTAATAGCAGTAGAAATCACAAGAGAGCATATGTCCTAATCAGTTCGTAGCTGGCATGTACAAAGTACTACTTTAAATTTTGCTTACATTATCTTTGAGCCTCACAACAGGCCTGTGAATTAAGTAGTCCAAATGACGTTAATAGGCTTATTACTCCTTACCCCTCTTCCAGAACTGCACGACACAGCCAGGCTGGCTGTTCCCTCCCCACTCCCACATTCATGGAATATGCCACCTCCTCACCTAGGCCTCTTAGGCTTTCCAGCTTACTAGAAAGTTCAGCTCAAGCACCACCTCCTCCAAAAGGCCTTTCTTCTTTCCCTCCTCCTTGTTCCAGTTGCTACTGCCTCCCTGCCCTGACCAGAAGTCACCTTGAATTTACTTGATATGTATTTGTATGTATTAATACGTGTACAGATTGTTTGAACATGAGCTCTTTTAGGATAGATCTGTTTTGTCTTTGTATCTATCAAAACCTACTGCACAGTGGGCATTTCTGCTTATTGATAAAATAACTTGCCCAAGATCAATTAGTAACCATTAGAATTGGGATTGTGGCCCCAGGTCTTCCTTATTCTAGGTCCACACATCATGCTGTATTGCACATGAAATCTTTTCTGTCGGGAAGAACTATTGTTACTTGCCCCAGATAGTGAGCATGACCTAGTGGGATTTACTTGTGTGTTACCAAAAGGGGCCAATTTGAACCACTAGACTTATAGTTTCCATAAGAAATGAGGAAGTTTGGGTCCTAAACAAGATATAAGCAAAGGGACTACCTTTTTTCTTTTCTTTGCAAAAGTAGGCCACTATGGGTGGGGAGCCTCCCATAATGTAGAAGATTTGGTTAGTTTTGCCAAATTGTTTTTCTCTATTTTTTTTTCTTTGTTACAAGTGGTGCTCTTTGGGAAAGGGAATGGGAAGGAGCATATTTTGGAATTGAAAATTATGTAAAAACAAGACATTAAACATTTTTAAATTTACAGCTATTAAAAAAAAGAAGAAACAAAGTTTCAGTCATCTTGAAAAGAAGCCGAGGGCTTGTGTTGTTAATTAAATAGAAAAAAAAATTACTGGTTACCTTAAGTTTCAAAGACATTTTAGAATAAGCATTCTTAACATGGGTTTGTGGGCCTCTCCCAGGGATCCATGGACAGATTTCAGGGGATCAGTGAACTTGAATAGGGAAAAATGAGATCTTACCTCTAACTAAAATTTAGCCTTTCCTTCTATTATGAATGTAGGCAATAAACTGTAGAAGGAGTCCCTGGGCTTCACCAGGCTGCCACAGCGATCCATGACAAACAAAAGGTTAAGAACCCTTGTTTCTGAGATTATCCTTTCCTCAACTTCAATTTATTACGCATTAAATCTACATTTTCTTTTTCCCTGCTTGAACCCTCAAGGCTGCTCATATCCTTCAACTCTTCTTACTGATTGCTGATCTTCTGTCCACCACATTCCTTTCTCCTCCACCCCACAGATGCAATATTCTCTTCCCCCACTGCTTACCTCCTGCTTCACAGAGAAGATTGAGGAGATCCTATTATGACAGTTTCCTCAACTCACTTTGCTGATGACTCAGAACTGCCTTCTTTCTTTCCCCCTTCCTTTCTGCTATAGCTAACATCTTGTTCAGGTGCAGTCTCTTACCCCGTACCCTTGATCTCAGGATTCAGTTCCAATGATCACTCTTAATAAATATTCATTCATTCCCACTTACTTAAAAATATTCTCAGGTTTTTCTGATCTTTAAAATTAAACATAAAACAAAAACCTTACCCTTGACCAGTCTATCTTAACGGTCATTTTCCTCCTCCCCTTTAGGTCCAAATTTCATTTTTTTTTTTTGCTTTTTTTTGGAGGGAGGTAGGGCAATTGGGTTTAAGTGACTTGCCCAAGGTCACACAGCTAGTTTTGTGTTAAGTGTCTGAGGCTGGATTTGAACTTAGGTCCTCCTGACTCCAGGGCCGGCGCTCTATCACTGCACCACCTAGCTGCTACGGTCCAAATATCTTTAAAACTGTCTTCATCTGTTGTCTCCATCACCTCAACACCCACTCTCTCCTACCATTGCTCTTAGGTGCATTGTGGTTAGCCTACTGGACTGGGAATTAGATCTGAGTTTGAATCCTTTCCCATCAGACAATTGCTCATGGTCTTAGGGCCAACCCGTTTAGCACTTGATTTCTTTTATCTGTAAAAGGGAATAATAATTGCACGTGCCTCACAATGGATGTTATGAGGATCAAATAAGATAATATGTGTTCATTGCTTTGCAGACTTTACAGTGCTTATATAAGCGCTGACTTTAATATTGAAACTATTACTATTGAAAACTTTGGAAAACAAAGATCACCAAACACATCCTCATTGACAAACTACTGGCCTTTTTTCCGTACTCCATCTCCTCCCTCTCCTCCTCACCCCCAGTACTTGTTACTCTCTCCTTCCTCTCTGAGCAACCCCCTCTTTCTCCTTTCTTTTCTCTCTTTTTCCCATCCTCTTAAAATCAGTAGTCCCCAAAGTGTTATCTTCAAGCCTTTTCCTCTTTTCTCTTGGTATTCTTTCCCTTAGCAATCTTCCTTGCCAGGGCTTCAGCTATCATCTATACAAATGACTTGAATATCTCTGCCTCCAGCCCTGATGTAGCACCTGATCCACAATTTCAAATGCCTACATAGCATTTCTACTTACAACTCCTATCAGCCCACCAAATTCAACATATCAAAACCCCAAATTGTGAAACTATGCCCAAAGGGCTATAAAACTGCGCATACCCTTTGACTCAGAAATGCCACTATTAGATCTATCCCAAAAAGATCACAAAAAAAGGAAAAGGACTTACATGCACAGAAATATTGATAGCAGCTCTTTTTGTGATGTCAGACTAGAAACTGAGAAGATGTCCATCAATTGGGGAATGGCTGAACAAGTTGTAGTATATGGTTGTGATGGAATTGGAATGCTGTTGTACTATAAGAAATGACGAGCAAAATGCTTTTGGGAAAACCTGGAAAGACTTACATGAACTGATGCAAAGTGAAGTGAGCAGAACTAGGAGAGCATTGTACACAGAAGCAGAAATATTGTGTGATTATCAGCTGTGAAAAACTCAGTTATTCTCAGCAATACAATGATCTAAGAAAATTTTGAAAGACTCATGATGAATAAGGCCATCCAGTTCCAGGGCAGGAACTGATGGAGTCTGAATGCAGATCAAAGCATATTTTTTTAACTTTCCATATTTTTCTTGTTATTTTTTTTAGCTCTGTATTTTCTTTTACAACATCATGACTAATATGGAAATATACTTTGTTTGACTACATATATATAAGATATCAAACTGTTTGCCTTCTCAATGTGAGGGGAGAAAGGTGAGGGAGGCAGAGAATTTAAAACTCAAAATTTAAAAAAAACAATTATTAAGAAAATTTTACATATTAGAAAAAATAAAATATTTAGGAAAAAAAACCAAATTGTTCTATTTCCCCTTAACTCTGCTTCTTCTCTTGATTTATCATTATTATTTTGTCATTGGCTCCACGATTCATCTCATTTTGCAAATTCCTAACCTTGATATTCTCTCTGTCAGGGGTGGGGAACCTATGGCCCTCCAGGTACTCAAGTGAGGCCCTTTGACTGAATCCAAATGATTTGTGCTGTGACATTTGGATTCAGTCAAGGGCTACACTTGAGGCCTTAGAGGTCTACATGTGGCCTTGAGGCCGCAGGTTCCCCACCCTTGCTCTACATCGTCTTTCCCTCACATTTCTAATCAGTTACAAAATCCTTTCAGTTCTCTATCTACATCATCTTAGACTTCTCCCCTGCATAGTTCCATTGCCACTGCCCTATTAGAGTACTCTCTCCTGATCTTCCAAATCCACCTTCTTCCCTACTCCCTTGCAAATCATCTTACACCTCTCCTTATTACATACAGCTTTATATAGAGATCTGGCCATGTTGCTCCTCAGCTTAAAACCCTTTAATGGTTTCCATTGCCAACCAGGAAAATGGATACTCCCTAATACATCCTTTGTTTTCCATGGTCTAACACAATGCCAACTTCTCCAACTTTATCTTAAGTGATTGCCCTCCAAATATTCTATAGTCCAACCCAACTAAACTCCTCCTTGCCTCCCTATACACCCTGCACATTCCCACTTGGGTGCTTTTGCTCACCCTCTTTTCTTTGTCTGAAATGCTTTCCTCTTTTCTGTCCTCCCCGTGCGGAACCAAACTAAACCAAAGTCTAGTTCAAATTCTGCCTTATCTAGAAAGTCTTCACTGATTGACCCCAGGAAGTAAGAATTTTTCCCCAGACTTCACACAGTTCTTTTCTTTCACCTCTTGTGAACTTATCTTGAATTATTTAGTGTTGTTCTTATTCCTGTGTCTGTTACATCCCCTACTAAACAGTAGTCTCCTTGAAGGAAGAAACCATGTCTTATCTCTAGAATTTACATAATGCTCTACTCTCATTTGTTGTTGTTGTTTAGTCCTGCCTCACTCTTCGTGACCCCATTTGGGATTTTCTTGGCAAAGATACAGGAGTGGTTTGCCATTTCCTTCCCCAGCTCATTTTACGGATGAAGAAACTGAGGCAAACATGGTTAAGTGATTTGTCCACAATCACACAATTAGTATCTGAGGCCAGATTTGAACTCAAGGAGATGAGTCTTCCTAACTCCAGACCCAGCATTCTATCCACTATGCCACTAAGCTGCCTCTACTCTCAGAAGTCACTTGATAAATGTTTGTGGAATTGAACTTGAATAATATTGGAATTTGGTATATATTAATCATATATTACTTTCCTCACAAAACATTTTCTTTGCTTCTAAGAAATAAAATAAGGCCAACTTTTGGCTATCACTGGGCAACTTACTTACCAACATTTGCAATATGTAATACTCCAAAGTTACTTTCAAATTGTTTGGAAAGCTGAAAACTCTTCTTTTCTTCTATTTCCATTTCTGAATCCTCAATGAAACTGGCAGTTTGCCAAGAGTTACTGCTACCAAAATATTCATCACATTCCAGTAAACAGGCAACTGCTGAACAGCCGCTCCAGTAGAAATTGGATACTTCCTTCCTCCCAAGTTTCAAAACTTTATCCATCCTCCAGAAAGCTTTAGCAAAGGCCCTATGGATCCACTCATAATCATATTTTGAAGGTGAAGTATTTCTCTTTTGGGAAGAAAACAAATATTCTTGTCTCTTGTAAGCCTCCTTAAACACAGTGTCAAAAGAATGGACAAATTTCCATTCTCTCTTGGTTATCCTATAGGAAAGATCATATTGAGCAAGTTGGTCCAGAAAAAAGGTAGGGAGTTCTGCAGCAGTGGTTTCAGCTGCCACAGAGCCATGGTGTCCATCAAACAAGCCGAAAAAACACACATTGGATTTCTTCCCATATCTGTCCCGGAAGACATATCTGTCTTCCATTAATGATCTCCATGACTTATTCTGGTCTTCACAGATGGCAACAGCCATAACTAGTGGATTATCTGTTTTCCTAAGGTGCACAAAGCTATTGAAAGAATTGCTAATAATCTTGTAATAGGAAGGTATCTGGTGCTTACAGAGGAGTTCACAAGCATTGTCAATGTTTTGTCTGGTTCTTTCATTGTACAAATAGACTTCAATTAATGTAGAGATTAGAAAATTCCTCTGTACTAACACCTTATGTCTTTGTGGTTTTTCTCCAGCTGTCATCTGATAGCCCATCACAGCCATGGCTTTGTGCTGCCTCTTATGAGCAAAAAATTCAGATGGGCGAAGTTCTTGGTTGCATAATGAACAGGGAATGGTGAGTCTGTGAGGATCTCTGATCCTATGGATTAACCTTTGAAAGGTTGGGATGTTCTGAGTTGTTCTTGCTTCTGATTTTTGGGACCTTTCACTTGTTGTTGGAAAATCTGTGGATTCTCTTTGGAATACTGAGTTTTCAGACTTAGTGTCATCTTCTAAATTCCTCTCCTCTGTGATTGGAGTTTGCACAACATTCAGTAGCTGAGACTTCCATAGCATTCTGCAAACAGGGGGAGAGATGTTAACAAATGCAGGAAGCAGCTAGAAACTGCAATACCCCTCTGAGCAGGTCCTTCTCCTAGTACAGTGAGCAGAGACTTACATGGTTTAATACAAGCACCATTAGGATGCATATGCTTGTATTAAGGAGAAAGTATGCGGTAGTGCTAGAGCTCAGGACCCAGAGTCAGGAAGCCCTGGGTTCAAATTTTACCCTGACACTTACTGGTTATGTCATCATAACCAGTCATTTAATGTCTCTTGGCCTCTATTCTTTCCTTTGTAAGGTAGAAATAAGAATATCAACTCTCTCCCAGGATTGTGGTGAGGATAAAACGAGACTATACTTATAAAGTGCTTTGCAACTGGAAACACTGTGCAATTACTATTTTTTATAATCGTTGACATGGTGATAATCCCTATGTCAGCTGTGTAACACTCAGACCCCTGATTTGTTAGAGCAAAGATCAGAATTAATAAAAAGTTAGAGTGAAGAATAATAATGAAAAAAAAAACCTAGGGCCTGAAGTTGAAGTGACTCAATCTTGAACTAATTAAATGAGAATGAATATTGAACAATAGAAACCAATTAAAAGCAATAATTATGATAATTGTTAAAATTTTGTAGAGAGGGGGCAGAGTCAAGATGGTGGCATAGAAGCAGGAGAATTTTGTGAGCTCCCCCCATAACCACCTCAAATACCTACAAAATGTGACTCTAAACAAATTTTAGAGCTCCAAAACCCACAAAATGACAGAGAAACAGCCTGGCAAGCAAACAAGAAGGGTTCATTGCAGTGCACTGGGGGACCAGATCGGCATAAACCCATGGCTTTAGCCCCAGGATAGCCAGGACAAGTCATGGCTGAGCATTCCTGGAGTGTGGATCGCCAGCAGCTGTAGCAGTTTCCAGAATTATCAACCCATAAGAGCCAAGGACAAAGTGAAAGGTCAGTGGTACTTGGCTAAATTTGGGGGAGAGAAGCGGGTCCAGCCATTTGCCTCCATGACAAAAAAGCAGTGGAAGCAGCAGCCCTGCAGCCACCTCCATGTGGATGTGTCAGAGCTTATGGCCTGCAGATTGCAGGGGGACCAAGCAACCTTTCAGAGGCTAAGTGCTCTTGCCTTAATCTGCCTGGATCAGGATGGTGGTTTTGGATGGTGGTCCTAAGGTGCACGACCAGAGAGCCAAAGTTGGTGGGAGCTGTAGAGATGGCTTCCTAATAGCTCCGGCAGCTGCGAAAACTCCAGCAATTTCGGACAAAGCTCCCCCCTCTGAAAGCAGAGTTCTGTGGAGCCCAAAAGTCAAATAATTGATTGGCAACATGAGCAGGCAAAGGAAGCAAAGCAAGCACAGCAATCCAACTTTAGATTCCTTTTTTGGGGACAAAAAGGATCAAAGCATGGAACAGGAGGAAGACAACACATTCAGAACTCCCACACCAAAAGCTGCCAAGAAAAATGTAAACTCATTACAGGCCATAGCAGAGCTTAAGAAGGATTTTGAAAACCAAATAAGAGAAGTGGAGGAAAAATTGGGAAGAGAAATGAGAATGATGCAAGAAAATCATGAAAAGAGAGTCAACAATCTGACTGAAGAAAATACCTTAAAAAATAGACTAACTCAAATGGCAAAAGAGACCCAAAAAGCAAATGAGGAGAATGCCTTAAAAAGTCGCCTTTGCCAGATGGAAAAAGAATCTCAAAAGCTCACTGAAGAAAACAATTCCTTCAGAATTAGAGTGGAGCAAATGGAAGCAAATGACTTTAAGAGACATCAAGATACTATTAAACAGATCCAAACAAATGAAAAAATAGAGGGCAATGTGAAATATCTCCTTGAAAAAATGACTGACCTGGAAAACAGATCCAGGAGAGACAATTTAAAAATTATTGGACTACCTGAAAGCCATGATCAAAAAAAGAACCTA
>CM053585.1:525574940-525606067 GCA_028646515.1 Pseudochirops corinnae
ACATGGAAAAACGGTAATTGTAACTTATGAAACTTTTCTCAGTATGAGGATAGGTGAAGGGAATATAAATGTGTATGTATGTATGTATGTATATAAATATATATATTATATATATATGTCTATATAGGAGGGTATATATGTATATGAACACATATGTGAGTGTGTGTATATATGTGTGCATAGAGGGCACAGGATCAATTGAATAGCAAGGGATGATATTTTAAAAGGTGAAACTGAGAGGTGGGAGAGGAATAGAATGAGAGGAGACAGGGAGAGAATGGGGTTAATCCTCTCATTTAGACAAGGCAAGGGACCACTGTTACAATGTAGGGGAAAAACAGAAAGGCAAAAGGGAATGGGTCAACCTTACTCTCATTGAAGTTGGCTTAGGGAAGGAATGACATACACTTAGATGACATACACATACACTTAGAAGTTGGGTATCTTGCCCTACAGGAGAGTAGGGGGGAAGAGGATTAGAGGGGAGATGATGGAGGAAAGGGTAGGGGGGGAGAAGGTTGTTAGAAGCACACACTTCTGTAAAGGGACAGGGACAAAGTAGAGAATAGAACAAGTGTGGGGCGGGATATGAAGGAGGGTAATATAGTCAGTCTTTCACAATATGTCCATTGTGGAGATGTTCTGCGTAAGTACACATGTATGGCCTGTATTGAATTGTTTGTCTTTTCAGTGGAAGTGGGTGATGAGGGAGGAAGGGAAACAATCTAGAATTCAAAGTTCTAAAATCAAATGTCAGAAACATATATTATTATTATTATTATTTACATGCAACTGGAAAATAACACATACAGGCACTGGGGTAGGGAGATCCATCTTGCCCTACCAGAAAGTCAAAGGGGTGATGGGGGAGGTTATAGGAGAGAGCAGATTGGGGGAGGGGGTATACAATGGGATTGCAGTTTTGGGGTGATGGGTAGGGGAAAGACGGGGAGAAAATTTGTAACTCAAAATCTCATGGAAATGAAAGATGTAAACTAAAAATAGACAAAAGTTAATATAAAAATCTGAATTAGTATTATTGCAAGAAAGAATACAGAATATTAAACTTCCAAAAGAAAATCATAGAGAGATTTAACTGATGTATATCAGTTGGTATCACAGGGATACCAATAAAGCCTAAAAAACACTTTAGTAAGCATACACTTTGCCTTACTTACCAAACACAAGGAGAGATGGTACACAAAGATAACACTAGTTTAAGAAATAAACTTGGTAATAAAATGTTATGAAGAAAGATGATGGATGCTTATGAGTAGTACTATCTTTTAAAACAAAGAAAGACAGTGGAAGCTACAGTAGTTTTTAAAAAAAGTAGTTAAAAAAAAGTTTGGTAAGAGGTTCAAATAAGTAGTCATCCTATGCTCCAAGACAATCAAGGTTTAAAATGGAAGGACAACAAACAGAATAAAATGTAAAAGATCTGCAAAGATTTTTTTTTTATAGCCACCTTTTCACCAGTAGAGCCACCACACTTGCATTCTAATATCGTTGTCAGACCTGTGTTTATATAGGGGAAATTAAAGAGAACAAAATAAAGAAAAGCAGCTGGATTGTAAAGAAAATAAATCTATCCTAGAGATTACAGGATTATGAGGTAGTTGAAGGATTGATTCACAAGGTATCTGGAAAAAGGTAAGGATGCCCAAGGATAAAATTAAATTAAACACTTATTAGATACTTAACCATGCACCAAGAAAGGGGTAGAAGATAATTTCAGAGCTTATTAATAATAACAACAAAAAGGTAATCAAGGAACCATTAATAGATATTAACCTATATGTTTATGTTCCCAACTATAATCTTTATGAGATTCAGCTCTGTATCTATCTTTTATCTATCTATCAAGGATACAGGCATACCTTGGAGATATTACGGATTTGGTTTCAGACCACCACAATAAAGCAGATATTACAATAAAGTGAATATCACAGTAAGGTGAGACACAAGTTTTCTGGTTTCCTAGTCCGTATAAAAGTTATATTTAAACTATAATATAGTCTATTAAGTGTGCAATAGTATTATATCCAAAAAAAAAAGCAATGGACCTACCTGTTTGAAAAATACTATATTGCTAAAAAATGTAAACCATCATCTGAGCCTTCAGCTAGTAGTAATCTTTTTGCTGGTGAAGGGTCTTGCCTCAATGTTACTGGCTGGTGAATGATCAGAGTGATGGTTGCTGAAGGCTGAGATGGCTGTGGCAGTTTCTTAAAATAAGACAACAATGCAAATTAAGGGGATGCCCATCAATTGGGGAATGCCTAAACAAGTTGTAGAATATGATGTAAAAGAATACTATTGTGCTATAAGAAATGAGGATCAGATGGACTTCATATTTACCTGGAGAGGCTTATATGAACTGATGCTAAGGAAGAATAGCAGAACAGGAGAAATTTGTACACAATGACAGACACAACGTATGTGTGACGACCAACTTTGATAAACTGGACTCTTCTTAGCAACGCAAGGTTATAAGACAATTCTAAAAGACTCAGGGTGGAAGAAGATGTCTACATTCAGAGAAAGATCTAGAAAGAACAGAGTTTAAATGCAGACTCAAGCAAACTACATGCTCTCCTTCTTTTCCATGTTTGGTTTTGTTTCCTCTATCCCATTGTTCTTTCCATGGGTTACAACCCTTCTATACAACCAAACTAATGTCCAGTGTGAAAGTACTTGCAGATCCTATACTTCATTGCATGCCACCATGGCAGGGGGAAGAGGGGAGAGGGGAGAAAATTTGAAACTCAAGGGATTGTGGAACTGAATCTTGTAAACTAAAAGTAAATAAACAAATCAATTTAAATTAAAAAAAAATAAGACAACAATGAAGTTTGACAGATCATTGGACTCTTCCTTTAAGTTCAACTCTTAGAGGCAGCTAGGGGGTGCCGTGCATAGAGCACCAGCCCTGGAGTCAAGAGGACCTGAGTTCAAATCCAGCCTGATACTTGATACTAGCTGTGTCACCCTGAGCAAGTCACTTTACCCTGATTGCCTTGCCAAAAAATAATAATAATTTGAACACTTAGAGGTCATTGTAGGACTTAATTGATTTAATTTCAATATTGGTATGTCTCAAGGAATAGGGAAGCCCAAGAAGAAGGAGAGAGATGGGGGAATGGCCTGATTGAAGGAGCAGTCAAAACACATACAACAGTTATCAAATAAGTTTGCTATCTTATTACAGGCATGGTTCGTGGCACCCCAAAGATCACAGGTCACCATGACAGATATAATAATAATGAAAAAACGTATTGTGAGAATTCCCAAAATGTGACACAGAGACATGATATAAGCACATGCTGCTGGAAAAAATAGTGCCTATAGACTTCTTGACACAAGGTTGCCACAAACCTTCAATTTATTTAAAAAAAAAAAAACCCACAATATTTATAAAGCACAATAAAACAAAGTATGCCTGTATTGTGGGCATTAGTAGGAAAAAGGGAGGAGCTATCACGATCAATATTGTCAAATAGACCTCATCAGGGCCAGCCAAGTTTGTAGTGGATAGAGCCCTGGACTTCTCGATAGCCCTGGAGTCAGGAGGTTGTTGGTCCGTCTTCTCCCTCTTCATGACCCCATTTGGGATTTTCTTGGCAAAGGTACTAGAGTGGTTGGCCATTCCTTTTCCAGATCATTTTAAAGACAAGGAACTGAGGCAAATTGGACAAACTTGCCCAGAGACACAGTAAGTATCTGAGGCCAAATTTGAACACCTGGAAGATGATTCTTCCTGACTTCAGGCTTGGTACTCTATCCATTGTGCCTCCTACTGTCCATGGAGTCAGGAAAATCTGAGTTCAAATCAACCTCAGTTACTTACTTGCCTATATGACCCTGGGCAAGTCACTCAATCTCTGTTTACTTCAGTTGCCTCATCTGTAAAATAGGAATAATATTGGTATCTACTTCTTAAGATTGTTGTGAGGATAAAAAATAGATACTATTTCAAAAACCTTGAAATTATATAAACGCTAGCTATTTTTTAAAATATATCTTTACCATTATGCAGTTGAATAGATGTAGCAAATACAAAATACCACTGTGCCTATTGTTTTGGTTATTTCTCTCATTTTTTTTTTCTCAATTACATCTAAAAAAAATTTTAACATTCACTTTTTTAATCAAGTTCCAAATTCCCTCCTCTCCCCTCTCAATAAGAAGGCAAACCATATTGTATAGATTATACATGTGAAGTCCTGCAGATCATATATCCATATTAACCAGGTTGCAAAGAGAAGAAGAAAAACAAGAACAAGAAGAACAAGAAATAAAAATAAGAACAAGAAAAGTTTTAAAAGTTTAAGATGCTTCAATCTGCTTCTTTCAGACTCCATCAGTTCTTTCTCTGGAGGTGGACAGCTTTTTCATCATAAGATCTTCAGTTGTGTTAGATCATTGTATTGCTGAGCATAGCTGTCATTTACAGTTGATAATCATACAGTGTTGCTGTTACTGTGTATAAATATTCTCCTGGTTCTGCTCACTTTACTTTGCATCAATTCATATAAGTCTTCCCAGGTTTTTCTGAAAGGATCCTGCTCATCATTTCTTATAGTAGTATTCCATCATAATCACATACCACTTGTTCAGCCATTCCCCAATTGTTGGACATTCCCTCAATTTCCAATTCTTTGCCACCACAAAAAGAGCTGCTATGAATATTTTTATACATATAGGCCCTTTTCCTTTTGTTGCAATCTCTTTGCCCCTAGTAGTGGTATTGCTGAGTTAAAGGGTATGCATGGTTTTATAGCCCTTTGGGCATAGTTCCAAATTGCTTTCGAGAATGGTTAAATCAATTCACAATTCCACTAATAATGTATTAGTGTCCCAATTTTTCCACATCCTCTCCAATATTTGTTTTTTCTTTTTCTGTCATATTAGCCAATCTGATAGGTGTGAGGTGGTACCTCAGAGTTGTTTTAGTTTGCATTTCTCTAGACGATAGCAATTTAGAGCATGTTTTCATATGACTATACATAGCTTTGATTTCTTCTTCTAACTGCTTGTTTATATCCTCTGACCACTTATCAACTGGGGAATTACTTGTATTCTTATAAACTCATCTCAGTTCTCTATATATTTGAGAAATGAGGCATTTATCAGAGATACTGTAAAATTTTACCCCAGTTTCCTGCTTTTCTTATAACCTTGGCTACATTGGTTTTCTTTGTGCAAAACCTTTTAAGTTTAATATAATCAAAATCATCAGTTTTACATTCTGTAATGCTCTCTATCTCTTCTTTGGTCCTAAATTCTTCTCTTATCTATAGATCTGAGAGTTAAACTAGTCCGTGCTCTGCTAATGTGCTTATGATATTACCCTTTATGTCTAAATCATGTACTCATTTTGACATTATCTTGGCATAGGGTATGAAATGCTGGTCTATACCTAGTTTCAGCCAAATTGCTTTCTAGTTTTCCTAGCAATTTTTGTCAAATAATGAGTTCTTGTCCCAAAAGCTGGGATCTTTGGGTTTATCAAACACTAGATTACTAAAGTCACTCACTACTATGTATTGTGTACCCAATCTATTCCACTAATCTACCACACTATATCTTAGTCAGTACTAGATTTTTTTTTTTATAATTACCACTTCGTAATACAATTTGAGATTTGGTATTGCTAAGCCACCTTCCTTCACATTTTTTTTCATTGATTCCCTTAACATCCTTAACCTTTTGTTCTTCCAGATGAAATTTTATTTTTCCAAGCTCTACAAAATAATTATTTGGTAGGGTCATTGATATGCCACTGAATAAGTAAATCTATTTGGGTAGAATTGTCGTTTTTATCATATTGTCTTGGCCTACCCATAAGCAGTTAACATTTCTCCAGTTGTTTATATCTGACTTGGTTTGAAAAGTGTTTTGTAATTTTGTTTTTATATTTCCTTCATTTTTTCATAAAACCAGTTCCTAGTTTTATTTATTAGTTCAATGGCTTTCTTACTGTCAATTTTATTAATTTCCCCTTTAATTTTCAGAATTTCCAATTTAGTATTTAATTGGGTTTTTTTAATTGCATGCCCAATTCATTGATCTGCTTTTTTTCTGTTTCACTGATGTAAGCCTTTAGATATAAATTTTCCCCTAAGTACTGCTTTGGCTGCATCTGATAAATTCTGGTATGTTGTCTCATTGTAATTCTCTTTAATGAAATTATTGTTTCTATGATTTGTTCTTTGATCCACCAATTTTTTAGGGTCAGATTATTTAGTTTCCAATTGACTTTTTAATGTATGTCTCCACAGTCCTTTATTGGATATATTTTTTATTTTTTTTATGATCTGAAAAGAATGCATTTAATATTTCTGCTTTTCTGCATTTGCTGAAGTTTTTATATCCTACATGGTCGATTTTTGTGAAGATGTCATATACAACTGAGAAAAAGGTATACTCCTTTCTATTCCCATTCAATTTTCTCCATTCCATTCATCTTTTTAACTTCTTTCTTGTTTTGTTTTGTTTTTTTGTTAAATTTATCTGTTCTGAGAGGGGTAAGTTGAGGTATCCCAGTAGCATAGTTTTACTGTCTTTTTCCTCTTGCAACTCCTTTAACTTTTCTTTTAAGAATTTGGATACTGGGCCAGCTAGATGACACAGTGAACAGAGCACCAGCCCTGAAGTCAAGGGAACCTGAGTTCAAATCTGGCCTCAGACACTTGACACACTTACCAGCTATGTGACCTTGGGCAAATAACCCCAATTGCCTTGCCTTCCTCCCTCCAAAAAAAAAAAGGATTTGGATGCTATGCCATTTGGTGCATATGTGTTTAGTATTGATGTTATTTCATTGTCTATAGTACATCTTAGGGAAAGATCTTAGTAAAATGTAGTTTCCCTGTTATCTCTTTTAATTAGGCCAATTTTTACTTTATCTGAGATCATCGTTGCCACCCCCACTTTTTTTTTAACTTCAACTCAAGCATAATAGATTCTGCTCTAGCCCCTGATTTTTACTCTGTGTGTGTCTGTTTCTTGTAACAAGAATCTGTTACGTTGTTGGATTCTGATTTTAATCCATTTTATTGTCTGCTTCCATTTTGTGTGTGAGTTCATCCCATTCACATTCAGTTATGATTCCTAACTCCTTTTTATAAGTCTGACTACTACCTCCATTAATCTGCCCTCCCTTCTATCAGCCTCACCACTTCTTGTGTCCCCTTGTCCCCTTCCCCTCTTAATTCTTTCTAGGGCAGGTTCTCAACCTTCCTAATGCCGCAATCCTTTAATACTCGTATGTGGGCATATCTGCATGTGGGTGGACCCGCCTGGAGACGGATAGAGGAGCGGTGTCTCTGTTTCTAAGACCATGAGAAATATATGTTTTCCAATGGTCTTAGGCAACCCCTGTGAAAGGGTCATTTGACCCCCAAAGGGGTCACGACCCACAGATTAAGAACCACTGTTCTAGAGTAATATGTACTCAACTGAGTATGTGTGTTATTTTTTCTTTTAGCCAATTCTGATGAGAGTAAGGTTCAAGCCCCTATTTTCCCCTCCACTGTAAAAGTTCTTCCCTTCATGCTTCTTTGATGTGAGATGGTTATGTAGTTATTCCTTTCCTGGAATATACTCTGGTCTTTACATGGGAAGGAACTTTGCTTCCTGTGGCAGCTAGTCCACTCTTCTTGGCCCTGGAACAGTGATCAGGTCCCCTGCTCTCCTGTAGACAAATGCTAGCGCTCCTTTCTACCTTGGAACTGAGACCAGGGACTGTACTTCCTTGTGAGTGACCAAGACCACAAGCACTCTTCTCCACCCTGGAACTGTGACTTGGGTCCCTGCTCTCCTGTGGCTGCAAACACTTGTGTTCCTTTCTGCCTTGGAGTTCCCTTGTTAGTGATCACAAACATCCCTGTAACTGTGACCAATGTCCCTGCTTCCCTCTGGCAACTTCTCTGAACCCAGTACCAGAAAAAAAGTCACTTGCAATCTTTTTCTAATCAGCTGTCCAAAGCCCTTAACATCTGTGAGCTAAGTGCTCCCAAAGCTTCTAATGGCACCTCCAAGACCTGCTGCTGGCCTTGCCACTGTGCAGCAGGCCTGACTACCACTCTGTGAGACAGACCTTTCCTCCCAACCTCCTAAGTTGTCTTACTGATCTTTCGTTGTTTTTGCTTCTCCAGATTTCTGTTTGAGGCATTATTTTAAAATTGTTTGGAGTGGATTTTGGAGAGTTCAGCTGAGTTCCTGCCTCTATTCTGCCATTTTGGCTCTATCTGCCTGTGTGCCTACTTTTTGCTAATAATTATGGAAAAAAAATTGATTCAACAGAACAAAATACTGCCTTAAAAGATTCTTTCCAGCAAGATTTCTTCCATCCATATATCAAAATCATTTAACGCTTCTTGAAAATTATAGCCACAGAAATAACTTTTTTCAATGACCCCTTTGATCATAAATATCAGCTGAAGCATAAAACATGGAAATGAATATTCTGCAAAGTTATTTGTCACTGAGATGAAGTAATTCAGGGCAGAGCCTAAGTTGGAGAGACATTCCCTCTGTCATGAGGTCCTCTATACCAGGATGTCAAATATAAGGAGAAATTGGGGCCCCTAAATTGTATATAAGGATTACTATAGGGTACTTATTGACTTAGAAAATCATGTATTAAAACCAATCTCTTACTGAACAAACATTATGTATTTACTCTTTGCCAAACAATGTATTTAGCACTGCAGATCCAAAGAAAAAGTCTTTGCCCTAAAGAAGCTTACATTCAATTAGAGGAAATAACATGAACATAAGTTGTGTATATGCCAAATATATACAAAGTAACATAAGGAGCTGAAGAGAAAAGAGCTTCTTTCAAAAAGTTGTGCTTGAACTGAGTCTTGAAGAAAGCTAGGAATTCCAAGAAGCAGAGGTGAGGAAGGAGAGCATTCTGGGCCCAGTAAAACATGGCAGAGGAACACTGTGTATAAGGAAAAGCAATCAGGTCACTATGGTTAAACTGTGGAATGTATAGAAGGGAATAATGGGTAAGAAGACCTTTAAGTGTAAGAGAAATTTATATTAGATCCTAGACATAATAGGGAGCCACTGTAGTATATTGAGTGGGGGAATGTGGAATGGCATGGTCAGAAATGCATTCTAGTAAGGTCACTTTGGCAATGGTGTAATGGATGAATTGGAGATGAATGAAGAAAATGAGGTGAGATCAATTAGGAGGCTATTGAAATAGTATAGGCAAAAGGTGATGAAGGCCTGAATTTGAGTGGTGGCTTTGTGAGTAGAGAGAAGGGGTCACATAACAAAAGGTATTGTGGAGATAAAAACAACAAAGTTTGACAGTGGAATGGTAATGTGTGTTGAGTGAAGACTAGAAGGTGGTGCCAAGGTTGAAAGAGGATGACTTCAAGCATAATGGCGTCCTCCAGAGTAATAGGAAAGTTGAGAAGAGGGGAGGCTTTGGAAGTGAAGATAATGAGTTCTATGTTCCATATGTTGAGTTTAAGATACCTAGATGATATTCAGTTCGAAATGTCCAACAGGCATTTGGTGAGTTTACATGGAAACTCAGGAGAGAACAGGGCTGAAGAGATAATAAGTAGGAATGATTTGGGTAGAAATTATTGAAGCCTAGGGAGCTAATGAGATCACCAAAGAGAGAAAAAAAGAAGAGGATATAGGGCAAAAATTTGGGGTATAGCCATTATTAGTGATTATGACATGATGAAGGTCCAGCAAAGAAGACTGATAAGGAATCATACAGGTACAAAAGGAATCAAGAAGGAGCAGCATTATGAAAACCTAGAGAGAGAGTATTTAGAAGAATTCATGATTGACATTGTTAAAGGTTACAGAGAGGTAAAAATGAAAGAGGACTCAGGAAATCCCAATAGATCTGGTGATTAAGAGATTTTGATAACCTTGGAGGGAGCAGTTTCAATTGAATGATGAGGTGGAAAGTTCATTTGCAGAGGATTTAGAGAAGGAGGGGAGCAGATATAGAAAGACTGAGTATAGATGGATTTTTCAAGGAGTTTAGCTAGGGACAGGAGAGATATAGGAACATAGAACCTAGGGAGAATTTTTTTTTTTAAGAATATAGGAGACCTAGGAGTATTGTAGGCAATGAGGAAGGAACCAGGAGATAAGGAAAGACTAAAGATTAGATGGGGGGTGATAGTGGAAACAATCTACTAGTGAACTTGAGAATGGATAGGATTAAAGTTTCATGGAGATAAATTGATCTTGGCAATGAAAAAGGTAATCCCTTCCTCAGGGACTAGAACTAAAGAGGAGATAGTGGTGCATGGTCTCAAGCTGATTATGAAAATTAGAAGAGAAGAAGGAGCTGAGAGGTAGCCTCATTTTTTTTTTTGGTGAAGTATGAAATGCGATCCTTATCTGAGTGTGTATGTAGGGGTTGGCATTTTTGCAAGTCTGAGGAGAGGAGAGAAGAAACAGCTGCTCCATGTCCCCTTCTACAGGAGTAGAAGCATTACCTTGCTGCAGTGAGAGTCCACTTAAAATTAGATAACATAAATGTGTAATAGATCAAACCCACTTAGTTCCTCTTTTCTCTAACATTAACAAGTGCTTCAGCAGCCTAGAAACCCAACATTTTTCTAGGGTGTATTTACTCCCAGCATAAAAACCCAGGTGAACCTTCTCCGCCTAGCCCACCTCACACTCATATCACCTCCTCTGTTACGCCCTGATTTTCAAAGGATAAGAGATGACCTTATTATCCTGAGTCATTTCTTCCTTCTACAAAACACACAACTCCCTTTCCACCCTCACCACCCACTGCCCTTCAACAGAGAAGAAACCTCAAGTGTTCTGGTTAATTTTTTCCCACATTAAATCCAATTCAGTTTCAAGTCAGTGATGTCAATGGTCCCAAACAATAACCTGTGAGTAGCAGTAGCTGCTCCACTGGGAACCCAACTGATCAGTTCCGGTTGACTATGCAGCTCCCTCCTTCCTTCCTTCTCTTCCCCCCTTTCTCTCCCTCTGTCTACATAGGGAATCATACCCTTACCTGCAGGTACTCTGCCCAAAGGAATATAAATTTTGATCTCTGAAACTTAGCAAGATATCTTGGGGTTTATGGGCTAGATTTCTTTTCTTATGGACCATGCCTTAAATCCAAATCACTCTGGCTATCATTGACTGGGAATAAGAGGTCCCAGTCCAAGCCTCTCTTGGTCATTATTTGGATTCTGATGGCTCAGATTGTGTCTAAATATCAATTGTTTCTGTTTTGGCTAGAAATCCTGAGGGCTTTCCCTCCCAGATTTATTTTATTTTATTTTTGGCAAGGTAAAAGAGGCTATTTTTTGTCTCATTTTTACTAGTTTTAATCACTAAATGGATGTTACTTAACACAAACTGAGGCCTGGGAAAAAGACCAACATTGGGCTGACTAGATGGTGCAGTGAATAGAGCACTGGCCCTGGAGTCAGGAGGACCTAAGTTCAAATTTGGCCTCAGATGCTTAACACAAAAACTAACCATGTGACCTTGGGCAAGTCACTTAACCCCCAAATTGCCCTACCTTCCCCACTGCAAAAAAGTAAGATAAAAACAAAATAATTTTTAAAAAGGCCAAGGTCTCCTACTGCATTTAGGCCATCTCCAGTTATCCTGATCTATATCTTGCCACTGGACCCAGATGGCTTTGGAGGAGAGAATGAGGCTGATGACTTTGCATAGCCCTGCCTCACTTAAATCCAATTCACTTGCAAGTCATGACATCTCTCCCTGATGTCATGGTCCTCTTTGAGAATGAAAGACAAACAAACAGTCAGTTCCAGGCAAATCCCCTCCCCAACACCTATAGCTGCTTATCTAAGGCATAAAACTGGACAGTAGTGTTTTTACCCTTGGGCAGGCCTTGCTTATATTGGCAAAGGTAAAGGAATTAACAAGGGAAGGACCTTTGCAAAGACCAGCTGTTATAGTGAATAAAGTGTTGATTTGGAGGCCAAAAGTTTTGGGTTCCAGCCTCACCTCAGATATTTCCTAATTGTGGGATCTTGGGCAAAACTCTTTGAACTTTAGTTTCCTCATCTTTAAAACAGGGATTAAAATGCCACCTATCTTTTAAGGTTGTTCTGAGGACCAAACAAGACAGTATATAGAGAATATTTTGTAAACTTTAAGTGCTATATAAATGTTAATTGTTATTGTTGTAGCTTTCAAATGAGACAAGGTATATAAAGCTCTTTACAGATCTTAAAATGTCAACGACTATTATGAAACATTGAACAACAAAGTAATACATATTACAAAGTCCCAGAGAAAAAAGAAGAAAAAGGGGGCTGCTAGGTGGCACAGTGAATAGAGCACCAGCCCTGGAGTTAGGAGGACCTGAGTTCAAAATCAACCTCAGACTCTTAACACTTACTAACCATGTGACCTTGGGCAAGTCACTTAACCCCAATTGCCCTGACTTCCCCCTCCAAAAAAGCCAAAAAGAAAGAAAGAAAGAAAGAAAACAGCCACATATACCAGATTGTCTATAAACCCAAATAGTGGATTCCTGAAAGGTAACAGTTTGTGACAACACAATTTCTCCCAAGTCATAAATACCCAATGTTACTGAGGAGACAGCCTATCCCATTTTACAAATGTATAGCACAAAAATATCTGGCAAATTGTATTCCTCCGGTCTTTCCCCTGCCACTCACTTGATACAACTTGGTTTCGAGATTTCAGTTTGCTTTTTAAATACCTGGAAAGAGCTGGATAAACGAACAGGACAAATGTAATTTCAGCTTGGCCATCTTTTCCCCTTGAAACCCAAGAAAACCAACCCACTAAGATTTTCTGACATGTTGTTGGGGATCATTGTCCCTTTTCTCTTCTTTTCCCCCCTTCCCAAAAGTTCTTACTGGATCTCAGCAGCTCTTCAAGAGTAGAATTTCCTGTTTGGAATGCTCACTATGGCAACTGTATCCTTAGCCACAAGTCACTTTGTAGTTCTGTGTGGCTATGACTGTTGAGCAAAACAGGTGGCAAGTGGTGGGGTTGAGAAAGGAAGGTCTCACACTCAGCAAGTACAGGCTTAAGAGTCCCCTGGGACATGCATCACTACATGATAACCTGCCATGTGTGAGTATAAGCAATAGGATTTGGTTTTAGATACAAATAACTTAATTTAAACATTTCTAAGAGAGGCATAGGCCAGGGCATGTGTCCCACTAGAAGGGATAGAATGAATGTTCTGCCCCATGGGACGTGAGCCCTCCCCAGACAACTACAGATCAGGTGGGCTCCCTGAGTGCCCCATTACATAACTGTTGGTGTCTTTGAATCAGTCATCTGGGGACTTATTCCAAAGATGCTGCTTTTGCTACAAACACTTTGAAAATAGTCTTTGGAGCCTGAGAACATTATTTAGACTATTCAGTTCAATTCGACAAATTTACTTAAGATTCTTCCTGTGAAAGTCATTGTGAGATAGGAGATACAAAAAAAAAAAAAAAAAGATACTGTGCCTCTCAAGGAGTTTACATTCTACTCTGGGATTAAGACTATACACAATAAATAATTAAGAATTGTATAAAAGTAAAATAAAATAATTTTAAGAGGGATTCTTAAGAATTGGGTGGAGGAGAATCAGGAAAAATTTTGTGCAGTTGGCACTTGGTTTGTGCTTTAAAGAAATCTTGGGGTTCTAAGAGGTAATGCAAAGGTGTGGAGGTGGGAGATGGAATATGCTATGTGTGAACCAGTTTAGACCAGTTAGTTAATGCCACTTAGACTAAAATGAGAAGCATGAAGGGACACAATATGGAGAAAAAACAAAACAACCTAGATAGGTATGTCAGAGCCAGACCAGTAAGGGTTTTAAATGTTATAGGAAATTAAATGACAGCATCAGATCTGTGTTTTTAGGAACAGCAGTTTGGTAGCTATGGAGAATGGATTGATAAGGGAAGAGACTAGAGAAAGAGAGACCAGTTGGGAGCCTACTCATTGCAATAATCCAAAAGGTGAGGAGTTAAAACTAGGGCAGGGGTCATAGGAGTGAGAAGGAAATGGGCGTCAAAGAGGTGGTAGAAATAGGATTAATTCTGGAAATGGAGGTGTGGCTTTGTGGGAAGAGCTGCCAGCAGGGGACACCTTCCCCCTTGCTTTCCCTTCAGCCTTTCCCATAGCCAGGGTCTCCCAGACCCCATCCTGGCCACTTGGCTATTATCTCCACTTAGGAGGGTTGGCAGTCGCCAGCTACCACCTTTCCAGAACTTACCATCAGACTTTACCATCTGTTCTGTCATTGTAAGCCTTCCAATTCCTCAGGTATTGTCACTGACCTGATGATTACCCTGCTTATGAATCTTTAGGACTTTGGGGACTTTCCATTTGCCATACAGCTGAACTCTCTTCCATGTGTTTTCTCCCTTAATTAGAGTGTGAGCTCATTGAAAGAGGAGAAACTGTCTCCCCCCCCCCACACACACCTTTTTTTTTTCATTTGTTTCCCTAGGGTTTTGCACAGTGCTTGGCACATAATGATTTCAGTCATTAATGAGACTTGATAACTGGATTTAGGGGAGAGCCAACGTATCAAGTTTGAGTCTTGGGCTGTAAACCACTTGGAAAATGGTGGTATCATCAACAGAAATGGAGAAGTTGGGTGGAAGAATGACCTTGAAGAAAAATTAAACATTTAGCATTTTAAAAACACCAGATAAATAAGATTTTGATCCCTTTGTGGTACCTAAATAACAGGGCATTATGAGGCTCCAATAAGATCATGTGTTATTGTGTTACGTAACATTCCATTCTTTGGATTGAGGGTGAAGTTAGGTTGCGATGTACATCTCTGGATGGAATTAATACCGCTGAGATCCCTGACTTGCCCAGATCATTGCTCACCAGATGTTTTGAGTTTGGGGACACTGAAATATACATCAACATTCTAGTAGGTTTTTGATGATGTAGATTGCTTCCCTAAGTTCAGGCTTTCCAATCCGCTTTGCCTTTTAAAAAAGCAGTGAGAAGTCTTGTGAACAGAGATGAAGACAGAAATCAAAAAGCATCTGTGCACCCAAGGATGCAAGAAAACTGGATAGAGATGGTCACAATTCTACAGGCAGCAAGACATGGCCTGGAAGTGGTATTGGAAGAGAGGAAGTTGAGACTAGCCTGGCATGAATAGTGCTTGAAAGAGCTTGGGAGAAGAGTTAAAACTGCACAGTGAGAACAAATAATGTATTTAGAGAGTGAGTGAAGGTGAGTGATTTCTTCCATCATGAAATAATCATGAACTTTGGAGATGAGAATGATTTTGGTGAGTATCCAGAGTTAATTAGTGATGTGTTGGTGCCAGCTACCACCTTTCCAGAACTTACCATCAGACTTTACCATCTGTTCTGTCATTGTAAGCCTTCCAATTCCTCAGGTATTGTCACTGACCTGATGATTACCCTGCTTATGAATCTTTAGGACTTTGGGAAGTCTGGAGCTCCTGATGTCCATGGGGATGTCTATGATAAAAGATACTTCATATAAAGGGTAAGGTGGTGAGTAGGTTCACTAACACATTAGTACGTCACCAAGAGAGACCAATGATGAAACATTTCATGGTCAGATTCTGTCTCATGTAGCATATCCAAATTGTAGATTTCTCAGTTCCTCTTAGTTCCATTTTGAAAGAGATTTCTCAAGGGTTTGCAGGAGAGATATATTGACCTTAAGCAAGGCATGTGCATGGTGACAGTAACAGCTACATGACTAAGGAGGCAGTACTAGATTTTAGGGGAGAGACTGAGAGAGCATCAAGAGTTTACTGCTCAACCTCTAGGCCAACACCATCATCCAGTGTAGATCACGTTGATTTCTCTCCCAATCCTGGTGATTCCAAAAAAGTCAATAGCAATGTCCCAACCTATTTTCCAGGGGAAATGAGCATTTCTTGGACAGTGTTTAAGACATAGCCCTGCACTCTTGCTAGTAAGGAGGGCTGGAGGGCTTACATGATAGGTAGATAGTAATGTCCAAAAATGATACATGATCTAAATATAAAAGGTCACATCCTAAAAATCATTGAAGGAGAAAGGAAGGAGATATTTTGTCTAGCTATGACTAGAGGGAGAATTCTTAATGAAACAAGGTGCAAAAGTGACTGTAAAAGGCAAAATGTACAATTTTGATTACAGAAAATTGAAAAGCTTTTAGCAAACAAAATCAACGCAACTAGCTTTAGAAGAGAAGTGGTTAATTGTGGAAACTATTTGCAGCAAATATATCTCTTAAAGGTCTAATGGCAAAGTTTTATAGTTAATACAAGATCCATTCACTCAACAGATAAGTAGCCAAAGGACACGAGCAAAAAGTTTCCAAAAGAAGAAAGGCATGTTACATCCAAACATATGAAACAATGCTCCTGATCACTAGTAATAGGAGAAATAAATTGAAACGACTCGAGGTTTTCAGCTCACAGCCAACAAATTGATAAAGATAACTTGACAAAATGATTGATATGACTGACAAAAACTTGATAAAATTACAAAAGATGAAAATAGTAATTATTGGAGGGCCTAAGTGAAGATCTGTACATTAATGTTTTATTTGTAGAGAGCTATGACTTGATCCAACCATTCTAGAAAACAATTTGAAATTATTTCCTCCCCAAAAAACAACAAAATGCACATATCCTTTGACCCAGCAGTATTACTGCTAGGCATATATACCAAGGAAGTGAAAGACAGAGAGAAAAGTCCTATATACACAAAAATATTTATTGCAACAGCTTTTGTAATAGCAAAGAATAGGGCAGGTGATGGGGAATGGATGCCCCACAAGTGGGCCTCTCTGCAGAAAACTGGTGGGCTATGCATGTGGAATGAAGCATACGTTTTTAGACGTGGCCATCATGTTTTGTTTTTATTTTTGTTTGGTTTTTTTGCTTGACTATATTTAGTGGTTACAAAAGGAGATCCTATTGTTGGTGATGTCCATACCAAGGGGCAGTGATTTTTTAAAAATAACAATAAAACATGTTACAAATAAAATTTTAAAAAAAGAACTTTCACAATTTAAAATTTGTAAGTGTAAAAAATTTTAAACTGACTTCTTTTTAAAGAAAGGTTAAGAATGCAGATTTGGGAGTTAAGGTATTTATGGGACCTGCAACCAAGGCTAGAGCTCATAAATTTAAGAACCAGCTGGCCTAGGTGGGTATTCCCATTATGGCAATAGAGGGCAAGCCATCATTGTTTGTCCTGTAGGCTTAGGTCATCTAACCCACTAGGATAACTAGTTCTGGGCTCAGGTTGGGAAAAAAGTAGTCGGGTGAGACAGCAGATGAAACAGTCACTTGTGGACAGGTAGAGGTTTCTAGTTCCTAGGGCAGACCCAGACTGGACTGATTTGGACCCATGTTTTCAATATGGGGGGGGCTATTTGGCCCGCTAGTGCTGACTATACTTCCCTTACAAGGGTGGGAGATGTGGACGTGGTCACTCCCCTAAACTGGCCTAGGAGGCATGAAAGTTGAGATACCTCCTCCTTTCCCACCAAAACAAAAACAAACAAAAATTCCAAACATAGAAACAATTCTTCAGTAACAATAGAAATCTGAGTGTAAGCCCACGGTGAAGGAGAAGCTATGAGAATGAAGCACAGAGATTAAAAAAAAAGATCACCACGTTTTGGGAACATTCAAGTGGGATCAGGCAGGCCCCGTGAGGAAGCCAAACCATTTGGAAGTGTCTTTAAATCCCAGTCTTCATCTCAGTGATACAAATGGAGATAAGGTCCTCAGCAAGCTTTAGCCCTTTCAGTATACTGTATAGTGTAGAACAGCTGTGCAATGAAAGACTTCTTAAAGCATAGTGACCCGGCTTTTTAGTGTAGCTTTTTCCCTTACTACTAGAAGGAGAATGTGTGTGTGTGTGTGTGTGTGTGTGTGTGTGTGTGTGTGTGTGTGGCGTGGGGGGGGGGGGGGGGGGGGGGGGGGGGGGGGGGGGGGGGGGCCGGGGAGGTGCATGCTAGTAAATCTTTGACAACTGAGTTTCCAGAAAGCATGCAACATGGGGCTAGGTGGCATAGTGAATAGAGTACTAGCCCTAAAGTCAAGAGGATCTGAGTTCAAATATGACCTCAGACACTTGACACATGTACAGCTGTAGCTGTGTGATCTTGGGTTGGGCAAGTCACTTTTGCCTAGCCTTCCCTCCTCCAAAACAAACAAACAAACAAAGACAGTATGCAACACTCTTCAGCTTTATCTGTATAATTTGCATTTTCTTCATCACTTTTAAGTCTAGACAACCAAACAAAACCATCTGTGATATGTAGGGTTTGCTGACTCCCAAGGTGTAAATGCTGACACTGAGAATTTAATAATCCACTCTCAGAGCCAGTATGAGCTAGGTCCAACATACCACTGAGAAGGGGAGAGGAGTGATGAAAGCCTGCAGCCTCCTTGGTCCCAGCTCTCATCCCTTTTCACTTCAATTATAATATCAACTAGGATTTATGTGAAGAGAGAAATAAGGATAAAGAAAGAATAAACATCCGTGAGCCCAAGAATTCAGGACTAGGCCAAGATGGACACAGTAACTACGGGTCCATCAAATCATGGCTTGAGGCTGGTGTTGGTAGAGGGGAAGTTTAGACTGGACGGTTTCTTAAACGTTTTTCCACACATGATCTGAGGGCCTGCACAGTGCAAAGTACACATGCTTTGTGTCCAGAACCATGATGCAACGTGGGCAAGCGCTGCTAGAAATACCCGATTCATTACGAGTTTGATTTTGAATTAATTTTTTGTCATTGCACATTCAGAAACCTTTTACTGTTGCAAATTTTCTGTGATCCCATAAAGTTTAAGAAGCACTGGAAAGAATGGCATGGAGTAAGGGGAGCTGGGAGGAGAGTGAAAATTGCACATTGAGAGAAAGTTGTGTATTTAGAGAGGCAGTGACTCTGTCTCTGTCTCTGTCTCTTACGACACTGGACGATTGTGGGTTTGGGAACTTCTAGTTCTCTGTGGGAAGAAGGGGAGGATGCAGCTGACAAGACAGGAGAAAAGACAGTCAATTGGCAATAGCTTCCTTCTTCCCTCTATCCTTCACACAGCTGCCAGATAATCTAATGCACAGGTCTTATCTAATCATGTTACTCCTGTGGGGAAAAAAATGCAACCACCCTTACATAGCTCCTCTTATCTTTTCAATATGATGAATATGAACAGAGCAACATTATTATGGGCTGTGCTTGTACCTATTTTTGCCTAATAAAATCTAGAGCATTTTTAAAATGAATTCTGACAAACCAGTTGATTTTATCAATGGTATCAATGCTAGTAGTCCTTCCAATGATGTAGCTCCCATCCCATTCATTGCCAGTCTTGTTCTGCTTTTCCAACAGATCCAATGCAAGGGTCCACCCAAGGTGCTAAAAACCTTCCTCAAGTTATTTGGACGTTATATTGTGATGCCTGTGTAAGAGTGTTAGGGGTGTTCTTGTTGCAAGTCCAGGTCACATGTCATGGTCACCCTTTCCTCTTTGCCCCCTTGGTCTGTTAACAATTAGCTTGGTTTGGGCCTTCAGTTATATGGATTCTTAACTTGAGGTATGAAATTGTTTACATTTATCTTGACAACTGTATTTCAATCTAATTGCTTTCCTTTGTATTACTGTGTGTTCTATTTTATGCATTTAAAAATAGGATTCTGAGAATGCGCCCACAGGCTTCACCAGGATGTCCAAAGAGATCTTGCTCTAGAATCAGTACCTGTCAGGTCTATGTGGTTCCTTTCTCTGCTACCTTATTTATATAGTTTATATGTCAGGAATTCAATCACAGTAATGCAGAACCCTCAGGAAAATTCCTAACATTTAGGTAGATGTCTATCTCTCTGCCTTAATATAAATGTATATTTATCTCTTGTTGTTGAGTCATTTCTGTCATTGCTGACTCTTCTGACCATATTTGGGGTTTTCTTGGCAAAGGTACTGGGGTGATTTGCCATTTCCTTCTCCAGCTCATTTTACAGATGAGGAAACTGAGGCAAACAGGGCTAAGTAACTTGCCCAGGGTCACCCAGCTAGCAAGTGTCTGAGGTTGGATCTGAACTCAGGTCTTCCTGACTCCAGGCCCTGTGATTTATCTACTGTGCCACCTACCTGCTCTCTGTATTATCTTTAGACAACCCTTAAATTCCTTGTGGTTGAGGGAAAAATTCAGGTTACTAGAAGTGTTTGTATAAACAAATAAGGATAGTAGGCTACAGTGTCTATTGATAGGTACTGGGGAGGAGAACCTGGCAAAGGGAAAGATTTTTTTCTTGAGACTTCTCTCAGTCCTTGAAAACATAGGTGCAAGTGGTGGTTTCGGCCCTAGTTTTCTACCCTGAGATGCCTATAGGAACAGGGCTCTTTCTCCATCTCTCCCTTCTCAAACGTGTATCAGACTCCCTTTTCTTTTTCCTTTTATTTGTGCCCCTGTGTGGCTTGATCCTTTGTGTCTCATCTCTCCAAGTCCTCACTCCTCAGTCTCTGTTTTTAGGTTTCTTTTTGTCTGTCTATGCCTCTCTCTGTCTATCTCCCTGTCTTCTCTCCTTTCCTCCCTTCTCTTTGCACAGCTCCCTCTTGACTTTACTGGAACTTATTTTTCCTGGCTCACCGCTGAAAGGCTGGCATCCAAATTGGATTGCTATTTTAAATAAAACCCACAAGGCATGACTAAGTTTCTTCAGTCTCAACACACTTTCTGTTGCACCTAGGTGAACTGCCTTTGACTGAGTGAATGGAGAAGTCTAAGCTTTCTTCACACCCAGTTCATCCACATGAACAGCAATAGAACATGCAGGCTGTTTTTTAGTCCTCCTATGTGGCCAGCCCATTTTTTCCAGTGTTATTTATCTGCCACATTGTATTGATAACCACTCATCTGATCTTAGTGAACTGGAAAGATTAGAAGCTGGGTATTTTCCTACCCTGCCATCACCCTGGTGATTTTGCATATACCTAGCTATGTGAAAATGCTAAGTGTTCAGCTTTCCTTGGCTGTCAGAGGGTCAGCAATCATCTTTTCCTTGGCTTCACTTGTTTCTGTAGGACACCACTGATTTCATGTCAAGCAATATGTGAGTCACAGATTTACTAAATCAGAAGTTACTCCTGAGCCCCCAACTACTAGCAAACTCTCCCCCTTTCTTTGGATTTGCTATATTCCAATGGTCCTTAGTCATACAGTATTGTTATACTGGAGGTGGCTCTCCACAGAAGCAGACACATCTGCTTAGATGCTGTATTTAGCATCTACTTATAGCATAAAATCAATGAACAAATGGACAGTACATAATAAAAAGGAAACCGTGCATAATAATACCTCTACCAAGAGGCTACATTCTTCTAAGCCCCAGAAAGCCCCGTTAGTACAAAAATTGATTCAAGATTTCCAAGTTACATGATAAAATGAAGGGCTAGATATTTTCTCTGTTCCTCACAAACTCTCAGAAATTCCCCAAAATAGTAGTTATGTAGAAAAGGTAAAATAATTACAGATATCTCAATAGGCAAAGAAACCAAGAGGCTAATTAAGGCAACAATCTGATGAATTAAGAGCAGAAAGAATAATCCCTATTGTACTTACTCACTACTTCCTCCCTCTCTAGTACCCAAACTCTGGCAGAATAACAAAACCCAGCCAATGTTTTTATGCTCTGGGATCAACCCAGCAATTTTCTTGCTGCTGCTTGAGTCTCTGCTAGCAATCCGGCCCGTGTTTTCACCCCACTATTTTGTAGCAATAGGCAAGAGACCTCAACTGTGCCTACCCCATTGTGTGGGAAGGTACAAGAAAATAGAAATGTTTGTGCTTTGCCTAGCATGGTTGGCAGCATGATAAAACAGTGCTCAGCCAGAAAACTGGGGCAAAGAGTCAGTACATGTGGGGGTTGCACCAGGCCTGAAGGCAAGGGCACTAGCATCTGCATCTGCCTCCACTGGGGTTGGTTTATTTTCCCCTAGTCCCGGAAGTCTTTTGGGGGCAGAAACTGGGGATGGTGAAAAGTTAATTCCCTAATGTAGTAGGAGGCTGAAATATCTTTGAGGTTCAGATCCCACAGGACCTAACACCAAGGAGTAAGGGGTCAGAAAGTGAGAGATGAGAGAATATGGGGGGGGGACCTGAAATTATCAAGGATCTGAGGAGATAGAAAGCTCAGATGAAAACTTAGGGCACATGCAGTTAATTCAATGGAGAAGATATTAAAACAGAAGATTCTCTTCTATAACATCTAACATCTATAACATCTAAATGAGTTGAGACTCATTACAAGACAAAGGAAATTGAACTAACCCTTAATTAGGCAGAGAACCCTGTGGATTCCCAAGAAAACATGGTGTCACAACAAAATGTTCTTGAATGGTTCAAGCAAAAAATAAGAATTTTGAAAACAAGTTTAAAGGGAACAAATTGTAGGATTTATGGCCCCCAGAGCAGAAATAATTAGCAGAATAGAAAAACTTAAATCTGTGACATTGACTCTTTCCAAAGAAATAGCTGAAAGATCATGAGACAATAAAAAAAAGAAGAAATAATATGAGAAAACAGCCCAGAACTTCCAAATACAGAAAACAGTGACAATTTAAAGAACCCCAGATCAACTCCAGGGGAAAAAAAAAAACCAACCCAAAAACTATGCTGCAAACTCATTGTGCCTTACCACTAACCAAATTCTATATGCAAGACATATAGAGTTAAATTGAACTATTTCAATTTCAGAAAATGCTTCAACTTAGGAGTTATAGGAAATGAGTATGTTGAGTTTATTTTCCAACTGATACTCGGAAAAAGAGGCCCTTTTGATGCCCAACTAATATTTCACATAGATGGCTTGTCTTTAGATAAAGAGACAGAAACAGGAGAACATCCTGGGTCTAGACCAGGGAAAAGAATTTGGGATCTGGAAGGACTTGAGAAAAGTTGTCATTGCAAGTGGCAGTCTTGGTCTTGACTGTCTTATCTTGTTAAGCGTGACTAAATCTCATCTGGCCATAGATATCCCATCAGAGAGCAGGTTAGACTCAGTAGCTATCCTTGGCAGAGAAGACTACACATCATGATTGCCAATCCTGGCATCCCTTGCTCTCTGACAATGGCCTTCAGTATGGCATCTGTCTCAGGTATTCCTCTCTCCTCACTTTCCTTCACCATTTCTAACCAAATCTACATCATTCTGAGCAGGGCAGAGGAAGAGCAGATGGAGCAAGGGAGCCCTATCTACAAATTTCTTCAGTGACAGCTTTTATACAGTGTTTCTTGCAGATTTCCCTATTATAATGATTTGTAGATTGTTCACAATCTCCATGGGCATCTCCATTGCCTTTTGTGTTACCCTCAGCTTCAATTCTTTGCTGACTGTAGTATTCTATAGTGATAGCACTATAGTTCTATAAAAATTCATAGCCATTCAAAGTTACTAGAAGACCATTGGTGTGAATACACAATAGGTGTGGCTGGTATATGAATTTCTGGCATTCTGGCACTGTGATGCTCAGTCTAGGGTGTGCTAGCACACCCCACCATGTTCTATTCATACCTATGGAAATTCCTTATAGGCAATCAGCCTACTCTCCTCCTCACATTCAATTCTGGGTCAAGTTCATTGTTCATTTGTAATGTTTGGTTAGGATATATGTACTGATGGATTAGCTCTATGTGTTGTCCATTCTGCTATATCTCTTCTAGAAAACAGACTTTTTCATCCACTTCATTTTTCTTGTGTGGATTTTCATGCCAACGCTTAAAAAAATAAGCTACTTAGAGTGATTATAAACCTCATTTAAAATATCTTTGGCAAAATGTGATATCATGGGAATATCAGGTTTATACTAAAAAAACTGGGTTCAAAATCAGCTCTGCCACTTACTATCTGTGTGACTCTGGAAAAGTTATTTAATCACTGAGTTTATTCCTCTATAAACTGGGAACCGAGCTAGATGCACTTTAAGGTCCTTTGTAGCTTTAAATCCAAGAAGCAGGAGAAAGGAGATACTCAATAGGATTTTTTTTTTTTTTTACTCTTTGACTCATGTCCAAAGTAGACACAGTCTAGGCTATAGGAATTTGTGGCAACAGATGTCACCTAGGAAAGTTGACAATTGACTCAATCAAGATATTGGGCTTTCCAGGTAAATTGAAATTTTGGAAAAGATACGTTTAAAAGAGTTGGATCAATGTTCCAGAAAACTTGACATTCTTAAAACCATTCACAAAATCCCACACCTTTTATCTCTCTCTGTCTCTTTTTTCTGTTTCTCCCTTTTTCTTTCCCTTTTCTCTGTCTCTGTCTCTCTCTCTCTCTCTCTCTGTTTCTGTTTCTCTGTCTCTGTCTTTGTCTTTCTCTGTCTTTCTCCCTTTCTCAGCTACTGGCCTAAGTTCTCAGTCTTTCCTTCTCTAAATACATGATCACAATAGGGCCAAGTTATACAATGTTAATTATTAAAGGACACACTGGATATGCTCTTTATGTTGGGCATTAAGGAGCCTATCAGATTCAAGCCTTCTAAATGTTTAGAAGAGGCAACATGGAAAAGTAGGAGTGGCTAGAGGACTGGTTTTGGAATCAGGAAGACTTGAGTTCAAATCCTACCTCTGACACTAACTATGCAACCACAGCTGAGTCACTTGGCTTCTTTGCCAAGCCTCATGCAAATCTCTCTAAATTGCAGCTCATTTTCAGATCTGTATTAGTTGGAGTGAATTTCTCCATCAGGATTTCCCATACAGTTGATGTCAGAGATCTGAATCCCCAAGCAAACAACCAACCAAAAAAGATAGTTACAAACAATAGTTGTAAAAGTTGAGGTTTCAGCTAGTTGATGTGGAACAGAGTTATATTTAGCATTCATTTAAGGCATATCTCTTTGGATATCACTGTGATTCTGGTACAGGGTGTTACTGTTTCTGTGAAAGCTGGCTCCTGTATGAGCTAAGTGGGTCTGTAGAACAGAAAATGAAGTGGGTGGTTTGCTGACAGCTCTTATAAATACCCCAGTATTTATTTAATGGAAGAAACACACAGAAGAAACATACAATGCATTAAAGGAAAGAACACAACTTAACTCCATTCATCTCCTCGACCCAGCACCGGGACTGCTCTGTACAGGGAGCTCCCTTTGGGGCCAGCTGTAGCTTTGTGCTAGGAAGGACACCTGCCTACTTTTCAGAGGAGGGAAGAGAATGGGAATAATGAAGCTTTTGTAAAAGACCAAATGATTTGTTTTAGCAGAATTTTTTTCCGATATAAATATTCAGATGTTTTAAAATTAATTTAATGAAAATCTACTTTCCTCTCTTTGGAGCATTTCTAGAATGTTCCTGGTCAGGGAGACCTGCCCCATAAATTAGGCCTTCACTGGGACCCTAACTCCAGAGAAGAATGAAGTAGAATCACTCTGGGTTTTCTCTGCAAAGAACTTAAGGGTGGTTTGTTTTTCTTTTTACAACTTTGAAACAGGAGGCTGAAGAATTAGAAAAAACACTGAATTTGGAGTCAGATGATCTAGGTTTGAATATTGGCTTGTTGTGTGATAGTGGTTAAGCCACATCAACTCTGCTCATTCTTATGTCATCCTACTACAACAGCCCTCTGATCTCCAGGGATGTAGATGGCTACTTATCCATGGCTGCCTATCCTAGACATGTGTTCTCCAAAGAATTTGCCACAGGAAGATGACCCAATACTCTAGAGGCCTTCCTTCTATGTCCATCACAGTGCATAGAAAACAGTGGCCCATGCATGCTGCCCATTGATCGATTCCAACTCACCATGTGAATAACATTATTTTTTTCTTGTCATACATTTCTCCAACAACATCTTTACCCCACTTCTCCTGCATACATTGTTTCTTATATGGCACAGCCTGCTCATGCCCACCACTGTGTATCTTTCTATGAGGTTACTAACTTCCTAATGCCCATTGGTAACAACACAAGGGGCTTAAGAGAGAGCATGAATGAAATATAGGATTAGAAGAGGTGCAAGGCTGATCGTATAGTGAAAGGCTGGAGTAACAGGCAGACAGTGTAAAAATCCCAGTAGTGCCTGTAATCTATACAAACAAGTTTCATTTCCTTTTTTCTGGGACCATTATTGGTTTTTCAATTGCTCAGAATACCTCTTCCTTTTTAGGAAGGAAGGAAACAAGTATTTATTAAGCACCTACTATGTGCCAGACACGATACTAAAAACTTTTCAAATATTATTTCATTTGATCCTCATAAGAGCCCTGGGAGGTAAGTGATGTTATTATGCTGTTTTACAGTTAAGGCAACTGAGGCAGACAGAGGTTAAGTGACTTGCCCAGGGTCACACAGCTAGTAAGTGTCTGAGGCTAAAGATTTGAACTCAGCTCTTGCTGACTCCAGGCCCAGCTCTCTATCTACTGAGCCACCAGTTGCTTCTTATTGAGTCATTGCATGCCAATCAATCAATCAATAACCATTTACTAAGTGTTTACTATATGCCAGACAAACACTAAGGTTTTTTTAGTTATCTTTTTTTTTAGAGGGGAGGGGCATGGCAATTGGGGTTAAGTGACTTGTGTAAGGTCACATGGCAAGTATTTGTTAAGTGTCTGAGGCCAGATTTGAGCTCAGGTCCTCCTGAGTCCAGGGCTGGTGCTCTACTCACTGTGCCACCTAGCTGTCCCTTGCCCACACCTTGTTACTTTGTGACTGGCAGTGGGTCAAGAGGGTTGTGACATTCTCTGATCCAGGAGAAGGCTATATATACCCTGATGAGTATTTTTACTTTAGGGCTCACTTTGGGAAGAGTTGTGTGATTTGGCTAGATGAGACTCTGGGCAGCTGTTGACTCCTCTGGCTTCGAAAACCCAGATGTTGGTGCTTCCCTCTCTGGTAACTAACTAGGTATAGATGTAATGGTCAGACAGCTGGAAGCCCTGTCTGCTGAATTGTGTTATATTTTGTTGTAACTTCTGTTTGTATTCTCTGAAGTTCAGGGTGCTGACTTTTCCCCCTGAACTAGGTAAATGATATGTTTGATTAAAGTGAGATTGTTAACCCATTTTGAGTTGCTTTCCTTTAGAAAAGCAGATCTAAGAACCTGTGCTAGCAGCCATCCTGGGTATGCTGGGGTGCTTGCTGTTACAGGTAGTGATTTCTTCCATTTCCTGCTCAGCTGGTTCCTTTGGGATTCAATGTCATATCCCTTTTCTTTTTCCAATTGTTTTTATGCTGTCTTTCCCCATTAGATTGCAAACTCATAGAGGGCAATGGTTGTCTTTCCTTGCCTAGCACAGTGCCCCATCCATACTAGGTACATAATGTTTATTGGCTGACTGACATTTTAGTGGGAGAAAAACACAAGTAGGAGAGTGGTGGCCAGGATTTTGGAAAGCTAAAGGTAAAGAAGAAAGGGCATGCTATAGCTAACTGAGTGCAAAATTACAGACAATAGCAAGGAGAGATGAGAAGATTTTTCTTAAATGAGTGATGCAGAAAAATAGAAGAAAACAACAATGTCACAGCCAAGAGAATAGATGTCTTTAAGAAAGTTAGAGCTATAAAGGGGAAGTTTCATCCAAAAATGGGCATGATAAAAGTTAAAAATCGTAGGGATTTAACTGAAGTAGGAGAGATTAAAAAGAAGTGGCAAGAACACATGAAAGAACTATACAAGAAAGATCTTAACATCACTTGATTACCCCAGTGGTGTGGTTGCTGACCTAGAGCCAGACACCCTGGAGAGCGAAGTCAAGTGGGCCTTAGGAAGCATTGCTAACAATAAGGTTAGTGGAGGTCATAGAATTCCAGCTGAACTATTTAAAATCCTAAAAGATGATGCTTTGATGTGCTACACTCAGTAGACCAGCAGATTTGGAAAACACAGCAACCATTGGATTAGAAAAGATCAGTTTACATCATAGTCTTAAAGAAGGGCAATGCCAAAGAATGTCCAAATTACCAAACAATTGCACTCATTTCACACAACATCAAGGTTATGCTTAAGATTCTGCAAGCTAGTATTCAGCAGTATGTGAACTGAAAATTGCCAGGAGAGCAGGCTGGTTTTCTTTTTTTAAAAATTAATTAATTAATTTTCTTGTTTACAACATTCATTTCCACGAGATTTTGAGTTACAAATTTTCTCCCCATCTTTCCCCTACCCAACACCTCAAAAACAGCCATCCCACTTTAATTCCATCTAGGCCCCTTCTCTGTTCCCCGTCAGTGAACCCCCCATAAAAATGAAGAGGTTGCCTGTAAAATGAGGCAAGCTGGGGTCTTATATAGAGAAAAGTTATTGGAGGAATCTAAAGGTGGTCTAGAGGAGGAGTTTGGGGAGAGTCTTCAGGAGGAGTTAATGAGGTCAGATTCCATTATATGAGTGATTAAGGGTGGGAAGTTGCTGGAGGCTACTTGGACAATGGTAGGCTAGGCCAGCTCAAGGGTAACAGATTTGAGTATAGATATTTTGATAGGCTCAAGGGTGAGAAGTAAAGACAATGGAGGGCTAGGCTAGTAAGAGTAAGAGATTTGGGCCTAGGTATGATGAAAGGCTTATGGCCTCAGGCAAATGCCCCATGGAGTGAGAAGATTCAATCAGTGTGCAAGGGGTTCCCAGAGCCTGTACCTCATGATTGGGAGTAAAATAAAGACTAGCTGGAGTCTACTTAAACCATGTGATGCTCCTTTTTTTTTTTTCCAGAAGTGAGGGTGATGAGATACAGTCTCCGGATACCCCTTTGAACTTTGACTGAATCTTCCCATTTGAGGAGGCATTTGCCTGAGACCATAAGCTTTTCATTATAGATCCACCCAAATTTCTGTTAGTAGCCTTGTCCTCCTTTGTCCAGCTAGCCCCTACCCTTGATCCTCTCAAAATATCTATACCCAAATCTGTTCCATTATCTCTCATCTCCAGGTAGCCTCCAGCTACTTCCCACCCTCAATCTCATTACTGAAGTCTGACCTCATTTGACTCCTCCTGAAGACCCTCCCCCAAACTCCTCCTCTAGACCACCCCTAGATTACTCCCACAACCTTTCCATACATAAGACCCTCTTGCCTCCATGAGAAAAGAAAGCCAGAGAATTATCTAGCACAGACTCACTCTGTGTCAGATGATTCTGGCCCAATTATCCAATGCAAGTATCACAGATATGGAGACTCCTTAAGAGTCTACTCATTATAGTGAACCTTTAATAAACTTTGCTTCTCTCTGGCTGAGAGAAGACTTGAGTTGAATTCATTTGGCAGGACCTGGCATGCTGGTATTTTGGGGTCTCGAACACCCCTAAACCCTGTACCTCATCAAGGTCACAAGTAGATTAACCAAAAGAACCATGACCATTTAGCCTGAAGTAGAGCTGGTTTGGGAGGTAGGGTTGGGGAGGTCAGGACATGATAACTCTTTTCAAGTACCTCAACATTTTATAGTTCTCTGACCTCAACAAGGGGACTATAGGTGGAGAATAATGTATAGAATATTGCATATGTTGTCATAGTTGATATGTTGGTTTTGTTAAGTTACTTTATGCTTTTAGAAAATAACAGTAAATTTTGTTGGCATAAATCCCAGGAATTTAAATGGGAAAAGCAAAGTATCAAAGTATTGATCAAGAGAAGTCCCCTACATGCCCTTGATCCCAAAGGGGAAGGCATCACTTGAAAATCAAAGTCTTATAAAACCAGTTATTAATCAACATTTTTTAGAAAGAAAGAGAATTACAATTTGGTAGTCTTGAGGAAGATGGATTGGAGAGAGGAGAGTAGAGACTGGATGCAAAGAGACCAATTAAAAATCTATTTCAGTAGTCCAGGGGAAAGGTTTTGAGGGGCTTGAAGTAGGATAGTGGCCAAGGAAGTTAAGGCAACGAGATGGATGCAAGGGATATCATCTTGGTAGATGACAAGACTTGGAAACTGATTAGCCATGGAGGGAGGGCTGTGAGGTAACTGAGAGACTTCAGGATGATACTGAGATTTTAGACCACCAAAACCCAAGTGAGGTTTGAACTGGGCCGTATTATTGGCCAATCAAAACCAGAGCGATTTGGATTTAAAACTCAATCTAGTAACTCCATTTGAATCCTAATGGGCTTTATCAAAGCCTAAGAGAGTATAAATAGCAATTGTTTCTGTTCAGGCCAGGCTCCTTCCTCCCAGACTGATTCCTCTGTGAAGGCTAACTGGACCATCTTTTGCCTCAATTCTTACCTAAACTTTTAATTACTGAATGGACATTACCTCAGACAAACTGAGACCTGGGCTTAAAAAGGGCAAGTCTCTCATTGCATCCTGGGCCATCTTCAGTCATCTCGACCTATGTCTTACTGCTGGACTCTGATGCCTCTGGAGAAGAGAGTGAGACCGGTCATTTTACACAGTCCTGAGTTGCTTAAATCCAATTCACTTGCTAGTCAAGATATCACTGTCTGGATGTCATTGGTTTTCTTCCAGAAGGAAGGATGAAAAACAACAAGGTTTTGGACCTGGCTGTGGGAGGGATGGCAGGAAGAAGTCATGTTCTCATGAGGCCAATAGCAATGTACTCAGTGGAAGGAAGGAAGGAAGCATCTCACAATTTACTATAGCTTGTAATTCCACAGAATCTATAGAATGTTCTGTTGTCCACTGTTTTCCCAATAGGCTGCTATTTCCCTACTGATAATGTATAGGCTCTGGGACCCCCCCCTTGAGTTCTCCTTGAATCTTTGAGGTACAGGCTCTGGAAACCCCTTGAAGTCTGATCAAATCTTCCCACTTGATGAGGCATTTGCAGAGGCCATAAGTATTTCATTGTGGCTGGGCCCAAACCTCTGTTACTAGCCTGGCCCTCCAATGTCCATCTGCTTCCCACCCTTGAGCCTATCAAAATATCAATCCACTCTTGCATTGACCTCATTGACTCCTCCTGAAGACCCTCCCCAAACTCCTCCTCTAGACCACCCCTAGATTCCTCTGTATATAAGAATCCCATCTCCCTTCCATGTGGTGTGAGAGCTCCACAGAATGTCCTAGCACAGACTTATTCTGTGACAGATTTACTCCATCCTGCTTGCCCAATGCAAGCATCACAGATACCCAGGCTCCTTAAGAGTCTACTCAATATGGTGAACTTTCAATAAACTTTACTTTTCTT